>JNVV01000012.1:10850-170728 GCA_000733355.1 Falciphora oryzae
GTCTGCAGGCACGCGCCGCTGGCCGCGTCCCAGATCTTGACGGTTTCGTCGTGCGACCCGGAAGCGATGCGGCGGCCGTCGGGCGAGAACGCGACCGAGTTGACGTAGCCGCCGTGGCCCTCGAGCGTCTGCAGGCACGCGCCGCTGTGCGCGTCCCAATCATTTTCCATCACTGGCTCGGTTGTAATCCATTTTCGCACTTCGTGCTGGAATAGCCCCTTTATAACACTGCGTGATGGGCTGAATATAAGTGCTGAACCGTATGTTTGGAGGGGCTTGTTTTCGATTACTCCTTTGTGGTATAGAATGAATCGGTGCGCATCGCGGACCAAATCGCTTAATCCAGATGCTCCTGCTCGCCCCTACAGTGGAGTTAGGACAGTATTTAGAAGTAGTAACAGCTAGAACATACCTGTAGCAAGCGCTCGAGTTTTTGTACCGACATGATCCCTTCGGTCATGCTTCGGAGAAGGCTGAGTGCCTCGAGCCAGTAGAGATATCGGTTTCGGAGGAACGTATCGACGGCGCCGCCGTCCTGGAGGTCTTCGCATAGTTTAGGCGTCATTGCGCTCCCCTTACGATAATGTTAGAAACTGCGTTAAATGGTATTATAAAAGGGCTTACCTGAAATAAAGCGCCGAGTTTCACGCTCTCTTCCAGGTGGTCTACCCAATAAATACACGAATAACCTGCTGCCGCTAACGGATCTGGCTTCGGCTGCTTGGCCTGGTCGATGGGAGTTCCAGGGGCGCGCAGGTCGTACATATCGCGCCGTAGCGTTTTTTCCATAACATGCAGTAATTGCGTGAAGATGGCCCGGTGGACAGCTGCAGAACCAGAGGGGAAGATGGTTGGGGCGGCCTTTCCAACCAGGTAGTCCTTGGCAGACTGATGCACGAAGTAGATAGTGCCGTCGCGAATTGTAAGGAAGGAGCCGCTCTTTTTAACAATCTTCTCAATGTTGTTGACGTTGCTGGAAATCGCGCCTGGAAGTCCGGACACTGCGCCTAGCTCAAGCAGCCGAAGTGGGCGGTAGGCCAGCGTGGCCGCCGAGAGGACCAGCCGACAGTACTCTGTAAGTTTGTTCGCTGGTCGTTCAACCTGGTCTATCATCCGCGCATACAGATCATCAAGACCTTTTGGTACGTCGTCGACCACCTGCCGCACCTCCCAGGGTTCAACGGCTTCGACTTCCTGGACGACAAGGGCCACCCAGAGGAACGTTCCCTCGGCTTTCCTACGGAGGACCTGTCGAACATGGTCCTGCAGTGAACGGTCGTTTTGCAGAGATTGGATTTGCGATGTCCTGTTGGCAATGTAAGCTTCGATGGCCTGAGAGACGGAATTTGCGTTCTGCTGCAATTCCAGGCTAAGGATCGATTGCGATGTTTCGAGCCGTGTACGTTGCTCGATGCTGTTCCGGCTAGAAATGATCCACTTGACGCGCGGCAAATTCGCTTCCTGGAGAACGAACTTTAAAAGCTTGTCTTGGTCCTGCACGCATTCGTCGAGAGCGTCAATTATGACGATGATCTTTTTCAGGCTCGGATCACGCAGGATACTCAAGAACATGTAGCACAGAGTAGGCCATGCTTCCGCATCCCCAAAAAGCGGCTCCCCTGTATCCTTGAATTTGTCTTCCACGTGCGAGCGAAAGGACGGCTGCTGCTTCACGACCATATAGATCAGACCGCGCAGGACAGCATGAGCGTTGCTGAGCTTGGGGACGGTGGCTTTGCAGAAGAAGAAGGACAGAAGCGTCTTGGCTTCGGTGTTTGCCAGTTTCGTGGTAGGGCGTAGCTGGTCGATGATGCCACAGAGCAGCATAGTCTTGCCCTTGCCGGGATCGCCCTTGATCCAAAGCAGCCGGCTGTCTTCGTCGTCGCGCCAATGTTGGTAGTCGGGATGGTCGAGGATCCAGCGGTATGACGCCTCGAGGACGGCGCCTCTTGTCTGATGGATGCGCGTCCGGACGTCGTGCGGATCAGTCTCTCCGATGTAGTCGAGGAAGCGATCTCTGCGGATCCGTTCCGCCAATGGCAGGATCTCGTCTTCCGACGCCGCAGAGTCTGCAACAGTGGAATCGTCCCCAGAAGGTGCAGGAACTAAATCCTGGTCATAGTTGACGTCTTCCCGTTTCGATTGAAAAGCCCGGAGTTCGGAAACGGTGAGGCTTTCCAGGTACCGTTGACCCCGTGACAGGTCCTCCTGCAACGCATCCAGTGTCCGCAGGTCCTCATGCAACGCATCCAGTGTCCGCAGGTCCTCATGCAACGCATCCAGTGTCCGCTCGTCCTCCGGGTTTTCCGTATCTTGGCGCACTAGCTTAATGTTGACGTCATTGATCATGGACAATATGTTTCCCAGATATGCGAGGTGAGGTGCGATCTCGGGATCTAACGCGTAGCCGGAGCTGTAAGCTAGTTGGCAAAAATCACGCAAGTCGTACGTCGACTTAAGAAGATGACTTAGAACCAGAGTTGTACGAGCGGACGCCGACTTAGGAAGATGACTTGAAACCAGAGTGGTACGAGATCCATCTTCACATCTCAATCTTGAGTAGAATTCTTCTTGCGTACACCCCGCAATAACCGCGGTAAGAAGCTCGTTCAAGTCGAAGGAGTCCTTCCATTCAACGTGCTTTCCCGGGGCATCGCTGTCCGTGTCTTCGGCTAGAGGCGCGGGCTGCTGGTCGCTCGACCCCGCGGAGGCCCTGGTATCGTCGTCTTTGCCGATGGTTTCCCACGGCAGCGCCTCGATCGCGAAGGAGTGCAGGTGGTCGGCGATGTGCGCGTCCGCCTCGGGCTGCTTCAGGGCCGTCCTGTCGTGGCAGAGCGGGCACGGGATAGGCGGGATCCCGGTCCTCCGGCTTGCCTCGGCGAGGGCCGGCAGGTCCTCCTCCCCGAACTCGCCTCGGTGGCTCTCTATGGTATGCTGGCGCCACCCGTCTTCGTCCTCGAACTCGTACCGGCCCGGCTCGTCCGAGTCAATCCAGCAGGCGTCGCAGATCCAGCGCGGCGCGCTGTGGCAGTCTTTGAGGTGTTTCTTCCAGTCACCAGTCGTCACGTACATGGCTTCTGCGACCGGCTTGGGACAGGGGGCATATGGGCACACGTAGGGACTCAGGTCTTCGGCAACGTGGCGACTGCGAACTTGTCAGGCGTAGGCGTTGTGGGATGACTGGGGACATAAGCTGGAGACTTACCGCCAGCTCTCAGAATTCTTATCTTTCGGGTCGGAATAGGAGGGATCGAGGAGCTGAGCACAGAACGGGCACCAAAAGTGTTCGCGTTCTGCACCGGGACACTTCGGATAGTTTTGCCGGAGAAACCCTTGCGAGCCCCTCGTGCCGACCGACTTTGTCTCCGTGGCATGGGCTCTGGTGGGCATGACAAAACTTGGCGACACCGTCTGGTCTCGCTCCGAGGAGAAGATGGACCTACTAACGGCACTAGGCTCCTGCCGTTGCAGTGTTTTTGTTTGCGATGTCATATTCGGGTCCTGTCTTTCGGCTTTGGGTTGGACAGAAGCGGGTAAACTACTACCCGTACTTGGAGCTCTCGGTGGCGTCTTGGCCCCTGCACCAGCCGCAGAATCAATCGTGGTTGCCGACTGTGCTGCGTTCTGCTTCCCGAGGTATTGCCCGAAGTACACGTCGAATCGGTTCCGGCGGATCAGATTCGCCTCGATGAGTCTTGCCTGGATCGCGCTGAGCCTCTTCGGCTTCGTCAGCCGTGCCCACAAGTCCTCGTGGGTCCGTTTCTCTGCTGGGAAATCACTGCGGAAATTCCAATTGAACAGGTCGAGCTGAAGAGGCCCGACGAGAATGAGGAGCGTGAGGAATTTCCGGAAACCTTCGAGCTTGTCTGCTCTCTGAGCCAGAACCTTGTCGGCTTTGTTATGTCGGAATTTCGTGCCGTGCTTCCTAACTGCCGCGGAGATCCGGACGAGATATTCCATTGCGGCTTCGATGTAATAATACTGATCGCCGAGCTTTGAGCGAGGCTGTTGAGCCAGTTGATAGACCGCGGTGTTCGCTGATTCTGTCTCTTTCTGCTTGCCTTTTGGCTTGGGCCGCTCGGGAACATCGGGTACGTGCAGTGCCTGGTCGATATCGGCCTGTGCTGCGCTCGCTGTTGATCGGGTCCCAGTTAGCATGACTTCCGGGCTAGCCGAGAATAGATCGGTCGAAACTGCCAAATTTAAGCTTACCGATTTTGATACAGTTCCGCAGGGATATAGCCAAGCTGTCCAGGAGCCCAGTAAGGATGCTCCGTACGTCATCACGAACCCTGACGCGGTAGTCCAGCGAGGAACGACCACTCCTTTTAGCGCCGATACCAAGCGACCACCAGTTAAACTTGGCGGACATTTGGTCCATCCAGTCCAATCCAGTCAGGACCGGGTACTTCTGACACTCTCGGAACAGCGCTTGACAATCTGCCGTCTTGTCTCGGATGGCCCCCGGGTTCTTCGTGTATCCCTGTGGCTCTGACCAGTCGGTATCTGTTTTCTGGTCCTTCTTGCCCCGGTTTTCGAGCGGCTTATCGGCATCAGGGCCGCCGACACCCTCTGCCACGTCATCTCGTCGGAGCAGCGACTTGTGGAAGGTCCGCAGAAGCGGCCCTTCCGGCTGGCCGTCTTCGCCCTTACCCGATGTTCGCGTGGCCGATGCTTGCGATGCAAACGCCATGAGAATCGCCACCCAACGGTCGCCTCCGAAGTCGAGTAGAATGCCCCCATCATGTGAGATAGCATTTTCGGGCCGAAAGAATCCGGTGCCGCCCTGATTCATGTGGATGTTGTAGACAAAGCCGTCGCCCAGAGATCCAAAAACGTACGCGACAGCCTTGCGCTCAACCGCAAGATTGAAAACCTCGCCGAGTTTGTCAAAGATATCTGGAGATTTCTCTGTCTTGTCGCGAGCCGCTTGTACAACGATCGACTCGTTGAACGCGATCAGATTTCCTCGGAGAAAGTCCAGGGCTGGGACTTGGCCCTCTGATTTTAAGTGAGCCCCCGGTGCGAGAGGCTGTAGTTGGCTCAGCAGGGCAGATGGGTCGAAGCGTCTGTCAAGCCAGCAGAGCAGCTCCGAGCCTTGACATGGTGATCTGACGTTGACTCCGGCGGCAGTTTGATGAGCGCCGCCGGCCCCGACAAGCAGCAACTCTGCGTGGCAGTCCTCGGAACCATCCGGCGGAGGCTCCCATGATACGGGGTATCCTTTGAAGACGCCGTATTGTGGTACAGGCATCGCAATTTATTCGCAAATCATGGGCTTTTGATCGCGGGTCGTATTATGCGGTGAGCTAAGCGGCATTTTAGAGGTAAGGTTAGGCTATCCCGACAACCCCGCAACAGCAGCCCAATTACTTTGTGCGGACTAAAAGCGTCTCGCACGAATCGGCCCTCCGGGGATTAGTGCGGCGGGGCAATCTGTCGTTTTCGGGGCAATCTGTTGTTTTCGGGGCAATCTGTCGTTTTTTTGGGACATACTTTCCCACACAAATTCGCAGTGATTCGATGTTCCCTCGCATTAGCACGTGCCACGCCCAATCCGCATCCATCCGCGGGCAGCGAGCCCTCTCTGAGGCACAACCAAAGCCAGGCGCGCATTTACGAGCCGGCGTGCTTGCGCATTTGTTAGCTGTGCTTTAGTGAATTGATTGCTGTTATTTGTAATGAGGTAGATTTGGCTGGGCGGGTTGCGCGCTGATGCGAGGGTACATTGATTCACGGCTAATTTTATATGGGAAATAATGTCCCAAAAAAACGACAGATTGCCCCGCCGCACTCTATCCCCAAAGGGCCGATCGAGTGCGTGGCGCTTTTAGCCCGCACAAGTATGCTAACAAATCTTTTTCAGGCAGCTGTTCTAAAGTAACTGCAGCGAGTATATGCACAAAGCGGGGCTGCTGAGGCAGGAGATTGTGTGATCCTGTGCGCTATACAACAACGACTAATGACACCGGGGCTCGAGACGCGGACTTGCATTGAGCTGAACAGGATGCTAGCCGGCTCGCCCAAACGAGCATGCCAGTCGTGCACGGGCGGTGTCCCCCTCCAGTTGGGCTGGGAGGCTCTCTGGTGTGAATCTCCAAAACAGCAGCATCACGTCCTTGATCAACTACACATAACCCGGTAGCCGAACAGGAAGCCCGCCCGCTATCAAAATGGACACGTGCTGGTACCCCCTCAAGCAGACCCACTACCTCGCGCCCGAGTACGTGCACGCGAGCATGGCGTATGGCAAGGCTGAGGGCGACCTCCTCATCGGCCACTTCCTTCCGGGGCCGCGGAAGATCGACAACGTGATCAACCTGGGCGGCGTGACGCCGTTCCCGCGGGACATGCGCATCAAGTCGCAGAACGTCGTCAACTTCCGCTACGCCCGGAAATCGAAGAGGTCGGGCGAGGTCGGGGTCGACGCCGGCGCGCCCCCGGCCCCCGGGGTCCCCGTCGAGGTGACGGTCGACGCCGGCACCATGTTCCGCCGGCACATGGGCGACAGCTGGGCCATCAAGCGGCTCGAGTCGCAGATCGTGCAGCCCACGCCCGCCTACTTCGAGCTCTGCCGCAATTCGGCCCAGCTGGCCTCGCACATCGCCAACAAGACGCTCGGCGCCTGGACCGTCTACATGATCAGCGGCCTGATGATCGCGCGCGGCGCCAAGAACGAGGGGTCCGAGGGCAGGAAGATGAGCGCCCATGGCGGCGGCGGCGTGTGAGTGAGCCCCGTACCACTGGCACTCCCTGATTAAATCTACCCACGTCCTGCCGTTCGACACCGTGTTTCATACCTCGATAGCCTCAGCTGACGCTTGCAACGTATCACCAGGGACGCGGCCAGTGTGGCCAAGGCAAAACTGAAGGCCAAGTACGCCGCCGAGGACGAGACCGAGATGTCGAGAGAGTTCACAAACGACTTCGTCTGGGCTATCCGCCTGACCAAGGTGTGGAAGGGCCTCTTCGACAAGGAGGTGCGGAACGAGCCGCACACGAAGGGGTCAGTCTTCGCGCCCGGCTCGGACGCCGTCGACGTCGATGCGTTCCTGGCGGGCGAGGGACTGGCTGCGGACGACGTGGAGGCTTTCGAGGTGACATTGGAGGGCTTGGACAAGCCGCAACTCTTCGTCGAGGTGGGTGACAAGCCGGAACAGCCGGAGCCGGAGCCGGCTGCCGCAGAGGCGGCTGCTGCGGAACCGGCTACCACGGAGCCGGTTGCCACGAAAGCAACTGCCACAGAGCCGGCTGCCTCAGAGACAGTCGGCGCTGAGTAGTTGCATCCTAGACCTCCGATGTAGACCTACATCGGCGGTCCACGTCGATTACAACGTAGTTGCGTCGGGGTGACGAGTGCGTTATACTACTAGGTGCTATGGAGTTTCACTGGCAATCTTTTACACAGCAGTGAAAATGAAACTATATCCCCGCGAACTATTCGAGTCCCACTACGTACTTATTATCTTCATAAGCCATTCAAGTCCCATTACATACTACGTGATGTCCTAAAATCATCCCATCATTGATTTATGGAGAAGTCTTGTAACGGATCATGTTGTTGTTCAACGGGGCACAAACCAACCGTCGATGCCGAACGAGATCAACGCGCATATTTCCCTCCGCGCCCTCTCCTTGACCTCCCCGCTGGGCAGTTTCGACCCGAAGGGAAGCCGCACGCGCAGGTCTTTTTCCAGCAGGCCCCACGGGCGGATGCAGTGGTACGACCCGTCCTTGTGTGCGAGCGACAGCAGGACGTCAGTCATGTTGCGCTTCCTCTTCATCTTGTCGGCCTTGGCGCCGAGGATGCCGCGGGCGTCGGCGTGGCGCGAGAAGTCGAGCAGGCGGGCGGCGAAGCCGGCGGCGAGGGCGGTCGAGAAGGACGTGCCGGACCGGACGGCGCCGTCCGGCAGCGTCCGGATGTTCTCGCCTAGCATGGCGAGGTTGTGCTTGGCGATGCCCTCGGACGGGTTCAGGTGCGGCGACTCCCTGACGTACCCGGTCGTGGAGAACATGCAGAAGACGTGCGTCTCGTAGCGCGCCGGGAAGGCCAGCTCGCCAGCGTTGCCCTCGTTGGTAGGCGCCGCGAAGAGGAGCATGGTCCGGGACGCCTCCTCGACCTTGCGGTACAGCTTCTCGTCGTCGTCCTTGAAGAAGCCGCAGGCCATGCAGACGATGTCCATTTTTTCCTTAATACACCAGTTTAGGGCCTATGTTCGCGACCTGTTAGTAACATTATTACCATGACGAATGGTATAAGCAGGTAGTAGGTACTTCAATGGTTAGCGCCTGAGTGTTCGGGCTCGCCTCGTCCTGCTCAAAGACCCTGATGGCGTGCACCTCGGCCGACTCGCACATGTCGTAGATAAGGCTCAGCGACGTGGTGCCGTGTCCCGTGTTGTCAAGTTTCTCATCGTTATTCCTTGTCACCAGATCGATGTAGCCGCCGAGGAAATCGGCCACATCCGCGCTCTTCTTGACGCCGGTGTCGATAACGGCGACCTTAACCCTCTCATAAGCCTCTGCAGGCGCGGCAGTGAGGATGTAGTTGAGACTCGCCACGCGGTCCATCCAGTGCTCGGTCGACGCCGAGTCGGTGCTGTCAGGCGACAGAATGGGTAAGTGTCCAAAGGCGCAGCTCGCGCCGGGAATGGGAATGGCACATACACTTGAGACATGGTGCGTCCGCTCCGTATTTCCCTCCCCGGGTTCAGCAGCGCGCCGTCGGTGGCCTGGCGCGCTGCGGGCGTGGGGGCCGCCGCCGACCCGAGCCGTTTTGAGTCTGAGCTGTCGGCTAGATTTAACGGCATGATATTGTGGGGGTTCCACTCGGAGATCCAGGCCTCCAGCTGGCTCACCGAGTCGCACAGCACCCTGCAGATGCCCTCGTCGCTCAGGTCAGTGTGGGGCGGCATGAAAACGTCTTCCGGCTTGATGCAGTTAGTGATGAGATCGCGCAGGGGATCTGATATCTCAAGCTCCGCGTCCAGAAGAAACTTATGCTTCTCGATGAGGTCCTTGCAGATGTAGTAATTGGTGTGTCTGTTCGGCTTCCCGCCGGGGCAGTGGTGCGTGAATCGCTCGTCCTGATATAGGCTTTCGATGGGCTGTCCCCTCTGTATTTCCATGAGCATGATTCCGAGGCCGAGTATCTTGGGTATCCGGTGGGTTGGCCGGAGGAAAAATGGCTTTCTGCCAGTTGCTGTCCCCAACTTCGAGCTCGGCTTCTCCGAGCTCGCTGCTTCCTTGTCGGGTATTGGAACTGAGATAGACAAGAGCGGTTCGTTCACAAATATGCCGCGGATTCCGTCGCCTTGGTTGTTTTGTCTCCTTTCGCAAATGAAGTGAACTATGTCTTTCGTCCACGGCGACAGCATCCAGGGGGATGCGTAGTATTGCCAAACCGCTTTTGCCAGGACTGTCGAAAGGATGCCTTTCTGCTTGGACGACAACCATTGAAGTGTGGTTTCTTTCGTCTTCTTCACGGTCGAGTCCTTTTTGGCGGCCTCTTGCAAAAGCTGACGAAGGGAGATGCTGCGCTCGTTGAGTTCCCACTTCCTGGGCAACTTGTCGGCCTCGCAAATCAGGCGGTCCGGGTGGTAATACAGCTTTAGTCTGAAGACTGAGAAATATAAAAGCATCGGTCCTGCGTCTTCGTGATCTTGGGACGAAATATGCTCGCAAAAGCTCTGCTCAGGGCCGAAGCCGATCTCTTCTACTTGGTCAGGCGCTTCGTCGTCAGGAGTTCTAGCTAGCCTATCAATATCGAGCTAGTAGTCAGCTTGACGCAGTCTTTGTCCTCTTCCGTGAGCCGGAGGGACCTACACCTTGCCCCGTACGGAAATGTCCGTATCCTGCCACCACGGCTGAATTTTCGGGTCGGTGGTATCTTGATGCGGGTGAGCCAAGAAAAGCACTCCGAAGGTGACGCCGTATTTATCGCGACAGCCGCTGTTCAGCCTGATACGGGCCGCCACGTCGAGATGGGGCTCCTCCGGTGTGCAGAAGCAAATACTCGCCAGGGCCCTGTGGAGAGCTGTGATTTGGTTCCCGCACTCTGTCGGCTTTTCACCTACCGATTGCACGGCAGCGGTGGACGGCGCTGGCAATACGAAGTTGTCGCTTGACGCTGGGAAGATGGCGCTGAGCTGAGCGATAGTCATCCGCTTGTTTAGTTGGCCCTCGGTGCTGTCGTCGCTAGCAATGTCAAGAATTGTCTGTTTTGCACTCGTGGGGTCTGTTAAGAGCAACTCGAGGGCTGGATACGGCGAACTGGGCCCAGGCGGTGCCACAGCAGCCTCCTCCGGGTCTGGTCGGTTTGACGGGTTGGGTGGTTGCGGTGGCTATATGATTTAATGTCAGTCGCAGCTGCCTGACAGCAAGGCAATCTGTAGGGCATGCGATTCCGGATATGCGACGGACCTGACATAGATCATTCAGCAGTTGCAGCAGCGCACAAGATACGGGATGCCCCTCGGGACAGCCATCATCAGGCAGGTTGAAATCTGGGAGCCTTTGTAGAATATCGAAGAGTGCTGATTGCAGAAGGGCGCTGAACTGGCCGCAAGCAGGATCCTGCAGTTCGCACAGAGACCGTGCGATCTCGTGGACGCGCTTAGCCGCCTCGAAGGCGAAATTCGGCGGGGTTAGCTTGTGCATTGAGATGCCCGCTCCTCGGCAGCCGCTCCGAACTTTACCCAGGAGAGCTGTCGCATCTGCCATAGAACATGAAATTAGAGGTTCTGGCGCTAGAGAGGCGCTGGCCGGGAAGGACTCCGCATGAGGTTGGGTTGCCACTTCCTCGAGCTCAGCCTCAAATATCTCTCTCGCGGCCAGGTTGTCACGTGAGTGGCGCCGGTGGCCGTTGCCCAAAAGGGACAGCGAGGCGCAAACCGAGGATTGTCACCAGCGGTAGCATTGAGGAACGAGAAGCAGAGGAGAGAGAGTGTGTGTGTGTGTATTTAACGCCAGTAAGTCGGGATCTACCAGTCCCTGCCTCCCAAGGGGCATATGACGTGCTAGCGCTACCTAAGCTTGACACTAGGCTACATGTTGCTATCGAGGGGCTAACAGATTTGAACCCGAAGGCATACGGAGTTCGGGCCGCATTCCGGCGCTCCTTGTTGGTGAGCGGGCAATCGGCAAAGGGGCGAGTAAACGCCAGGGCGCTATAAACGCAGCGGGCGGCGCAATAAGCGCCGCGGGTGGTAGAGAAACGCAGTCGGCCGGCGAAGTGCCGGAAAAGAGTAGGGCCGGGTATGGGCGGAGGGGACTTCGGGACCCCCCTGGGCCCGGCCAAAGAAAGAAAGTTCGGGGGCTGGAGGGCCTAGTTCCAGCCCTGTGTGCTCCTTGTGTGTTTATCGCGCGTCGAACGGTACGCTGCGCGGTTTGCCAATCGTAGGACGATCGAAGCCGTGCACGATACGGGTGACAAACAGAACCGCTCAGGACCTTAAAAATCTTGCGCGTGCGTGCTTAAGCAGGCCATGGCGTGCTTAAGTAGGCCAAACTTGCGCCGTGCGTATCGTTGAGATGCGGTCGACCGAGGAGGAGTCGCGTGTGTGTACGACCGAAAGGGTCGCGTGTGTGGCGGGGGACGGCGGCGGCCGGGCCGGCTATTCGTCCGATGTGTTCTAACTGCTTGCCGGCCTGCAGTCTTCTTGTGCGTTCGAAATCGTTCGGCTCGTAGGTTCGCGAGGCGAAGGCGATAAAAGTCAAAGGGCGGTCTGGCTGGTGATGCGCGGAGGTTATAGCAACAAAAGTCGGAGGATGGCGCGCAAGCGCGCCCTGGGCTGCGAGGGGTGCAGGCCTTCCCATCAGCTGGCAATAGGCACCTCGGAACCTTTGCCAGCCTACCTTTTCTGCACCTCTAGCCCAGTTGCGTCGTCGTCGTCGTCGTTGAAAGGACGCCGGCGAACGCGGGTAAAACAGAGCCAAATGGCTTGTTAGAACCCACATAGCGAGTCCGGCTCATTTTGGTGGCCCGCAACACCAAAATGGCCGGAATTCCTTAGCGGCCACTAACAGTGGGTCCGACAGGAAAATTTTTCGGGGGGAAGGTGTAGGCTTCCACCCGTGGCCCTCTACGTGAGCCGGAACAGGAGCACTCTTCAGTACTACCGACACCCCTCTGAAGACCTTGTGGGCGCTGTGGACCAAGTAAATTGGGGCTTGACTGCGGCGTTGGCAGGGGGTACCTGTAGGCGAGATTAGGTGCGGGACCCGCTGAAACGTTAATTGCTGGAAGGTGGCGACACCTAGCCGGTAGGCGCTGAGGAGCGCTTGATAGGTCCCTGGATCGACCCACGTGCCCACGCACGTGGCGCGCTGCCTCTACTAGATAGATCCCTCGTCGGCCCCACTGCTGGGATCCCGACCGAGGGCAGATCATCGACGTTCTTCTCTGTGCACCATGTGCCTACGGCACTCTCTGCCCTCTACGAGGGTATATCAGCGCTAATACCGCAGTGAGAGAGGGCGCTGGGGAGCGCCATATAAGTACCCACCAGAACCCAAGAGGCGCCTAGGCAGCGCCTAAGCTGGACTAGGGTAGCGCTTAGCAAGAGCCCCAAACCCGCTGGAGCACCATCAAGAAGCAGCACTCTGGGGGATCATTACTGCGCTGCGGAGCGCAATATAAGTACCTACTTTGTAGCCCGGATGTCACGGTGCGATCCCTTAATAAGGACCACGCACAGGTTGTAGTCCCAGCTACAACAACGTTCCTCTTTTGCCTTGGTGTAACGGGTACAACGCTGGTCTTGTCCCGTGACACCGGAGTTCAACGCTGCGTTTTCTCTGACGATCCGACTCTGGAAGACGTTGTTATTTCTCTTCTCTTCTTTTGGTGCAGATGGAACGAAGGAATCGGGGGGTGATGTTATGGCCTGGCGTGTGGGGTCAGTGCACGGACCGCCTTTGGTGGGGTTTAACCCGTAGCATCCCGCCTGCCACCTTTCAGATAGATTCCTTCCTCCTCATCTGTAATTGATGGTTCACATTCAGATCACGTACTGTCGTGCCGTGACATGTGGCCTGGTGGGCTGAAACCGGCCGTTACAATAGCAGCCGAAAATGTTAGCCCCCTGGCCTCCCATTTCCCAGCAGGAACGTCATCGGGACCCCCGCGCTACTGGCCTTACCAGGGACCTGGACCAGGGACGCGGGATTGACACCCGCACGGAGGTGAGCGAATCCGCCGCCGCCCAAATCTGGAGCCCAGGCTTTCGAGCGGAAGCAGCTGTCCATTCGCCTTTACCGGACCTGGGATCCGGTGCATGCGCGTTAAAAAAGACAAAGCGGCAAGTTATTCGTACAGTCATTCGTTCAGCTAATCCATTCAACCAGCCGCGCCTCGGTATTGGCTCGTGGAGCATCGTGCAGAGCCGCAACAGGAATCGTACAGGTTCAGCGAACCGAGACCAGCCCAATACATAGACGAGCTAATTTGGGCTGGAGAGGCTAACCGAGGCTCAGCGGGATGTTGTTTATGCCCAAGAGTTGGTCGGCCGAAGGAAAAGCCAGGCCTCGCAAAGCAGTGCTAGCGCAGCCTCCACTTAACTCTCTACTGTCGACTTTCTCATTGCAAACCTCCTCGACCTCTTCTCGAACTCCCGTCCTCAAAAGGCGGCTTGAGTAGTTTATGGCGGGGACGGTCTGCATCGGAAATAGATACGGCGGGCGGGACATATTCGATGGCCGACCGAGGTTTTCGTACCATTTGTTTGGGCTCAAGGGGCAGGCCGGTGCGACGTGGAGACGCCAGCTGCCTCAAGCGGGTACCTGCCGTGACCCGCCAGCACGATAGAACGCGGCTCGAGGGTCGCCACAACCTGGCAGTCATACGACTGTCAAAACGCCAGATGCCTCATCGAACGCGAAATTGTCCTAACTACACGGTGTACTGGGTTCTCTAACGCGCCACCCTCTTCTGGCGCAAGCATCCACGGACTCCAAGGTTGCAACCCAAGCAGCTGTGCAACGTGGCGGCGTTAATACCTGATTGGCAGGCAATGCCCCGCTACGCAGCCGCACACAGCCGCGCCCATCCAACGAACTATACACCTCAACGTGCACGTCTGAACTTCCAGCTCCGGTCCCCACGCGCACCTCTCGGCCCGCTGAAGGCAGCCACAGGATCCCGCACACCTGCCCCGTGCCGGGGTTGGGACGACAAAACGACCGCTCGCGCGCCCTCCACTTGCACAAACAGAAACCCAGCCGCCCATACACGCGGACCGAGCCAGGTCAGTAATCCATATACCTCTAAATTCATGCATCGGCACAATGCCCATTTCAGCCCATGATATCAGCGCTGCAGCTAGCGCTCACGTTCATCCGGGCATATTACCCACCATGCCGCGTCTTCACCTACGCTTGTGTGGCATATCTCTCCGGCGGCCGTTGTGCGTCCTCGGTGCATGCGTGCGTTCAACCCTAATCCACGCCGACGACAAGTTACGACGGGAACACAGGCGAGGATAACACACCCCTGCAAAGCAATACCCTCCGGGCCGGAGGAAAAACTGACGAAGATCTCTCCGCCACCTTCTCAGAGAAACGAGCAAGCACATCAAGCTGGCCAACCACGAACTGCAATGGATCCCCTTCCCGACATGCAACGAAACGCGCAACTCGCTCGGGTTCCAACTACGGCGTCGAGACGGGGTTCAACTGCACGACCTTTATGGTATCCAACACCTTCCACCTGCCCCCTGGCCTGCCGCCTGCCCACGCGACCGCCCGCGCACTCGAGACGATCGGTGAAGCGCCACCCAAGCAGGAGTACATCCCGCTCGTCCTTGCCCTCGCCGGCACGCCACAGCTCAGCCACCTGGAGCCGAGCCACCAAGCTCGATTACCATTTCGGTTTAATGGCCCGCACGCTGGCAACGGATAATATCCATGACGTTTTCGGCTTCCACCACTTCGATGGCGAGGCCTTCTATTACGCCGCGCGCGGACAGTATCGAAAGCTTGGCGAGTAATCTGTTGCCAGCATCGAGAGCGGCGGAGCAACTGTCGGGCAAGATCTAGTTGTCGTAAATGACCGTCAGCGAGAGTGGAGAAGGTGAAGCCGTGGGGAAGCCAGCGAAAGGGATCGCGCGCCGGCTGCGAGATGCAAGCAGGGAGGAAACGCGTGGGGAGACCGAGACGGATATCTAGACCGGGAAAGATAGCTATTACTTACCTCGGTCGCGGTGCAGGGAGACGAGCGTGTTCAAGGCACGTAGGTAGGCTAACATGCCAACCAAAAACGCGGTGGTAGCTGTGCGGTGGCAGACGGCTGGACCCATTTTTGCCCCACATCGGGTCTCCGGCAGACTGCCCTCAGGGCACCACACCGCACAGGCCAATACTGTACATGCTATCGGCTTGGCAAACGCTTGTGCCTAAGGCCTGTACGTGCACTCACTGTTGAATCGTAGCAAAGGCGGCGCCCCTGGGAGGTCAAGTGCCATTTCGTCGGGAAAGGCGCTCAGGGCAAGGCGCGGCTTTCGTGACAGGTGGAGAGGAGCCGTCTGTCAAATCCCCCAACTACTCGCCAACAAATGCTGAGAACCCGCGGTTCGCACAAGCCCGAGAAATTCCAGATTTCACATCTGAGTTCGGTCGGAAGATTTGGGAATTATGGAAAGTCCTTCGGGCCGTGGGGTGCCGGCATCCCGGGATCCGCACTGCGATTAGAGCTGGAGCGACGTAGCCATTGAGAGCAAAAAGGTGTCCAACGTCTCGAATGCCAACATCACACTGGCTATGTGTCACAATGCTCATATACAGTTCTTTGGCGATGAATCTTTCGAGGTGAATTCGAGAAGCCGGCTTTTGACATAATGCAGGGAGCCATTCGACAAGGCCGCCGGTGGAGACGGATTGACAATTGCGCAGCTGTGGCCTGGGTGCGGGCGCCTGCCAGCTACGCCTGGAGCCTGGATCCAGGCAGTGAGCTTGGAGCCTGGAACCAGACGGTTCAGGGGCACGGAGTGTGGGCACTGCCGCTTTACTTGTGGCAATTTTACCCGAGTGCATGAAATGCCAAGCGGTAGCTCAGGCTAATCACCTTGACCACCTTGTGAGTCACCTCTGACCACCGTGGTAGCGCCTGCAGCTCAGGTTGCATCTGCGGCAGCTCAGGGCTGGCACTCAATCCAGATTTGGGGGCAAAAGGTTTTCGGGGGAGAATATTGAGGTAGGTAACATGCCGTCGTCGTGGTCCATGGTGATGAGACTGGGAACGTGGCGTAAGGGGTAATCGTGAGGGAGAAGCATGCTGCGGAGAAGACGAGGCTCGCAGAGGGAGCACTCACATCCCGACGGTATCGCCACTGCATTATCGAGCCTTGTGGCCGGCCACAGTGCCCTTGTCCCTAATGGGAACCAGAAATTTAGGTCCACATCGGTACAAAGGACATCCATCCATCCATCTTGCATGCAGCATGGGTATGTTTGCCTGGTGTCGCTGTTACCCCTGCTTGAGAACGAGTGGCTGGCGTATAACCCTGGTTATACGTCTGGTTACGGTCCTGGATTGGCCGTTGCTGATTCGTTCTTGTAATAGCGGGCGCCGCACCTTTCAGAATTTGGGTCCAATCACAGAAGACGGTCACCCTCTTCCCCGCGCACACGAATCAATCGGGCTAGCCCTCACCAGCAAGAGGCAGAAGGCCGACAGCGCAGCTATGGACAGCCGGAAAATGGGCGCTTGCGCATAGCAGGAAGGGACGGTGCCAGGAACCGGGCCTCTGGCCAATCTGAGCTGGTCCCCTCTCCTGACAGCGCAGCGGCGGCGCATGTCCGGCGGGAGCATGCATGTATAGAATAGAATCGACAGAATGGAGGGGAGATCGAAACGATGTTGGTGAATGTGCCGCCGTGCGTTCCGCAGGTGGTATCGCGGTGACTTATCCCTGAGCATCCCTGAGCATCCCTGAGCGGGGGGTGACGCGAGACTGATTTAGAGCGGCGATGCTGACTGCCCCGATTGACGCTGGGCAAAAGGTGCCCCTTACTCTGTCCAACACCTTGCAAACGGTCGCCTTGGGATCTGCAAGGCAAAGCTGCACCTGGAAGCAGGCTCAGATTGTGAATAGCTAGTGGGGCATACCCGGGACCTGGAAGCACCGTGGGAAAGCTGAGTGCAGAGTGCGAAACCTCGTTTTTGCGATCTCTGTTTTAAATGCATCAGTCCTCCTTTCTTTGCGCAATTTATTTTATTAAGGCCCGTCTTGCAGTCCTCTTCTCGGGTTTTCAGTGCTTATAGAAGCGATAAATTAGAAAATTATCTATGGACGGCCCAACGACAAGCAACCCAAAATGAACGACCAGGCGGCAGTTTACGCAGAATGTAATACATCCTGCGAGTACTCGACGAAACGTCGGCATAAGAAACTTGTCCAAAATCAAGTTAGAAAACGTCTCAAAACCGTCTTCGGGAAGCTCGCCCAGTTGCGAATGTACGACGTTCGCATTTACACCGTTATCGAATTTAATAACAAATACTACACGTATACATCTAAAAAAACGAAATCATGGCCACCATCACCAGGAAGAATAGTAAGCTGTGGTTTAACATCGTCGTGGCTTGTATAAGACTAACGAAATTTTGTAGGCAAGAGCTTATCCTTTACCAATAGAATATGGACCAGACAACGTCCGGGCCTCGGCAGAGTGATGGCGGGGTTGATGCAAGGAGGGCCCCAGGGAGAGCCGCAGGGACTGGCCTCTATAGCTATAGCTACAAGGGGCGGCCCCGACAGGATGATCACGTGCCTAAGGTCGAGGACCTGGAGGTGACAGAAAGGGAAGCCGGCCTTGCCAATTAAGGAGGTTGGGGGGCAGGCTGAAGTCGTGATAGCTGGCCAGACGTATATTGAACAATCCCTCTGACCGACCTCTTCAAGTCCATTGTGCAGTTCCTCGTACAGCTATCTAGCCGACCCCGTAAGGGTTGGCGGTTTGGGTGCGCAGTGTTTGCTTTGGCAGTATATTCAGGATCGTGATAGTTCCAAAGTAAATAAACAAGTGGGAAACGGCAGCTTGGCTTTCAAGCTCTTTGACAGGGAGCTTATCATATAGTTGGCGTTTTCGAAGGCCCTTGGCCGCCGAGGCTGCAGGCCTTGGGCATTGTAGCTACAAGGTTGTGCGTCGGCCCATCGGCCACGCTGGGATCCTCTTGCGTCTTAAAGTTCGCACCTATGGGGGTTCACCTTGGGCCAGGAGACCGTCAAGGCATCATGTAGAAAAGCCGGAAGACTCTTGTCAAGGAATCTGGAGGGCAAGCTAATTACCCGTTTTTATCGTCAATTCAACCTACATTGGCGCCGATCCTCGACTGCTGGCTGTCTAAACCTCCCAAGATCTTCCATACGAAGACCCCTTTTCAGAGCACAGCACGTTAAAAAAATATTCCCAAAATTTAGGAAAGATTTCCACCTATCCCCAACAGTCATCCTCGAAACTTTTCCCCCCCCCGAGTCTGGATTGAGCAGCCCTGCCGCGAGTCAAACGGCAACGCCACCCCCCTGCAACGCGTCTGCTTCCAGGCTCCATGCGCGGTCTCCATCGGCCTCCTTTGTCTATTTTCGCTTGGTGCTTGCTACCAAAAGTTTCCTGAAAAGATCAGTAAGAATCTGTAGGGGATCGAATGCCACGTCCCAGAAAAGGTGAGGCTATGCCTCAGTCCGTAGCGTGTCACAATTAATGACGTATGTATTTGAAAGCCCTGTAGCTGCATAAATGGGTGAGCGAAAAGGGGGATTTCGCTGTCCGGTGTTACGGGTCTAGGGCCCGTTGTAAAGGATTCGGCTTAAGCCGGATCTGGCATCGCGACTCGGAGTCCGCCACCTCGCCGCCGGATCGCGGCGACCGTGCAGGGACCTCAATCCCCCTTACAAAGCCCGACCTTCCGCCCGCCTTTTTGATCTGTTTCTTTCTTCTTCCCCACAGAAAATAAATTCCTTTTGGTCATACCTGTGCGCATTGCATTTTGGCTTAAGCCTTTCGCATCCGGCACGTGTAGCCGTCCTACTTGCCTTGCCGGTCTTGAGTAGCCGCTATGCGCCTGCCCAAGGGCCTCTATGTCGCCGTGTCGGGGTAGATAGCTGTACGAGAAAATCTACAATAAGCTTAGAAGAGGTCAATCCCAAAGGGGCTGTTCAATATAGGTAAATAAGTAGGACTAATTATCACAACTTCAGCCTGCCTTTCCAACTTCACATAGAAGCAAGTAAATTTGATCGACTAGCTGGACACGGACAACCATAGCCTTTGAGCTCCAAAGCAGACAAAACACATTGCAACTGGACCGAAAGCTACACTGGGTCGAAGACCAGTGTCAAAAAGATCCCATCGCCGCTTCGTCGAGCCTTTGCTTCTTACAGGGATATCCATCGTCATTTGTGCCCTTACTGCACAGAAAACCCACTTCATCTCGCCATCGCCTTTTGTTGCCCTGCCTGATTCGATCAGAATCCTCGTCCACGAGCAGAGCACCATTGTCCCCCCCATAAATTTCCGCTACGTGACTTTTCCATTCGTTAAAATCCTGGATCCAGACTTCATCCGGACATTCTGGACAGCGAAAACGCTTATCGAAGAGGCCATCCCTTTTCAAATGCTGCGCGTTGAAATGCCTCGAGAAGTATGATCCAGGATAAAAGTCAAACCCACAGAAAAGGCAAAGAGCCCGTTTCTTATTTGTCTGGTTCCGATAGGTGGGCTTCGTACGGCCGTCCGTGTTCTGTTTTGGCAGATTCGGGGCGTTATGCTCGCCATAGAGTGTTACAACGTGGTTGCTCCAGTCCATAGCGTCTTCGATGACGTAATCACCTAGACCCTCCTTATAGCATGCAGGGCAACGAAAGGGTTTCTGGAAGAGGCCTTTTTTGATATAGGCCTTGCTGTTGTGGCGTGTGAGATTGCCGCGCTAAGTAAATTGCTGCCCGCACAAAAGACAGATAGGTTTCAGGCTGTCCGACCCTGTTGCCGGCACAAGTTTTACCGGTACTGGCGTCGAAATTAGTGCTCTCATCATATCGGCATCCCTGTCCGCGAGAAAAGCTGCGAGCAAGTTGCCGAACAGCGCCGTCCGCGATTCCCCGGGTTTAGTGCCGATATCATCTTCCAGCAGAAACTGACCGATGACAAGAGCTGGGGGCCCGGAGTTTCCATGCCGGGTTTTGCGGGGGTTGATTTGTGGGTTCTGCAAATCGTCTGTCGGGAGGCCGGACGCTCTCCGTTTGTCGACCTCGCGAAAATATTCCGCCCTCGTTTTCTCCACCATCAAGGCGGACAAGTCTGTGATGTTCTTGCCAATTTGCGACTGAATTTGATTGGCTTCTTGTTTTGCCGTTGGCGACTTCTCCGCCTTGAGCGCGGCGTACTGAGCGCGGAGTTCGCGCATATCTCGCCGCTGCTCAAATGATTCCAGGTCCTCTTTGGTAGGGTAAATCGGGGCGTGTTCGTCCCGCCGGAGGGAGGCGTGGCGCAAAAGGGCAAAAAGGCCGTCGTTCTGTCCCGCACGGTGGTGAAATGCAATGCGTACAAGGTCATGAGGTATAAAATTCGGCTGGTAGCTCGCATTAAACACCGCGGTTAAGTTGGAAAGCACATGGTTGCGCACCGCTGGGGTGAGAGAGCCTATGAGTTCCATCAGTATATTTTCATGCAGCAGCCGGAGGCTTTGCGGCTGTCCATACATACCGTCAAGCCTGCCACCTGCACCTACTCGCATCGCATATAGCCGCAGCTTCATCCGGAAGCCGGCCACTAGGAGCGTACGATCCCACAGCTCCGAGTACGCGTAATAAGGCAACGAGAAGATTTTGCGATCTGCCATCCCTAGCTTCCAATTCAACTCGATGTAGTCGACACCTTCCGTGTGGGGCCGTTGAAGAAGGTCACCCAAGGAATTGAAGGTGGCATCGAAGGCATCGTCGTGAATTGCTTGGACGGCGATAAAGCTAGCGAGGCAGCAGACTCGACACGGTATAATCGTTACGGCGAATTCAACCCTGGCGAAAAAGCAGCCGCGTTGAGGAAGGGCGCAGACAGGGGCTAGAGCAGGGGAAAGGGCTGGGACACTCACACGTCATTCTGCGAACGGCGGATCACATCTTTTCTCACCTTGTTGTGGTGTATTGTAATGTACGCAACAAATTTCCTCGGCTCCTTCCCCGCCGGGTCCCGGACGACGGCCAGGCGGACTTGATTGTAGGAAAAGTTTAGCAGAGCGCCTGGTCGAAAGCCGCCAATGCTGGCCAGGAGGACCACGCAATGAAATGCAACTCGGGTCTTGCGGGCGCAAGGAATATCGTTCGCGCGAGTCCACAGCGTGGTAAGGATTAAAAGGACGTCTTGCTCGGTTATCTCAGTCTTAGTAAACGTCTGCTTGAGAGTAAGGCCGTACTGTTTGCTCAAATCTATAGCAATCCACTACCGCAGCCTTTTCTGTTAAAGGGCAATAACAAATGGGCAAGCAGGGACGCAACGGACGTACGTAGGAAATATTCGCAAATGGTCCTTTTCCTCGGGTTTTTTCGCCAGGAAAATACTGTAATGTCCACAGCTTCTTGTTATCGGGGTCGGCGAGTCTTTTTTCTTTCAGGACGGTTTCGTCGGCCGCTCGGATTAGGGTCCTCCAAATACTTTCAACGGTGTAGGCTGCTGTCACTGATCGTTCCATCTTATATTCCTCCGGGCCAAGATCCAAGCGAAGCCGCTCGGAAAATTTAACGAAATCATCGAGGAAGGTTCGACAACGACTTTCCGCCAGGCTACAACCACGGCACAAGCCAAGCCAGATTCCATCGGGATCGATTTCGAGTTCGTCAAAGAATCTAGAAACGTCAAAAGCATTTCACAATTTAGTAATGCTAAGGCACGACGCAGGACCAACAAAACAGGACAGATGGGATTAAATCGAAAAACAATTCCTGTTCTCCTAGAAAAGGGGGGGTGGAAGAAATGGGGGAAAAAAAAAAAGGCGTACAATCTCCACGCTTTCATTGCTGCATCTTGCGCAAGCTCCGACCGCTCAGGGAGCCGGCGACTGCCGTCTAGTGGTGTCTCGAAGAACCGGTCGAGATTCTGGCGAGCATTCCGGTGCCTTTCCTCTGCCCTGCTGCCCTTAAAGTTCCGGACCCGCCTCGTAATGGTGACAGGAGCGCCTGGCGCCGACGTGGAGGATGACATCGCTCTTTCGCCGCCGTTGTGTAGGCTGCATCAATGCTCACAGCAGGAAGACCAAGGGACGGTCAATGGACGAAAGGGCGGGAGGCGAAGGCGGGAGGGGAAAGGACAGGTGGAGAGAGGGCCCCCCTCCCTAATAAGGGTTCGGCGGAACCAGGAGCTGGGCGGCGACTCTCCATAGCGGCGGCAGGGCAGCGGGATCGAAGAAAAACGGTCGTTGGTCGCAGGGCACCAGATTCCTGGTGTTTAGCCTTGTCGTCGACAAAGCGGCGGTGCGGCCGCGCGACCGTTTTGTCGTTTGGTCGAGTGGGGAACAAAGGCGGCCGCCCATTGGCCAACAGCTCCGGCGCATGGAATTTGGAAAAATCCCAGTACTAGTTCAACCCTCACTGGTTTGACTAAGGGAGAGCGGACGGGATCCCGTATATTCCAGTGGGTATGGTCGTATGTGCCAGGTTACTCACGTTCCGCCCTTGATATAGGTTGACCGGGTGCAATATTCTTCTATAAAATTGCGCTAGATGTCCTTCCGCCGCTCTATTGATATCGGGCTCCGGCTAGAGAATTATTTCGGGCGCTTAGGCCCCTCATGCTCACTAGTCTACCTCTTGAAATCCTCAGCGATGTCGGTATTTTTCCCACTGCTCAAAGGCGCCTCCTCTACATCCTGAAGGTCACTGGTCGGCACGAGCTGCGGCCCGGTGCGGTATGCCGTCTCACTCTCGACCAGTGGTAAATGCTCCCGTGACGTGGCGGGCATCCACGGGATATCACCGCCCTCGTCGACCTCCCACGGCCCGACTCCTTCGGCTTCGAACTTTGCCTTCTGCATCATGAACAAATGGCCTTCCTGCCACTCCCGCCGGTGACAGCGGCCCTTGTTGAACTTCTTTTGCAGCCAGAACACGACGCCGGGGATGCAGCAGAGGTTGACAAGGATGACGACGAGGCCGGCTGCGATCACGGCCGCAACGGGGATGAAGGCGAAGTTGGTATGCTGCAGGTTCCGCTTGCGCACCCGCGAGCAGACGCTGGCGCTCTCCTCGTCCTCGACTGGCCGCCTCAGAAACTCTGCGAGGCGGAACGTGAGCGGGCTCCCGTTGGCGGCGGGCACGGGTATGTCGGGCGGGGACGCGAGCTGGGCGGCCAGGACCTGCATGTTGGCGACGGTGGTGTTGAACATGCTCGCGATCTCGAGCTGCCACTGGTTGTCGGGCGGCGAGTTGGACAGCACGCGCCGCTCAGCGAGCCCGAGCCGCCCGACTGTGTAGGCGACGAAGTCGAGGGCCCGCAGCACGCGCGTGCCCCGCCTGATGAAGCCCGCCAGGGACCCGAACCCGTCCCGCTGCAGCAGCTCGTGCACGGCCTTCTGCTGCCTGTTGAGCCGGATGCCGGTGGCGCGGGCGTCGTAGTCGCCGTAGAAATCGACGCCGATGGAGGCGGGCGCGGAAGTGTTTGCTGACACGCCGCCGAAGGGGGTGCACACGTTATTGCTGCTGCAAATGCGGTGCTTCTCGGTGCAGGCAATGAATGACGCCGGCATCTGGTCGGCCGTGTAATACCCGCCTGGGCTCGGGCCGCCATTGTACCCCACGGCCGTGGCGCGAAACCAGGGGTCCTGAACGGGGGTTTGGTACAAGGCCTCGTTGCGGAGGATCACCAGTATGACATCGGCGTCTTTGACGGCGAGCTGCGGAATCGGCTTCCACTCCTTCTCTTCCGGATCCTCGCGGCTAAAGGCTGGGGAACTCAGTGTACTTTGAGAGCAGTGCTTAACCCATTAGTCTTCTTTTTCAGGGTTGACTCCGTCGGGGTTCTGGGATAGTTGGCTTACTCGAGATGGTAGGGCGTGTCTGTCGTTTTATTGCTGCTCAGCCACGTGTAGTTTGTTTCACGGCCCGGCCCAAGGTTGTAAGTTTTATAGAAAACCCCCGTAGCAGGCACTTCCCCCACCTCCGGATCCGGGGGCGGCTTGGCCGTCCAAGAGCTCGAGTAGTTTCCCGTTTTTATCGGAGCACAGGTCAAGATTCTTTGGTACTTTATGCGGTCCTGGGGTAGAGCGTTGATGCCGAGATGATCGTTGGAATCGATCAGCCCGGTATCCAGCGTCACTGCGCCGTTGGGCTGGGCGCAGATGCCACCCCCGAATGGGCATGGCACGTCCACGCGTATAGAAATGGGCACTTTGGTGATTGGGAAGTCCCTGCAGACGCTTGGTTCCAGGCCGCCAGCAGTCGCTGGGTCGTAGCAGTTCTGGCCGTACTCAGTGGCGCGGTTGTAGGACCACTTCTGCTGGATGGCGGCCGCCTGCGCAGCTGTTAGGCTCCATGTTCCATTGTTGAAGACGAGAGTTGATACCCGGCCGCATTCTTGGCCGGTTAACAGCACGTCGCCATTCAACAGCTGGATCCTGGCCGAAAGCAAGGACGAGCCTGCGATCAAGGCGACGAACAAGACGGCGATTGAGACCAGGGCTGTCGTGCCGCGAACAGCGCCCCGCGATTTTCCTCGCCACGTCCAGGCCAACCTGATCAGCGTCCATGCCGTCGACGCCGCCGTTGTGGTGTTCCGGAGGAGGGCTTGGCACTGGTGGTGGAGTCCAGAGCGAGGGTGTGGCGTTGACCGGAGCTGGTGGACGAAGAAGTAGACAATGGACCAGAGATGGCCCATGGCCAAGCTCACAAAGAGCGCCAAGGCGGCAATTAGTATGGCGCCAACATCCTGTGTGACGGTGAGAGTGAGGGTGTTGGCTTGAAGAGAGCCAGCTGCATTAGCGGCTTGCAACGTCTCGACAGACGATTCATTCCCACAAGGTTCAGATCACTAAGGGTCGACTCACTCTGGTAATTCGTCCACACACCAATGTGAACTGATCCAGACATTGTTTAGATGCTATAACATCTGCCTGTACTGTGCGAAATGCAACGACCAAGAGCGAGAATTCTGTGAAGAAGGAAACGGAGAATATAAGAAAACAAAACATCAAGACATGAAAAAATTGGTACGCAGGATGCTTACCATCTACCCATTCTGGGGCGGGGCTGCGACCGCCCCCAGGATCATCGCCTCGAGCTCGCACTCGGATCGCTCTGCAATGCGCTAGAGGAGCCTTTGAGTATCACCATCGTATGTGGCTGTGGTATTGAGAGCAGGGGGCAGTGATGGTATTGCTGGCCTTGCGTGTCAGTGGGGCCTGAAAGGCGAGACGTGACCCTAGTATCGCTCGTCGAAAATTGCGCTGCAGTCTTTGACTCTGTTGACGATAGCTTCCAGAATACAACGGTCAGGTCTACACCCGTTCTAACATGGTATCCAACATCGCAAGTTGCCGACCTCGCTGCGGTTCTGACATGGAGCACGGCAACACCCCATCAACGTTGTTCCCCCTTGAAGTTAGGTTGTTTTTCAACACTCACATTCCCAAAGCGGGCATGCTGACGGCCAAGTTCTCAATGTCCCTGCCCGACGCTGCTTGGCGCTGCTCCTGAATCCCACATGCGCACGCAACCACCTGCACACAGTTGAGCGAGGGGTGCAGACGTCGGCGGGCCACGATGGCTTTATCTATCAACACCGTTCGTGGAACGACTGCTTTCCCGCCATGATCACTTGGAATCTGGCGCGTCGTTCACAGCATGGTTGCCATCTCAATATACTCTCCGCTCGATAGCGGGAGGGGGGAGATCCGTGTCCTGGAGCTCCTGGAGCCCAACCCGTACGAAGACGATGTATACGCCAGTGTTCAGCTCAGCACCATCTCGCTGGCCAAAGAGAGCCCGCCCTTCTTTGCGGCTCTGTCCTACGTCTGGGGCGATGCCTCGGTCACCAGGCCCATCTTGCTGAACGGAGCCAGATGGCATGTGACACAGAACCTGGCCGAGGCCCTGAAGCGTCTCACCCGCATCGGCCAAGAATCGCAGGACCCCAGGCCCGCGGCCTTTCGGGTGTGGGTCGACGCGATCTGCATCAACCAGACCGACCTCGATGAGAGGGCCCGGCAGGTCTCCATGATGGGTGATATCTTCGCCTCTGCGAGCCTTGTCTTCTCGTTCCTTGGGACCGATGACTTCATCCCGCTAGCCCTCAGCGGGATGCACATCCTTGCCAAGGGAATGGAGACTCTGCCGTGGAGCCTAGGAAGCGACGAGATCGACGAGGCCATGGTGAAATGGCTCCAATGCCAACCCGAGCTTTATGCGGGAGACATATCTCCCAAAGACCCATCTATCCCCGACACCTACTGGGAAGCCCTGTATGAATTTACTGGGTTGACCTATTGGAGACGGATGTGGATCTTCCAGGAGATGGTTCTGCCAAAACTGGGGTCGATATTCTTCATCGGTCATGAGGGCCTGATGATAAACGATATCCAGCTTTATCAGGGGCTCAAGCATCTTGAAAGGCTGATTGCCTTTGTCGGAGCGGCAGAGCGTCCTGCCTTCTGTCCTGAGATAGTTTGGCGACGCCTCCAATCGTTCCGCCCAAGCGCCGAGCGCGTTTCCAAGCAGATCCTGCCGCCTATCAACTTCCGTGCAATTCTCAACGAGCGATCCCACGCGGCCGTCCGCATAGTGGAATGTATCAACGCCGCCTTTTACCGCACCATCGACGCGACAGACCCGCGTGACTATTACTACAGTATCATCGGGGCCGCCCGGATCCCGCTCCAGCCATCCTACGAAAACACCAAGCTGATCGAGCACGTCTGCGTCGACTTCATTGGCGCCTACCTCGAGACAGCGCGCGGCAGCCCCTGGGTCCTGGCCTTCCTTGACGGCGCCGCGGGCTCCACCCAGAATCACGGTATTCCCTCGTGGGTTCTGCCGCTTCATCTGCCGTCGCGGCGCTCCCTCGCCTGCGCCCACGGCCCCGACGTGTCGTCACTCCGGGTGGTGTTGAGGAATGCTTCACATGCCGATGAAGGGGTTTTCGACGACGATACTCGCTCGTCCGACATGGCGGCCTTACCAGAGGTGCGCGGATCGACGCTGCGCGTGCTTGGCGTGCGCGTGGATGCCGTGAGCTTCACCAGCGACTGGCCGAGTCTCGATTTCCTGCGCGGCACGAGCGCCTTCCTCATCGGCTACGCCCAGCGTCACGGCGGAGTCTACTCGAAGACAAACCCTCCGATGCCGATCGCAAAGGCCCTTTTGGGAACGCTGATGCAGGATGTGTATGGATACACCTGGGACTTTGCCAAGGGTTTGGAGATCCTCAGGGCCGTGACTACTGAGAAGTCCCAAGCCTGGGAGGATATCATGAAGGCGTACGCCGCCGAGCAGCCATCTGGTGTTGCTCTGGCTGAAGCCGGGGGAGCCCCGAGGGACCTGGGCGAAGTGGCTGAATTCGAAGAGTTCAGAAACAAATACATCAGGACTGTGCAAGGCCACGTCTTTGAAACGGCTCAGGGATACCTCGGCATCGCGCCCCCAGACGCTCGGCTTGGTGACGAGGTCTGTGTCATCCGCGGCTATGATTATCCGGTCCTGCTACGGCCAACGGGCAACAACCAACACGTGTTTGTTGGAGCGTGCTGGGTAACGGGACTGATTTTCGGAGAGGCAAAGAAGCTTGTAGATAGCAGAAAAGTGACACCCGAAGTCCTTGAGCTGGTGTAATCTTGGCAGGCGCCTCAGACCTAATCCATTCCCACAGATGTCTCTCATTGGAATCCCATAAGGCGCTGATCTCCCCCCGAACCGACCTCCTCGCTTGGGGCGGCCTCACGATCCAAGACCCCTAGGTGCCGGTGTAGTACCTCGGGCCTACACCAGCCACAAATCTCTCTCGTTGGCCTTCTTAAACAAAGCGCCGACGTCGTTTCCAAACAGCCTGCCCACCCCAACCCTCTCGAAACAGTCCTGCGGTCCATAGCCCGGGACCGTCTTCTGCGCCAGATACAGCACACTGTGGGCTGTCTGGTAGGTCGAGAAATTGCCAAAGCCGTAGCCACCGATCACCTTGGGCATGGCCTCGACCGCCAGGGCAAACAGAACGGCGTGTTGTTGCTGGGCCGCTGCTGCTGCGGGTTGATAATCTGGGTGCTCGAGAGAAGCCCACCCAACAATAAAGTCGGGCTCGTCGCTGGTCGTCACGCGCCGCCACAGCTCACGATGTGAAGCATGCGCGGTTCGGTTTGTGAGGTTCTCCGTGGCGCTCAAGTCCTCCTCGCTCGCGAACAAGTCGTGGACGAACACTTCGATCAAACGCCCGCGCAGACCAAGGATAAAGAATTGGTCGTACCTTTTCTGGGCCTCGGCCGGCCCAGGGTTCAGAGAACCTTCAGGCGACGGCACGCCTTCAAACAGTGGCCTCCACTCGTTGTCGGAGTCCACAGGGGGTCTGACGTGCACTGCCCTGGCGCCGACAAAGCTGCATTCGAGTTTGGGGTTTTGCGGATCGGTCTCGTCGTCCTGCCGAGTCCACCGAATCGCCATACCTTTGCCCGTGGCACCGGGCCCATCTTCTCTGTCTTTGCCTTTGTCTGTGGCACTGGGCCTATCGTCTTTGTTTTTGCTTTTTACGAGCTCCTGCATGGACACCCACGACCACGTGGGGAAACTTCGTACCCTAGCGCCTCGCCCGGGGACGGTCGGTGCTTGCTCCCACAGCAGCCCCTGGATGTGGTTATACCACAGCCCGCAGATATACGGAGATTTGCCGGCCGCGTTCGATCCATCGTAGATCCATTCGTTTTTCTCCAAAAGGGTTTGCACCGCGTCCTCGAATTCCTTGGCGATCCCTGCCAGAGCCACCAGACGGTCCTTTTCCATGTAAGTCAGCTCCAGACCCGAGTAAGACTCCACAATCTCCTTCCACGTGCCTAGGACCCGGCTGGCGTCGTCTAGCGGGGAGTTGATGGTACCGCGCATCAGGAGCTCCATGTGGATATTTTCCCTTCTGCCACTGCTGCCGCCACCGAGCAGCTGGGCGCGGTTGCTAACGAGCAGGGTCGGCGTGGCGGTGCGACATTGGGCGAAGGCGCCGCGGCAGGTGAAGGTGAGGAGCCGACGACTGAGGTACCATTCCTGGAAAACCCAGCCGCGCCGCAAGAGAGGGCTGCGGTCGGTGTTGTGCATGTAATCCCTGGCTATTGCCTGCTCGTCAACGCATTGCAGATAAAAGTGGCCCCTTTGATCGCCGTCGCGGTCCCGGTAAGGAAGGCGGCTTAGCGGGGCAGGCTCTTGCGCTTCTGGCTGACCGAAAAGCCCCCTGAGACCTATCTCGCGCCCGTTCCCGGACCGTCCGTCGGGTTCATTCGCGGACGGCCTTGCCGTGGCCACAATGGTCAGCCACGCATTCTGGTAATAGTCAGCCATTTTTAACGATTCGCGAGCCCAATCGGTACCGCTATCTTGGATGATGCAGATAGAGTCGATCCAGATGTAGCGGATCCCTTGCGTGATCGCGACGTAGGCCGCGTCGTGGAAGAGCTTGGGGCCACAGCAGGCCTGCTTCTGCGATTCGTAATTGGCTGTTGTGGTTTTGAAAACTTCTGTCGCCTCCTCCCACCGGTGGCTGAGCGCAATGTACGTGCCAAACCTCCCCTCCGTTTCTTGCAGGACTAGGCTCGGTCGACTCTCGTCCTCGCCGGGCAGGATCTCAATGCAACGGGTCGGGAGCGGGACGGCTCCGCTACCGATGACGTGGCGGCGGGATCTGGAGAGTTTGCACATGGTGTGTTCGCGACAGCATGTCTCGTGCCAATTCTTCAACGCCCCCGCATGGTACGATGTCCAGGAATGAGTTTTAGGCTTGAAGCCGCCTGTTATGTCTCCGGACGAGTATGCAGGTGTGCCTGATCCAACAGTTAGCGAAGGAAGGCAAGCCAGACTAAAGTGTTTATTGATTGTAGATAGACATGCCTACCTGGGTCTGCAGCCACCATAACGGTGATCCTCGGCCCCCGTTCGTTGAACGAATCTTGCCACGGAACAACGGAAACATATGCCTCAAGCTCGCAGATATCCATGCCGGGCTGTCCCTGCCGCTCCGAGCTATCGCGATAGCCTCTGTTGGCGCGCAGGAACACCCGGGGGGGCCAGCTCCACCACAGCGATACGGTAGCGGATGGGCGGGCCAGCCCAACCTCATTACCAGGCAATGACGCCTCGCCCGCAGCCTCACGCATGACCCCGTGGAGCAGCGAGCGGTGTAAAGAATGCCCCCGCGAGTTGACTCGAAGGTTCCGCAGGACGAGGCCGCAGAAGGGGCAGCCTTCTTGTGCGCTACGCGCGACATCCATAACGCGATAGCCCCGCGGAACGCATGCCTCCTGTCGAAATGCCTGGATGTCGAACCTCTCGCAACGCGTGCATAGGTTATCGGCCATCTTCTCAATAAGTTTCTCTGTGGATAGGATATCTACGAACTGGCTGGGGTCAAAGCTATTGGGTGGCTTCTTTTGAGGGCGTGGAATTTGCTACCGCACTTTTTGAGACTGGCGGTCAAGGACTTCGCGTGCTTTTCTCCGAGATGGCAGTGAGCTACCAGAAATAAAAAAAAAAGGCTTGCGCCCTCGGCTAAAACGGTTGCCGTCGTTGTTGTGTTGAAAAGAGGAGAAAAAAATTGGGGGGGGGGGGGGGGATTTGCGTTTTTTTTTGGCTACCCAACTGTATACAGCTCGATACTCCGTCAACACCTATTAACGCGCTAAGCCTTCCATTCACCATGAACCTTTTCAACCGCATTACCTCTAACTCCTCGTTCTCCCCGTGCTTTGTTCTTTTAACTTGTGCGAGGTTTATCGTCTTGGTCATTATGATCGGCGAGATGGCAAAAATGGGACAGCAGAATGCAGCGTGGTTCCTCGGTGCCCTCTCTTGTCTGGTTCTTGCTGAAGCCACCTCTAGCTCCGACTTTTTCTGGCGAGAACGGACACCCGTACGGTACAAGGCTATGCTGATCATGGCCCTGAGCCTGTCCCAGCTGGTCCTTCTTGGAGTCACCCTCACGAACATTTGGAAACGCTTTTTCCTCGCTCAAGAGCCAGTTTTCCCGAACACGACACCACCGCCTGGCGAGATAACTACTCCACTCAACGTCATAGTGCTTGTCTTGACTGTTCTAGACTCTCTCTTGTGGCTCTACATAGTGCTCATGCTGTCATGGTTGGCGCCCCCTGTCAAGAGGCAGACCAAATCCTGTGGCGAACCGGTCATCCATCAGAAGCGGTTCCTCGAGGTGTTAGACTTCTCCTCGGCAGCGGCGGCCACGGCCGCCGTGGAATTGATGCCTTATATTAGAGAGGAGGGTTCACTGGCAAGTCTGTTTGCCAGTCAGCTCCCCGTCTCTGTCCCTCGCGAGGAGCGAAACAGTCAGGTGCGCTTTTACCTGCATTCCATACCTACTTGACTACACAATCGACCACCTAATTAACATGGCATGCGCCAGGAGTCGCCCGAGCTCAATGAACAGGATGATTTTCGGCCAAACCTAGCAACAGCCACTGAGCAACACCCGGTCCATGACACAGGACCGAGGCTCAAACGCTCGGCCAGGTACTGGGCGTCGAGACGGCGACGGCGGTACATTTGGACCGGCTGGCCTGCCATCTACATCTCCACGCCGGTAGTGGTGATCCTCAGCGGCGTGGTTCTGTTGGTTCCTTGGTTGCGTCTTGGCCTCCACCCATATGCTGTCCAGCTCTCCTTGTATCCGGACTAGGTTCCTTTATTCACGGTGACTGGCCCGATTCATAATCGCAGTGCTGACTTTACTGATCCAGGGTGTGCTTCGGCCTTCAGCTTTCTTCGGCCTGGACATCTGCCCTGTTGCCAGCCCTTGGTCTCTTATACATCCTTCGCGGGCCACGGGACTCCGAACTCATCGAAAAGGCCTGCTTGGGTCCCATAGTCTTTCTTGGATCAGTCACCATGAACCTGATAGCTATTTTTGTGCCCGCAATATGCTATCTCATTACCACGTCAGGCAATTATCTCCCCTTTGCATTTACCTTTTTCGGCTTATTTATGCTCTTTGGATTTTGCATTTTCCCTCTATGGGGTTAGCATGTAAACAAAGGTGTTCGTTAAGGACCCATAACTTATTATTTTCCGTTGAACAAAGTCGCTGTCTCCGCAAGGCACACAACCATTTGTCATAGTGCGACCTTCGATGCTATTCTATACGTCCTCGTAGTTTTTTCGGCCCAGTGAAGGCCTGATAACAACCCACGTCTTTGATGTGTAGATGAAATCTATACATACACATAGTCAAAAGGAGGGGTCTCTCGCAATAGTAGAAGAAAGAATGAGACCCCCCATCGCTCCCTCCGACATTTAATCCATGAATCATCGCCCATTCATTGCTCGTGTGTAACACCCAGTGATGTAACGACAAATTGGAAAGATCCAGAGGAGAGAGGGGCAGCATGGTGCTTGGCAACGCGACATTGCAAGATCAGAGACACATCCTAAACAACAATATGCGAAGACATGATTAGGAATATATGTAGCGAGTGTATCTAATAGGAAACCCAGGAGAAAAGACAGTTAATACAGAGGGCATCCCTTAGCCAAAGACTTTGAGGAACCCCCAGATGAAGAAGCCGGATAGCGCCGGAATGGTGAGGTTGTCGTCCCAGCCGAAAACGTCGACCACCTCGCTGGCGGCCGCAACGAAGCCAGACCAAAGGCTCATGATGCCAAGCGCTACCGGGCCGGACACGGTTGCCTGGCTAACGGACAGGCCGAGAGGCTCCGCGACAGCAGGGGGCAAGGACAGCGTGCCCCTGAACATGAAGCCTTCGTCACCGGGCAGCGGGCCGTATGTGGGCACGAGCCAGCCCCAGAACGAGGCGGCAGTGGCGACGCCGACCAGGAAAGCGGCCGAGGAGCCGGCAAGGGATTTGCCGCGGCGAATGCGAGGGGTGTAGGCGCCGTAGAGACGGCCAAAAGTGCTCGCGGCGGTGTCGCACCAGCTAAGCAGGAGAGTGCCGACGACGCCGACGTCCTTGGGGAAGCAGTAGAGCACGATCAGGGCGCCGAGAAGATAGAAGATGACGCCGTTGTAGCCCGAAAACTCAGACTCGCGCATCAGTGCGCCCAGAACCGAGACGTAGAGGCGGTTGAAGCCCGGGTAGTGGTGACGGAGCAGGTCGACGGCCGAGATGGGCACCAGCGCTGCCAGGAGCCACGGCCACACGGCATCGGCCTGTGTGCCGCGCAGGTACAGCCACACCACCACGAAGCCGATCGAGACGTGCAGCAGCTTGCGCGGCACCTCATGCTTGTGGACAAAGGTGCGCCAGTGCCGGTGGATGGGGATCAGTCCAAGCGGAGACGGGCTTCGGCTGAAGTCGCGCCAGCTCCAGTATGAGGTCGACGACGGGGCGGCAGTCGTCGGTGGTGCGAGGTGACCGTTGGTCTTGATGGCGGGGAGAACAGGGGCTCCACTGGTGGCGCTGCCGTTGCTCTTCTTTTCACCGGTGGCGTCTTCAGGGGTCGGCGCAAGTGTTGTGGCCTTTGTTTTACTGACTTTGGTCGCCTTGACGCTATTCGTCGACGTCAGCGGCGCGATGCGGCGCGACTTGATGGGGCTGCGGCTCCGTGTGCGGGATCTTCGGACATCCGGGTTGCTCTCATATTCATCCTCGTCGATGTCCTCCTCGACGGGCTGCGGGGTCGACAGCCGCTTGCGAGCGGCTGACCTCGTCGTTGGCCCAAAGTATGAGTCCTGAGAGGAGGCCTGATCATCCTGTAGCCTCTCAGATGGTGTAGGACTCGGCGAGATGACACGGGTGGTCGGCGGCCTCTTGGCGACAGCAGACATGGCGACGGCTTCGCTGTCGTCGTCCTCGAGCGCGAAAAGGGGCAGTGGGGGTAGAGATATGAGCCCTGCGAGGATTCGGCCGCGCTGGAAATGTCACAGGCGCTGGACAGAGAAGTAAAAGAGCGATGGTGTCGGGGCGCAGGAAGCGGCGAGAGATGCGACGTGGCTGTCCCGTCGGGAGGCGCGGAAACAAGGCGTCGAGACTGGAGTGGGGGCCGTAGTAATTTCAGGCGCTGGCTGCGGCTGCGGTTGTGGCTGCTGCTGGCAGGTGGTGATTGTATTGGGCGTGACCTGTGATGTTGGATCCAACGTGAAAGGCGATGCTGTGGAAGGCCATGTGCCTCCACCACATCGTCAGGCGCGAAGAGGGAGAGGATGGAGAGGAGGCAACGACACGATCCGGCCCGTCAGTGGATTCGGCCGGGGTTGGTCGCCTGTTGGGAGGGCCAAACGGTCCACAGGCGGCGTGTGAAGAGGGGCGAATTTAGGGGGCGCTGGCGATGCTGGTTCAATGCAGGGAAGCTGGAGATGGGCTTGAAAAATTAGACCAAGGTGCGTGCTAAGGTCGGTCAGCTTGGTTGAAAACACGTCACGTCAACGACCCTGGGACACATGGATTGGAGGCCGGCGTGCACGACGGGAGGCCGTGCACTCGACGGCATGCTGGCATGTGATAGGCTGCGTCTCTCCCACGTAAACAAGGTCGCCGCTGGTCACGAAGGCCGAAGTAACCTTGGCAGAAGCGGGAATTGTCTTGACGCAGAGCCGACGGCCTGCAGTCGATCACCTTCGCTTGACTGGCTGTCCGTCTTGTGAGAGCCTATCAATGTGCTCAAGGCTGGTGCTCAAGGAAGCTGCCCAAGTCTGTGCTTCATGTTGCGTGCAGGCCAAGTGACGACGTATGGTGACATCAGGCACGAGACCACCTTTCCCACCAGTTTGGATCGACGGGCCTTGTGGGGCCTGAGTCTCCACCGAATTTACAGCGCATGAAAAAACGCCAAGTCCCACTTTAAAGTTCCGATAAGATTTTCAGTCGCGTTTGAATTGATTTTTTTTTTGGAGCTTGAGACGCGAGCTCACTAAGAAGGTCTGGAACTGCAGGCATTCACGCCCTTCCTACCCAACCCCCATCACACAAAGCCGCTCCCCAACCCCCAAAAATGGCGCCCGGTGCCCCTCAGAAGTTCCCCCGGTCATGGGACGCGCTGACGCCGCCCCTCGCGGATTTCATCCTCGAGGCAGTGGCGTCCATGGGCTTCAAGGGGCTCACGCCCGTCCAGGCCGCCACCCTCCCCCTTTTCAGAGGGAACAAGGATGTTGTAGTTGAGGTACGTAACCCCACCGAATTATGAACGTGTGTAAAGGTACTGACTGTGGTCTGTGACTAGGCAGTTACTGGTAGTGGAAAGACGCTGGCATATCTGAGTGAGTGAAATAAGGGGCATGAGAGTCGTGACAGTCTCTGCCTCAATATCTTGCGCGCTGACACGAAGCGCAGTCCCTGTCATCGACAGGCTTCTCCGGAGGGAAGACGTTATCAAGCGCCACCATGTCGGCGCCGTCATAGTGTCGCCGACCCGGGAGCTGGCCACGCAGATCCACAGCGTGCTCACCTCGTTAATCTCGTTCCACGGGCCATCGGCGGACCTTGTCCCCTTCCTCAAGGGCGACGAGAAGCGACCCGAAACGGCCGTGCCCGTTCTTGTCTCGCAGCTGCTGGTCGGCGGCACCGTCAAGGTGGCCCAGGACCTCTCGACCTTCCTGCGCACCAGCCCCAACATCCTAGTCGGCACCCCGGGCCGGCTCGCCGAGCTCCTGTCGTCACCGCACGTGCACACGCCACAGTCGTCCTTCGAGGTCCTGGTGCTGGACGAGGCCGACCGCCTGCTGGACCAGGGATTCCAGAACGAGCTCCAGCGCATCCTGGGCTTCTTGCCGAAGCAGCGCCGGACGGGTCTTTTCAGCGCCAGCGTCTCGGATGCCGTCGGCGAGTTGGTCCGCGCGGGGCTGCGGAATCCGCAGCGCGTCGCCGTCACGGTCAAGCGCCTGACCGACGGCGGCATCGTTGAGGATAGGAAAACACCTGCTAGTTTGCAGATGTCGTACCTTACCGTGCCCGCGAGTCAAAAGTGGCCAGCGCTCATGCAGTTCCTGAAGAAGGTGGAGCCAACCCCTTCAAGGACTATCATTTTCGTGTCGTCTTGTTTTGCCGTCAAGTATGTACCCGTCCCCTTCTCTGCCTTGGATCACTGGTTTTGGACGCGGCGGTGGATAATGACTGACATGGCTACCAGATATTTCCATGCTGTGATCGCCTCATTACTCCCCAAGGGGGTGTCCCTGATTCCACTACACGGAAAACAAGAACCCCAAGTCAGGGAGAGGTGTTTCGATCGTTTTGTTGGATCTTCCAGCCCGGCTGTTCTGCTCACCACAGATGTGGCTGCCAGGGGTCTCGACATTCCCCAAGTTGACGTCGTCTTTCAGTTTGATCCACCATCAGACCCCAAGACGTTCCTCCACAGGGCTGGACGTGCCGGCAGGGCAGGGAGGCGGGGCCTCGCTGTAGCTCTGTTACTGCCTGGCCGTGAGCAGGACTACGTGGGGTTCCTCGAGGTCCGAAAGACACCAATCACTCCACTCGAGAACCCGGTAATCGACGTCTCCAAAGAGGAGGCCTCGTCGTTCGCGTCAGCGGTCAGGAAGCAGGCGCTCGCCGATAGGGAGGTGCTTATGCTCTCGCAGCGGGCGTTCGTGTCCTGGGTCAGGAGCTACATCGAGCACAAGGCCACCAGCATATTCCGCATCACCGACATTGATTGGGTCGACACGGCTGAGGGGTGGGGTCTACTGAGCCTGCCCAAGATGCCAGAGCTCAAAGGCAGCGGCATCGACCGCGGTCTCGGCCTCGGTGTGGACCTGAATAGCGTCCAGTTCAAGGACAAGACCAAGGAGAAGCAGAGGCAGGTCGAGATGGCTGAGGCCGAGGAGGCGAAGAGGAATGGCGGTGCGGCAGCGGCGGTTGCGGCTGTGGCGGCTAAGAAGAAGAAAAACGAGGCTTGGAGCGGCAGGCAGGGGCAGGAGGACGTGCGGGTGGCGCGGAGGGAGAAGAAGAAGCGCAAGAGGGATGCCGAGAGGACGTCCAAGATGACGGACGAGGAGAAGAAAAAGCAGCGCGAGCTCGAGGAGCTTCTCAGCGATGTCAGGAAGAAGACCAAGCAGGATGCTCTGCACGGTGACGATGTCGAGTTTGGCGGGTTTGATGACTAGATTATTCTTGTGATTGCTGTATCACGGGAGCGTATAAAAGCGGCCGATCTATCTAAATGGGTAATATTTACATGAATACGCTGTTTTTTCCCATATTAACCGTGTTAGTAGTAATCGCCACTTTGGCTAGGAGCCCAGTCAGGGGCAACCCAATGGCCGTAGTAACTTGGATCCTCTGGGTCTGGATGGTCGGCCTTGTCCGTATCACCGCCCCCGGATGTGTAACCCGAGTCTGAAGCCAGAATCGGGTACGAACCGGCGAGCGGCGCGTCCGAATCCAAGACATTGAAGCCATCAGCGGTCATATATGGGTAGCTCTGGATGTTTTCCCACCCGTCAAGCTCATTCAATGAACCAGCCAAGTGCCCAAATCCCGCAGGCCCAGGTACTGGCGAAGTCACTTGGACAACTGGATCGGCTTGTGGAGAGGGGAGACTACTGCTGGAGCTAGACTCGCCGTTCAGGCCCATAGTCGGGTCAGCAGATGGGGCCAGCGTCGGCCCGGCCGCCTCTGTCTGGGACGCCTCCGACTCCTCCATCTTGCGATAGCTTTGGAGGAGTGTCAGCTGGAGGCCCTGGACCATGTTGATGACGCGCTTCTTGAGGCCCTCCTCGACAAAGTTGAGCTCCCGGTCGACTTCCTGCTCGAGCTGGCGTCTCACCAGTGGCGGGAGCTCCCTTCGAAGGTAGTCTTCGAAGTCTTCCAGTTCGCCTTTATTCAGGTCGCTATCCTCATAGTCTACAAAATCCATTATCAGTACAAACAGGTCGGCACGTCAATGTAACGAAAATGGCCGTGTAGGTTAGGCATGATAACTCACAGGGACTTGGGATTTCCTCCTCACGCACGTCGGGAAAGAGGATTTGGTACATCTGCCGCCACTTTTGAACCTCAGTCAGGTTCTCGGCGCCGGCACTGCGGTCCTTCTTGCGGGAGCGCAGCCGCTTCTCCTGGGCCTGCGTGAAGCCGTCGTGCAGCTCGGGCTCGCGGACCTCGCACGGCTCCGGGGCCCTGGCGTGCGTACTGAGCTCGTCTTCCGCCTCGAACCGCTCGCAGCAGCGGGGGCAGCTGTATCTCGGCAGCGCGTGCTTCCTGTAGAGGTGTTCCCTGTGACCAAAGGGTGTCAGATGACGAAGGCCAGGGGAGAAAGGGGCTGAGATACCTCATGTAAACGATATCGGCTTACTTGATCCGGTGAACAAAGTCCCATCCTGGCCCGCAGCACGGGCGCTGCTGCTTGTACTTCCGTGGGTTGTGCTTGTAGTAAGGGCATGCCAGTTTTGCCATCTCGTTGCTGTCCTTTTGCGCCTCGAGTCTCGGCCGCTTCCCGTGCCTTTTGTCCTCGCCATCACCACTGCCACTGTCTTGGTCCGACTGGTCGCCACCACCAGCCCGCTTTTGTCTCTGGGCGCTATCGCGACTGGTGCTGGCTCGGGAGGAGGAGCTGCTGCCGCCCCCCGGTAACGCTTTGCTTCCCGATGACGTCCCACCCGAAACCCCCGCACGCCTTTCCAGGTCCTCAAGACGTCTCTTGAGCCTCTTACCTGGACACGTTGCAGAATAAATGTCAGTTTGTAGCCAGACTATAAGGTCTTGTCGGATTATGTAGAACACGCGGGCTGCATACGGTAGCTGCGCTGAACAATGCGGTTTTGTACCCTGCGTCGTTCGGCCAGGTCCGAAATTTTAGTCCAGCCTTCGTCCGGGTTGGCAGAAGCCGTGAAAGCGGAAGCGTTACTTGTGTGGTATCTCGCGACGGCCAAGGGAGCAGCTCCACTCCTCATAGGGAAAGGGATGGCCACAGAGTTGCCGGGCGGGGAAGCGGCAGGGCTACCGGGCAGGGATGTAGCACCAAGCCTCCTGTCAAGCCACCTGACGAAAAACGACATGACCTTGTCGACGATGACGGCCTTCGGAAGACTTGATCCATCCATGTCTTCTGATGAGGATACATATTCTTGGGTCTCGGCTATGGTTGCTGTTGGGAGCTCGCTCGGGGCCATGTGTGGCTTGAGCTGACTTTGGAAGCCGTCTGAGAGCATATACTGCTTCCGGCGCCGGGAAGTCATTTCATCGGAAGAGAGAAAGGGGTTCCGGTTCCAATCGGATCCGTCAAACGAACTGGACTCGTCGTGACACAGCAAACCCATATCGGAGTTTCCGAGAGCGGGAATGCGGCGACAGGGATAATAGATTTTGTTATCTTGGAGACTGCAGTGCTGCCCCTTAGAAACGAGGACGACACAAGGAACGGCACAGCAGAGTGTAGGATCACGGGGTATTGAAGACCAAAGTCAGCACAGGGCGGGCTGCTTTGTATTTATTTCTGATTGGGTCTACACAGCCACACCACCCATATGCACGGCACGCGGAGGAGGTTCTGCGCGGCTGCGCAAAACCCTGGGTCGCATCTCCGCCGCAGGATTCGAACCCAGTGACACCGCTTCCTCTGTAAGTAATTGCGCACAGGGATCAAGCAAGCTCGCCTGGAAGCTATTCCCAGCTAAATACTAGCGGCGTGGGGTTGAGATCTTCGCGGCGGTGCGAGAGTCGAATGAGACACGGGGCTGCTTCCTGAGCTGTGCTATTCGATCTTTATAGACGCACATGGAGTGAAGGCAGCAATGTGAGGCTTGATCTAGAAAGCTCCATGTCAACAAAAACCGTAGTTACAGAGAAAGACTCAGTGACCCCGGCGGGTGACGTGCCCCAGTAGGATCCATGTGATGGTGGGGTCAGTCACTAGCGACAGACCAACAGAGGCATCACCGTGTACCAGCATGTATCTTCCGTGAAAGTGGCCAGCACCAAGGGAGCTAAGAAAGAAATTTGAAGAATCAGCTGTTGAAGAAATGTGTTAGAGGAATAAGGAGAAGCTTTCAAATCATAGAAATGGCCAGAGATGGGAACAAGAACTGGACGTGGCAACCTAAACAGTAGGAAATCAGATACCTGTCGGTACCCCTGGCGTGAAACGACTGCCTGTGACCCTGCCGCGATTGATGCTGTGGCCTGTTCCCAAATTGGCCACATCTCCAGCACCCCCTTTGAACAACGAGCCGCCGCCTTTTCCGATTCAAACCACTAAAACTTCACAACAAACCACGGGCCGGTCCTGCCTTTTTGCCATTCGAATCGAATTCGAGCGCTTAGCATTTCGAGCCGATCAGCCCGATTGAGCTGCCGCGGGCCCTCCGACTTGCGACACCAACTTTGTATCACCCGATCCGCGACAGCGATGGACGCCCGGAACAACCTCTTCGGGCAGGGCCCGCGGGCGGGCGGCGGTGGTCTCCCAGGCCGCCAAGTGCAGCGCGGACCCGGCGGTCCACCTCCCCAGCAAGGCTACGGCGCCCCTCAGCAGGGCTACGGCGGCGGTGGCTACGGTGCTCCCCAGCAGCAGCAGGGCTACGGCGGCGGAGGCGGCGGCTACGGTGCACCACCACCGCAGCAAAGGCAACAAGGCGGTGGCGGATACGGGGCCCCTCCGCCGGGCAACTACGGCCAGCAGTCGCTGGGTGGTCGCAAGGTCCGCCTCCGGCCGGCCAAGGTTGAGGACAAGAACCTGCAGAACATCTACATCTTCACCAACATTTGCGCCGTTTCGCCCGAGGACTTCCCCGCATCCGGAGATGGCGACATCTACATACGCCTCAGCGGCCCGATGATGAGGGGCCAGGACTACGTCGTCATGGGCCGCCCGACGCCTGGCTTCCCGCGCGGTGGCATCGGACTGTCGGAGCCCCAGAGGACGTGGATGAACGTGGCCGTGATGGACGAGCTCGAGGGCGAGCTCTACGACCCGCTCGGTGGCGGCACGCCGTACCTGGGGTCTATGGATGTCGAGGTCGGCTTTGCGTCGAGCAAAAAGTTCACCGATGAGGCATACGACCAGGAGGAGCTTGAGAAGGCGGTGCAGAAGACGTTCTCGAACCAGATGTTCGCGCCGCGCCAGCGGGTGCTGCTGGACATCAGGAGCATACCGCTCGTCATCGTCGTCAAGACGGTCACGCTGGTCGACCTGAGCATGGGCGAGAAGCCCGGGTCCCAGACGAGCTCCGATCCAGGGTCTCGCGGTGTGTTGACAACCCAGACGAGCGTCAACTTTTTCCGCGACACCAAGTCGCCTATCAAGCTCAAGGCGTCGAGCCGCAAGGCCGCCTCCAACTCTATCGTCTCACCCGACTTCAAGTTTGAGGACATGGGCATCGGTGGTCTCGACACCGAGTTCAGCACCATCTTCCGTCGTGCCTTCGCTTCGCGCATCTTCCCACCCGGCCTGATCGAGCGGCTCGGCATCATGCACGTCAAGGGAATTCTGCTTTACGGACCCCCCGGCACGGGCAAGACGCTGATTGCTCGTCAGATCGGAAAGATGCTCAACGCGAGGGAGCCAAAGGTCATCAACGGTCCCGAGGTGCTGAACAAGTACGTCGGTCAGTCTGAGGAGAACATCCGTAAGATGTTCGCCGACGCAGAGAAGGAGTACAAGGAGAAGGGCGACGAAAGTGACCTCCACATCATTATCTTTGACGAGCTGGACGCCGTCTGCAAGCAGCGTGGCTCCGGCTCAGGGGGTGGCACGGGAGTCGGCGACAGCGTGGTCAACCAGCTTTTGTCCAAGCTGGACGGTGTGGACCAGCTCAACAACATCCTACTCATCGGAATGACGAACCGCAAAGACATGATCGATGACGCCCTGCTCCGTCCGGGCCGTCTCGAGGTACAAATCGAGATCAGCCTGCCGGACGAGCCCGGTCGTGAGCAGATTCTCAAGATCCACACCTCCAAGATGGTCAAGAACAACGTCATCGAGGCGGACGTGGACACGGCGGAGCTGGCGGCCAAGACCAAGAACTTCTCGGGAGCCGAGCTGAACGGTCTGGTCAAGTCGGCCACGTCGTTCGCCTTCAACCGGCACATCAAGGTGGGCACCATGGCGGGCGTGTCGGACTCGGTGGCCGAGATGAAGGTCAACCGGGCCGACTTTCTCAACGCGCTCGCTGAGGTGAAGCCGGCGTTCGGCGTGGACGAGGACGAGCTCGGCGAGAGCATCGTGTACGGCATCATGGACTACTCGCCGGCGATCCGGGGCATCCTCAACGACGGTATGGAGTTCGTCAACAACGTGCGGCAGATGGAGCAGCTGAAGCACCTGTCGGTGCTGCTGCACGGCCCCGCGGGCTCGGGCAAGACAGCACTGGCGGCGCACATCGCCATCAAGTCCGACTTCCCTTTCGTCAAGATCATCACGCCCATGAGCCTGCTTGGTTACAGGGACGAGGTGGCCAAGAAGGATTACGTGCAAAAGGTCTTTACCGACGCGTACAAGTCGCCGCTGAGTCTGCTGATCCTGGACAACATCGAGCGCATGATCGAGTGGAACCCCATCGGCCCGCGCATGTCCAACACCATGGTGCAGGCCATCCTCACGCTCCTCAAGGCGCCACCGCCAAAGGTCAGTTCCTTTCCCCCGCACGCTGCCGTCCTCGGTGCATTTGCTAACACATGAACGAATAGGGCCACCGGCTGCTGGTTCTCGCCACGACGTCGCGGCGGAGCGTGCTGGACCAGCTGGACATCATGGACTCGTTCGACCGCGAGATCGCGGTGCCGGCGGTCCGGAACCTCAAGGAGCTGGGCGAGGTGCTGACCGAGTCGCAGCTCTTCGAGCCGTCGGACGTCAACGCCTGCCTCAACGGCGTGCAGGGCATCACGGGCACCGACAGCATCGGCGTCGGCGTCAAGACGGTGCTGAGCACCGCCGCGGGCGCGCAGATGGCCAGGGACCCCGTCGACCGGTTTGCCGAGCTGCTGTCGAGGGCAGTGGTTAGCAGCACCAGGCAGTACTAGAATAGACTACATAGAAATGATCATTCTTCTCACCAGCTAGCGACTTTCCCATTTCCTGCCCTCTTGTTTGTGCAGCGAAAGAATCACCGTTTTGGGTGCTTCGGGGGCTTGTACAGGGTTAGGGTAATTCACGACCGTACCTGCACGGGCGGTGATGTAAGCGGATCTGTGTGGGTGGCCCCAGCTCTTGGCGGTCCAATGCAGGAGGTGGAAACCTGGCCTAATTGAATGCCGACACGACACGCACCCGCACGCCGACCACGACACGACTGCCACCAAAGACGGCCAGTCAGACACCATCGCGAGCCAAACCCGCACTGCAAGTCTGCCCGGACAGATTTTATTGCAAGCTCAGCCCATCGCCTCGTTAGGCCCTTATCTGGAGCAACCCTCAGGTACGTTCTTTGGCCATCTCCAAAGGAGCTCTGACGACCGCCAGTGCCCAAGGTCCCGGAGCTAACATCGCCGATAGAGAAGCCCACCTCCACCTACCGGGACACATCCTCGCGACCATGATTTCAGACAACGACCTCTACAGGATTGCCATCCTGCTTGGCTCCGCGGCCATGGTCCTGATCGTGGTGTACCACTTCGTCGAAGTCAACACTGCTGAAAGCGAGCAAGTCAAGGGAAAGAAGACGGCAGACTCCAGGACAGGAGCCCAACCCGCCAAGGCCGCACTGAGATGACGATGCTCCTCGACGGAAGTTGGAACCACGGACAACAAAAGCGATAGCGCCCTAGCGACAGCATAGCGAATCTGCAAAGCTGGAGGGCTGGCGGGGCGAAAGGGGAGGGGAGGCGCGACAGCCGATATATGTACGATGTTGGAAGGACGAAGCAGAGCCATGATACCACCGCCATACACAAAAATAAGCCACTATTTCTCAGTCAACGCGGCGCGCAGCGTTGTATATCATGGCGAATCCAACGTATCCCCGCCATCCAGAACCCAAGGCAGAATGAGGGGGAGCATGGGTTTCCAGGAAAAGGCGTCTGGCAGGTGGAGGGCAGCATAGATTATCACCAGTATAATCCATCAACCCGCCCGTCGGCTCTCCGCGGTCGGCTAGGCTTGGGACAAACGAAACTTGGGTTCTGAATCGCAAACAAACTGGTCGACTCGCTGCCGCCTAGTGAGTATGTATCGTAGCAAAAAAGAGCACACCACGTGTCTCGCTGAGAAAGGGGCAGAATTATCGTCCCTTTCATAGAAGGTCGGCCAGCGCAGCGAACGGCGAATCGAGCTTCGGCCGCCTTTTCGCAGCCAGGCAGCCAACCAGTCAGGCAGCCAACCAAGGGCCCACCCGGGACTGCGCATTGCATTGCCTCCCCTGTGGGGGCTTGAGTCAGAAATTGGGTGTGGCTGGGCCTGGCTGCCAAGAACGGACTAGCGCCCAACCGGGTTTTCGCTCTGCTCTGCCATTCACTCGACAACACACGGCGCCACAGCCCGCCCGAGCCTGCCCGCGCCTGTTTGCCGTCTGGGTCGCGCCCCTTCTGGTTGCCTTTTGTGATGAAAAGCTCCTGACCGTGGCCTTTCCGCTTCCTCCCTTCCCACTTTCCCTTCTCTCTCATCCCCAAACAAACAACCGCGCCAACCCGCAAGAGTCGACGACAAATCCCCGTCCGCAGCTCGTCGTTTCTTCTTTTTACACCAGGCTGCACCCAACTTCGCCAGCCTTTGTTTTTAATTTGCCACCATCGCCTTCTTCATTTCTCTTCTTTTCGCGCAAATCACGCGCGACCTACACCTTCGCCTTCGTCACATTTGCGACCTCTCTGCCTTGCCATCGCGCGATCCAGACCGAGCCTGCCCTCACTCTTGATCTCTGCCACAAAAACAAACACATCGTCTCCGCGACCATCAAATCCTGAGAATTCGAGTCGCACTCCCGCCACCTGAAGCCGTTTGTCGCGATCGCGTCTCGGTCGTGCCTCGGAAACCTCACCACTCCCTCACCCGCCTCGCCTCCATTCACAATGTCGGCCAACAAGCTCGACAAGTCTCTCGACGAGATCCTCTCGACCCAGCGCCGCACATCCGGCCGCAAGGTTGGCTCTGCCCGTCGCTCCACCGGCGGTCGCCCTGCCACCGCTGCCCCCGTCGGCGGTGTCCAGAAGAACGCGAGGTCCACTCGCAATGCCGCCGCGAAGCCTGCTCCCAGCAAGCCCGCTTCCGTGCCAGGCACGAGCAAGGTTGTTGTCAGCAACATGGTATGCGCGCCCCATATTCAGTTGGTCGTTCGCTCTTTACTCCAGAAGACCAGGCTAACTCCCTTCGCAGCCCAAGGACGTGACCGAAGCGCAAATCAAGGTATGTTACCGATAAGGTCATCTGACCTTGCGCCTTTCGTGGAGACACTCCATCGCACATTCTTCCACCGGATTTGAGCGTTTCCTTCTCGAACGGACCTCGTTACCGCTCGACACCTTTGCCCAAAGAGGTCGTCGTCCTGTCGGCTCAGCCGTCAGTATTCATCCTTCCAACATTGTCCACACACGGTGGCACGTCGCTGTGGACAAGGAAGTTGAGCCTGTTCTCCGTGTCGCACACGCGCACCCATGACCGCGCACTGCGCTGAGGGCAGCCTGGCAAGCTCCCCGGCCAGTCCGGTCGCGCCGTCGGCAAAGTGCCGGAGAGGCTGTCACCCCACCGGCGGATAGCTTTCAGCTCCGACGGAATCGTGGTCACGAATGTCTGGCTGGTCGCCGGATTTCGAACCTCCGCAGTCATGTCCAGATGCAAGCAGTGAGCAGTGAGCGGAAGCAGCTCTTTGTCCCATTTCCTTGGGGGGGTGCTCGCAGAGGCATTCCCTCACTCCGACATTCGGAGGTCCTGTCGAAACAAGGCGCCTGGTCTGAGTTCATTCCGGCATCTCGAGGACGGACTAGCCGAGGTGGTCTAGCACCTCAGAACGGAACAAGATTCGAGGGGAGGGGGATGCGACTGCTGAGTGTTTGGGGCCGCAGCGAGGGTTGTCGGGATCTGCTATGGGCTTGCTTGGGCACATGGAAACCCTTTGACGCAACATGGATCGCACCACCGCATGTGTGCCCTCCTTGCTGCTCTTCGTGGGTCTCTCTTATGTGCACAGCACGAGCTCACTGCGCTGCTTGCTCTCAAATGGTGCTATTTCGGACGACGCGATGTGAACGACGGGATTCCCCTCGAATGCCAGCCGACCTGCCGAGGAGGATCGAAACGAAACCGGTGCTGCGAAACCCATACAAACTCTCTCGGATGCTAATCCCCGTTCCTCACAGGAGTACTTCGGCAAGTCTATTGGATCCGTCAAGAAGGTTGAGATCTCATACGGCCCTGGAGGAGTCAGCCGCGGCATTGCCACGATCACCTTCGCCCAGGCCGATGCAGCCAGCAAGGCCTTCCAGGAGCTGAACGGCATTCTCATCGACCAGAGGCCTGTCAAGGTCGAGGTTGTCGTCTCCAATGCCGATCAGATTCCCACGCCCAAGACTCTGAGCCAGCGTATCACGTATGTTCGAACCAGACGTTTGCCACCTCACGCCTGTCCATGAGGTCTCTTAACTAACGATGCTACCACCTCATAGCCACAACCAGCCCAAGGCTCAGCCCAAGTCCGCTGCCTCGGACAAGCGGGGCTCAACCACTGCCACCAACGGCGCTGCCACCAACGGTGGAAAGGGTGCCAAGAAGGCTGCCAACCCCCGCCGTGCCCGCAACGCCCGGCCGGCCAAGAAGACTGCCGAGGAGCTCGACTCGGAGATGGCCGACTACTTCCAGGGTGGTGAGAACAACACTGCCGAGGCGGCCAACGCCACCGCTCCGGCAGCCGCTACGAACGGCGACGCCGCCATGGAGGAGGACATCCTGTAAATCCGTTATTCGTTTCTCTTTCGGCCTCGGCCCTTCTATCTGCGGTGGCGGAGCGATTCACGCACGTCTCTTCGCTTCGGTGTTGCGTCGGTCAGCCCGAGCAAAGATCTCCGTTCTTTTACCCGTTTCGGCAAAGGGGTTATTTCTTTTATTCTTATGCTTTGGGGTTCTTTGGCTTTGGTTGGAGGGCAAGGTTTGCTTAGAAGCACCGTCAGATTGCTAAGCGGTTCTGGGGCGGGCATCCATACAATAATGTACAAACAAAATATCATATCGACCGGGGAAACGACGCTTCCTTCAAATTACTTGCTCGCTTGGTCTCTCTTCCCTTTAGGCGACATGCCTTTATAGACTTGATCAATTAAGCGAGTAACCAAGAAAACCATACGTTGGCATCAACCTAAACGAAGAATAGTGCCACAAACATATGTAGATCAGCTGAGACCTTAGAGATTTTGAGCTGGCCATCCATGCCTCGCGATATTGAAGAAGCCGCAGGCAGATCGAATCCGCCAGGTTAGGCTGCGCGAATCACTTTCGGGGTCCAAACGAGAAGCGGGTTGGCTCATGGCTTTGTCACCTTTCTACACATGTGAATAGCGTGAATTTTCTTTGCAAAACTGGAATTGGAGGTGGCCAAAATCAAGTCACGGATGATATATAATAAGCTGGTAGACACCTCTGTAGCAGGTAGTGTAAGTGGTATTCTAAATAAATAGGAGCGTGGCCCTAGATGAGAGGCAACGCGCCGTAAATCACAGTCGAGACAGCCCAGGCCCCGCGACTGTCTCTGCCCGCTCGCCAAAGCGTCCCTCCTCACTCGGCCGCCTCGACGGTGGGCCCCTTCTCGTCCACGAGCGCCAGCAGGTCGCCGCACACCCTCAGGTTCTCGGCGGAGCTCAGGGCGCGCGCGACCTTGGCCTCGTGGCGCTCGCGGGCCAGGCGGCGGAGGGCGCTGGCGAGGAAGCCGGCGAGGGCGGCGTCGAGCCCCCAGGCGTCGGGGATGAGGCGCAGGACCTCGAGCACGTCAAAGTGGGCGCCGAAGCGCTCGAGCAGGGCGCCCGTCTGCTCGACGCGGTCGCTCGCGTCTTCGAGGGCCAGGAACTCGGCCAGGAGGGCGCCGAAGAGGGAGCGCGTCATCTTCTCGGCCGCTTCTCTTCTCCTTTCTTCTGCTGCTGCTTTTTGCTGCTGCTTGTTGCTGTTGTTTTGTTGCTGTTGCTGTTGCTGCTGTTGGCCCTGGTTGTCGCCGGTTTCCTCCCCCTCGTCCATCTCGCTTGCGGGGCGCTGGCGGAGGCAGTACCACACGGCCGAGTCGTAGTCGCCGAGCCTGTGCACGAGCAAGCGGAGCGCGTTTGCGTGGCGGCCCTCGCGCCCGTCCAGGATGACGGTCTCGGGCACGAGCAGCTCCTCCTCCTTCTCCTGCTCCTCCTCGCTGTCGCTCACCCGCCGCTGCCCCCTCGAGATGCGCTCCCGGATGGCCGCGACGTCGTACTCCTGGGGCCCCTCAAGCAGCTGCAGGAGCCGCAGGCGCGAGTGCCAGACCTCGTCGCCGGGGGGCGCGTTGTCCGTCAGGAAGCGGCGGAACGTCGGCTTGGGCGGCCTCAAGGCGCGGTAGGCCGCGTACATGGACGCCACGTTCTCGCGCGCCGCGGGGGACGACTCGAGGTCGGCCATGACCACCTCGAGGTAGTGGCTGACGAGCTCGCCGACGTAGACGGTATGGCCCTTGTCGAAGACGAGGTGCTCGAGGTAGTACTTGACGGCGTCGGGAGCCTCCTCGCGGAGCAGCGCCACGACGTCGGCCGGGTGGAACTTTGGGGCGCGGCCGCCGTCATCGGCGAAGACCTGGACGCCCAGCTTGGGATTGCGCGCGGCCAGCCAGACGCCGTACTCGCGGACGAGGGCCTGGTTGCTGATCTTGGAGAGGTACTCGCGCACGCGCTGCTCTCCGTCCTGCAGCTCGCCGCCGCCGTCGCGCTCGCCCTCGACGATGCGCCGCCACGTGTCGAGCACCTCGCCCGCCATCTTGCGGCTTTGGTACAGCCGGCTGAGCACGTAGAGCCGACTGTACGACTCGAGCAGGTCCACCGCGCGTTCGAAGCAGTCCACGCCCCGATCCACGAGCTCGTTGATCTCGGCCCGCGGCGACGAGCTGCTTTTGGGCAGTCCCGGCGGCGAGTCCCGGTCTAGCTCCAGCAGCACCGCCAGGAGCGACGCGTCCACCGTACGAGACACCTCGTGCTCGTCGGGGACGCTGCCAAACCCCTTCCTACGACGGAAGGCCGTCAGGAGCCGTCGAAGGAAATTCAGCACCTTTTGGTCCAGGAGATTGACGGAACGGCCAACCTCGTCAAACATACTGCTCGCCAGATACCTCTCCACGGTTCCCTTGACTCCCCCAAATACCCAGATGCCTGTGCGGCCCTCGATGATCTCGTGGCGCAGGCCGGGGACCATGGAGAGGACTATCCTGGGGTCGAGCCCGCCTTCGAGTATAATCTCTTCCAGCGCCTTAAGCTCCGGCTCCGAAAACGGGGTCTCGGAAGAGCGCAGGAAGCTAGCGAATAGAAGAACGCCAGCCCGCTGCCTGACATAGCTGAACGTCCTGAACTCGAGCTCCGTGCGGGGATCCCTGCCACGGAATGTGTTGAGCACAGCGAAGAGCTGCCGACGGTCCTTGGCCGTATGAACAGCGGCCGGATCGCCATCGAGCGCATTCGCCTCCAAACCCGCCTCGAGCTGTAGCAGCAGAGGGTTCCTCACAGCCCACCATATGTTCTTCTCGCCCCAGACCGCGAGCCGTCCAACCGTCTTGGCGAGCCGAGCGGCCGCGCTTTCCTCCTCGGCGTCCCGTGCAGCCTCCCAGCCCTCGGGCAGGGGCTCTTCCTCTGGGGCGTCCAGGTCCCGCTCGAAGAGATCTCTCTCTTTGGAGACGCGCTCCATGGACAGCGCTGTGCGGGAGTCAACACTTCGCAGAGACATTGCACCCGGGTTCTGCCGACCAGAAGAAAACGGGGAGAAGCGTTGCTGTCGGAGTCTCTCCACAACGTCGTTCAGTATTGACTCGTCGCTACCAAGGAGGGAGCGGATGCCCAGGGACACCGTCCCCACGGGTGCACCCTTTTCGGCTATATCCTTGTCGGCTGCGTCGTTTGTAGCTGCTTTGACCTCGAGCCAGAACTTCTCGGGCTCGTTTTCGCCAACATTCACGCCCCACCGCTGGATCTCCAGTCCGTGATGCACACCGTCCAGAAACTGCTTGCTCATCGCAGCCAGCACATATCCCTCTTCCTCTGGGGCCAGTGATGGTGTGGACGACGCGAGGTCGGATGATCCTCCGTCGACAATAACTTCGTCAGGATAGCTATCAAACTCGAGCGTCGGGCGCGTGGGATCCCCGTCGAGATTCACGAACATGCCAATCCCCGGCTCCGAGGGGCCCGTTCCTGTGACGAGGAGAAACTCATCGGCCGTCGGGGACACGATTAGGGGTCTCAGGAGCACTGGCGCTGGCGCTGGTGTCGGAGTTGCAGCGCGGGAGCCGATTGGCGGGAGCGGCTTGTCGGTGGCCGGCGGGGGCCTCGGTGCCCCGTCTGCTGGCGGCGCGGGGCTTCTAGAAGGGCTGGGCACATCGGGGGTGCTACGCCCGGCGTCATTACTAGGCCTCGCCTCCGCCCTCGCAGCAACACTAGTGATGAAGTTCCCGAGGCTGGTACTCCTACTGTGACCAGCACCCCCGGGGGGCGGAGACCGGGCAGTGGCCGACGAGGCGCTACGCGTCAGACCACCGCCGTTACCGTTATCTGCGCTTGCCCCGATATCCTGAACCTGGCCCAGAACGTCGGAGCTCTGGGTGTGGTCCAGGGATGATATGCTCATCAGGGGGATCTTGAGTTGCCTATCGACATCGACAAGGGCGTAGGTGTGCGAGTCGGCAACGCAGGCGATATTATCCCTTCGTACGGACAGCCTAGTGCCCGCGAAGTCGATATTTCTCTTGCCACGGACGTTTTCCTCGCCGACCGACACGACCTGGACACGCTTGTTGAGCGACAGCAGGACTGTGGGGGCCGCAGTGGGCGTGGGCGCCCCAGGGGCCTCCTCGTTGAGGTCGACGCCCCCGATCCAGTTGCAGTTTTTGACGTGAATCTCGTTGTAGACGGGGCTGAGCTCGGGCAGGGAGTAAAAGGTCACGGTGGAGTTGCACAGCACACAGGCCTTGCCGACCCTCGGGAGCAGGAGAATCTGCTGGACCCCGGGCAGGGCGGCGGCCGAGGTGGCCGACTCGACATAGAAGGGTCGCAACCTCGACGCGAGAATGAAGACGGACGTGCCGGCCTTGTCGGCGGGATCGGGCGGGATCTGGACGAAATGGAGCAGCTCCGAGGCCGAGGTTCCGATGTACAGGTTGCTCTCTATGGCAGGAGGCATGGAGGCCTTGTTAGAGGGGGCTTGAGAAGCGGAGCGCGCGCATGATGGCGGCGGAGGCGCCGACGGGGTCTGAGGCATGCATACCCCAGTAGTCGACGCAGTTGATCTTGATGTCCTCCTCGTCGCCGTCGGCCGACAGCGGCACGTCGTGGAGCAGAGTGCGCAGGACGAAGGGGCCTGGCTCTAGCCGAGGCTTGGAGGGGAGCCCCTCGCTCTGCGATGTCGACGCCATGTCGCCGTTGGTTGTATTAGCATTATTATCGGGGAACCATTGGGGCGCCGCCCGGTCGGCTGGGTATTTTGGCGCAGGCTTGCGTGAGTAGGGAGCTTTGCAGTCGCGTGCTTCGCAAGTTGTCGAATCGAATGACGACGAGAGCTACGTCAAGGCTGGCAGCCTCGACATTGAAGATGGAGTTGGCTTTTGTGGACCCACAGTCGCCAGTGTTGCGACACGCAATAAGCTGCCCGCGTCCGTGGCTGGCAAACACCCCTACAGGGGCACCTAAGCGCAGCTCAATTGGAGCAGGGGTCATCGCTGCGGCTGGATGCCGAGCGTAGCAGCGTGTTGCGCTTTGGTGCACCGCCATCAACCGGCCACATTTCCTCGGCATCGACTGCGCTGCGTCGTCCACCTTTTTGAGCCGAGCATCTCTGGACCAGATGTCAAGCGCTTCTGCTGCGAGATTACGGTGGCCGTAGACTGCGACTCTCTTGTCTCTCCGAATCCCCAGGAATTTCCCCGCGGGACCAGCCAAAAAAGGCCGTGATTGCCAGGCAATTGACTTGCCTGCCCCCTCGAAATCCCACGATGGCCGAAGCTGCCGCCCCTGGAGCTCCGCCCGCTGTTGGCGGAGCCGACAACGCCAATAAGTTCCAGAGCGCCATCTCGGCATGGAGAAGTAAGGGCTACTGGGCGGACATGGCGTTGGGCTGGCTGTGTTTCTTCTGACTGACACCATCCCTCCACCAGACCTGGACTTCAGCACGCTGGTGTCCAACCTCGACAACACAGCATCCGAGATTGTCACCTACCAACGAGACTCTACCGTGCAGCGCAAAGATCTCGCGCAGAAAACCAAAGACTTCAGGAAACTTGATGACGCCACTAAACTGACAGAGATCAAGGGGCTGCTCAAAGGTGTGTATGCGCAGGGTTCGATTACGGGCGCGAGGGGCGGACAAGTCTAACCAAAACGCACGCGCAGCATACCAAACATTCATCGATCTCCTCACCAACCACTCCAAGTCCATCAACTCGTCCTTTATCCACACCTACAATGCCCTCTCGGACGCCCCAGATCCCTATCCGCTGCTCGAGGCCTCGGTCGACTCGATGCTCCTGTCCGAAGACACCCTCCCCAAGCTGACCGAGGAGAACGAACACCTCCAGAAGACGGTGGTCAAACTGACGACGCAGCTCGACGACACCGAGGCCCGCCTGCAGACTGAGCGGGCGGCCCGCAAGGAGCTTGAGGAAAGCCTCGAGACCAGGGTCAGGGAGGTTGAGACCACATGGATCGCCGTCGTCGACGAGAAGAAGGACAACTGGGCCGCCAAGGAGAAGGCTCTCGAGGACAAGCTGGAGCACCAGGAGCGCCTGCTGAGCGGCATCAGGGCTACCGAGGAGGTCAACGAGCGTCTCGGCAAGTCTGCTGACGATGGCGACGAGTCCCAGCGCGCCCACGTCATGAGCGCTGAGCTCGAGATGGTCAACTCGGACCTGGAGCGCACGAGCGCGCGCCTGGCCGAGGTCGAGGCCCGCAACGAGCAGCTCCGTCTGGACCTGGCCCAGGCCAAGTCGCAAGTCGGCTCCCAGTCCGCAGCCTCGGTCGCACAGCAGCTCGAAGACGACCCGGGTTACATGCGCATGCGCTCCGAGAACTCGTCCCTCATCCGCAAGCTCGATGCCGCCCGCGTCGAGAAGACGGCCCTGAAACGGGACCTGGACGCGCGCTTGAGGGGTCTCGAGCGCGAGGTTGCCGGGCTCAAGGAGGAGCGCGAGAACCTCAAGGCCAAGGTGAAGAAGTGGAGCGACTACGACGACGTCAAGCAGGAGCTCGAGGTTCTCAAGAGCATCGAGTTCGCCACGGGAGACGATGACGACATGCGCGCCTCTCCCGACGACGATGCCCTCGCCTCTTCGGGCGGTGGTAAGGCCAAGGGCGACACGCTGGAGCAGCTGCTCCTGGCGAGGAACAAGAAGCTGAGCGACGAACTCACAATCCTGAGAGTATCTCATCAGGACCTCCAGACTCGACTACAGAACCTCCAGGAGGAGCTGTCGCGAACCAACGCCGAGCTGGAGAAGTCGCAAAACCTCAACGAGAAGCTGGAAAACGACCTCTCGACGATGCAGGCCGAGGGCGCAAACGCCTTCCCCTCGGGAGCGTCAGTTGCAGGCACTTACGTGAGCCGCTACGCCCCCTCCATGGCTGGCACCCGGAGGGGTGGCGGCAGGACAAGCCCGACGTCGTCCATCATCAGCGGCTTTGCGCCTACCGGTGGCATATCTGAGCGGGAACCTATGGGTGGTGGTTCAGGCATCCTACCCATGGTCACGGCGCAGCGAGACCGGTTCAAGAAGCGCAACGCGCAACTGGAGCAGGAGCTGTCCGAGTCGCACCGTAACGTCTCGCAGCTGCGGCAGGAGGTCGCGGCGCTGCAGAAGGACAACCTCAACCTGTACGAGAAGTCCCGGTACGTGCAGAGCTACAACCGGGGAGGGGCGCACCAGACAGCAGCGGGCGTCGGCTCGACGGGCGGCTCGACCTCGGCGTCGGCCTACTCGGCCAACCCGAACCCGTCGACAGTGTCGATGGGCGGGACGGGCAACCCGGGCATCGCGCTGGACCGGTACCGCAAGGCTTACGAGTCCAACTTGAGCCCGTTCGCGGCGTTCCGGGGCCGCGAGTCGGCGCGCGCCTACAAGCGCATGTCGCTACCCGAGCGCGCCGTCTACTCGGTCACGCGCATGGTGTTGGCCAGCCGCACGAGCCGCAACCTGTTCGCCGTCTACTGCGTGGCCCTGCACCTGCTCGTCTTCCTGTCGCTCTACTGGCTCGGCACCGTCGACGTCGAGCAGCACGCCAGCAAGCTCGGAGCCGTTGCCGCCGGCGCCGCGGCCGGTGCTGGCAAGGGCGTCGCGGATTCTCATGGAAGCTGGCGGAGCGATGACTTCAAGGGGAATTAAGGGAGAGGTTGGTGGAGTCCACGCTAATGGAGACGTGTAAAACCTGTTGCAGCTTGTATGTATCAAAAAGACCGCCATGTCCCCTTCATTCTCGGGGCGTTGACTTGATTGGCTACGTTATATGAGGCGTCCCTTTTGTTTTTGACTCGTTGCCTTCTCTTTGTCTTTTCGCCAGTATCCCTACATCTCGACGTTGAGGTCGGACATGTGTATACTCGATAGGAGGGCTAGATCACATGCTCGAGAGGTCGGGGGAATGTGCAAACATGGTCCCCATTTCAACCGTATCATGCTTGGTCGTTCCTCAGCTGCATCCGCATAGCCGGCTGGCGGCTACAGCTGGATGACGCACTGAAAAGGAAGGGCTTGTCTACCGCCCATGGCGGTGCCGAGAGGTTTAGGATAGATGATAGACGACGAGGGGCGTGTGGCTCTACCCACCCTCCTTTGGCATTTCTGCTCGGCAGAGATGAGACCAGCATCATCTAGTGGAAAAGCATATGGTTGTGTATGTGCCGAAGGTACCTAATTAAGAGGTCTCGCGGAGCGACTTGTTCCTCTTGGGTGTCATATCCGCCGTGGAGGATGGCTCACCCAGTGCCCAGACAGGCAAACCACAAGAACTTTGCACTACGGCAAGAACAGCCCAAGACTTGGTCGATTTCCCACCTCGCCTTTTCCTTGGTTTAGCGGGCGGTTAGAAGCCTTGGAAAAATGAGAAAAAGGGCGGGTAGAGCTGGCGCTACGGATATTTCCCGCCAAGCCGTCGTAACCGATCGGGGAATTTATTCCGGCTAGACATGGGAGACCCTGCCATCTGTCGCGCGCGCACTCTGCTGGGTGGGTTGCATTTGCCCTACACCCATATTTAGGAGTATAGCAAATCATTGAAAAGACCCAGTGACCCCCCTTCCATCGTAGGTGTAGCTCTTACAAGCCTCCCGTGCCGCCTGCTAGGTAGAGGCAGACAGGCCGATGTTGCAGTGGGATGCGGCACGGCAGAATAGTCCACGGCTGGGGAGAATACACGTGGTTTGGGGTAGTGGGATATGGATGATGTCCTGTGCACGGCAATGGACGGCAGAGAAGGTAATAATAGGACACATAGTATGACGCAAACATGGTGTTCCTGAATATCTCATCGATATGCCCCGTATTCGGGCAAAGCGATGGTGTGTTTCGAGTATATCCACGGGGTCACTGGTGCCACGGAAGACCAAGATGATTGACGGCATCGAGATTGGGAACCGGTTAGGCAGCCCAGGTGCCCTGCAACCATCTACCCGACAGCGGCTACCGACGTTACGTTGCGCCACGAGCCCTGCGTCGCGTATTCTTTCCCTTGGATTACCTCGCCGACGCCGACCTCATGACCCTCTCTCATGTTGCATGTGTCTGCCTCATGGTGATGGTGTAACACGCAGGCCTGTGTGGGTGGTGCAGTCCTGGGAAGCGCTATTGATATCCGCGCATCTCCGCCCGGCACCCGCGGTGGGACTTGGCAACCGCGAATACCCGCCCGTGGCATCCTGTTAGTAGCGTGTTGCTGGTTCTCCGCGGAGTGCTGACAGAGAGCAAGTTTTGTTTCTTGTCCTCTTCTGGGCAGCGGGTATACTGAGTACGCGGTTTGTGTCATTCCGTGTCAGGGAGGAGGCCACGCAATAAAAGAAATGTCCACGAGGCCGGCCAGTATCTAGGTAGTTCTGGAGGAGGGGCCGCAGCTGTCGCGACCGAAGCGCTGGCCACATTCCGCGGCCCTAGCGCCAGCCGCCCCGTGGCCGGTGCCCCATGTCGCTTTCTTCGGTATTACGGAGACGGGTGGTACGTATGCCGGGCCCAGGGACGGGGCCCCAGGGATTAACACGCGCTGCCCGGGCCTGGGGACGGGCGTCTAACTGCCCTTGGCCCCGCGACGTTTCCAGAAAGAGGGGGTGGTGGTGTCCAAGATATTGCCAGGTCCCACACAAACCTGTTTTCCCGCGACCAGTAGCCAGAATGCTGCGGGTCAACGAGATCCAACCGATATCGATTCGCGTCTGCACGATCGCGGTGAAGAGGGTGTAGGTGCCCGCTTGGAAAAGTCGATCATGGAGGGTGGTTTCTGTGGGAGTCGTTGAAAGTGGAGCAGCGGCGGGCATCGAATTGTGGGCGCAGGAACAAGAAGGACAAGAAATCAATAGCGGCTCCAGGCCAAAAGCGCGCGTACCGCCTTGCCGAGGCTGCCATGGTCGTTTGTGGGCGAGCCGAGGGAGCCAATCGCGGGCGCTAGCGTGTTGCGTCTAGGGGCGGGGCACTTCGCGATTGTCGCGTCCCTAGTGGCTGCTATTCCGGGCGCTTAGCCGCTGGCGCACAAGGCGGCGCCTGATTGGAGGGAATTGGCGGACGGCTGCAATGCTGCTTGCGCGATGCACCCCACCTCAGCTGCCCTCTTTTTTTTTTTCTTTTTTTTCTTTTTACTGTCATCTTGGATTTGCCGAGTCATCTTGTCCCGCCGCTCTGCCGCTCCGCGATGGAACGCTACAATACTAAGAATATTAGGGAAGCATTCCTATCCGATGCAGGTAATCAATCTTACCTGCGCCAAGATCCCTCATGGACTGGCCAGGGCTCTTAATGCTTCTGTTATTATAGCAAACGAAAAAAGACTGAGGTGAGAGAGGAAGCGGCGGGGGTTAGCTCGACTGTGCCTGGGTCCCTGCATGTCTGCACGCTGGCAGGCAAGGGCGGGGAGGGAGAGGGTGACGATGATTGATTGATTCTAGTTACACGCCTCTCTTGGTCTCGTGGTACTACATCGTCGACGACAAGCTGAAATGGGTGCCCGCACGTCTGTCAAACCCGGTAATCTCGAGCCGTCAAGCGAATCGGGGCTTCACGACTGACATTCGGCCGAGAGTTGCATGCAGCGCTGGCTTGCGTGGCTGAAAAGACTCGGGTCGCCAATTGGAGCCCAGATATCCATCCACACTCTCTGCAAGATGGTGGTGGGCGAATCGACCTATGGATTCCGCCACCTGCAAGATCGCGTCTTCAAAAGGAGGTTGGTGGGAAGACGGCTGGGCGGGGAAGTGCAGACGCATCACGCTCTCAAGCAAGCCTCACCTAAAATCATATGCAGCCCGGGCTATAGGGAGAGCCGGGCTGCGGCATGATTTACCAACGGCACCGAAGGCTTCTTTGCTGGTGCCGTAGAAGGCCACGTTTTAGTCGGAGCATAATACATTGCAGGGTCCCGCGGGTCCGACTCGTCGGAACAACTCAATTGTATTTAAGCATGCAACCGAACTCAAGAGGGTTCGTTTCTCCGACGAACATGGATCCCGGAACTGGAGATCGATCCTGCGCGTGCGTCCATGGAAAAACTATGTTTGCGGGCACTGATCGGCCGCTGCAGACGCCGGCGAGGGATCTTCGCCTGCTCGGCCGCCGTTACCAGGCAAATCGAATTCGTCATTCAGTGATTGACGCTGCAGGTACTTGGAGAGAGCCTGGACAGAGACGCAGACTGCAAAAACGGCACCGTCCAATCTGCTCGAGGAGGGAGGGTATCGCCCCGTTGCCCCACCACGTTCGACTTGCACCGCTTTGCCGCCCGGGCGCTTGCAGCGCGCACTGACGGCAGCACGGCGAACTAAGAATGGACGAAAACGCGGGAGGGTTTGATTGCGACTAGCAGGGGTGGGGCGCCCTCTGACCGCAGCAACAGAGCTGCAGTCAGGGATTCCCCCCTGCCGGGGATCATCGGTTGGCTGGACCAAGGAGATGCCGCCATTCTCTCAATCTTACACAGACTCCCGCCTGCCGTCCAGGCTTTTTTTCCATTGTTTTTTCTATTCTTTGCCCGCTACCACCGCCACCCACCTCTTGGCCTGGCCCACCCCCGCGCTAGCGCAGCCGCCCGTCAACAAGAGCGAGGAGGGGGCCGGGCGGTCGGCCTGCCGTTCCACCCTCTTCCGTGGAAGTCGCACGAACGGCTAATAATCTAACTTGGCTTGGGTTAGCGCTCCGGATTTAGGTCCCTGGTTGCAACCACACCGCAGAGGACAGGGGGTTCGTCCCTCGCAACCAGTCGATCCCCAGCCCGCCCGCCTGCCATGCAAGCCAGCCAGCCCAGGCCCGCGTGGGAAGCAGCCATGCCGGGGGATCAGATGGCCGTCCCCGTTGGACTCCTGGGTACCTGCACAACGGTCTGTATAATAGAGCTCGCCCTCCCTCGAAGTCGAGAGAGGTTTGGTCTGTGCTATCAACACGCTAGTTGTCCTACATCCTGATCGGCCTCGATATATCATCGAGCCCTTTCCGTTTCCTTTTCCTTTCCTATCTATTTCCTAGCTGTTTTCCTTTTTCCAGTCGCTATCGATTTTTCCTTCCTCTACTTTTGGGTCTCCGGTCTCCTTTCCTGTCTTGTTACCGTCACGAACGCAACGACCACTCAGAAACACAGTCACTCCAAGCCGACATCCACAAGTGATATCGGGAGAGAAAGGAAGGGAGTTTGAAGCCAGGGAATACCTCAACCAAGGTCAACAGCCACACACACAGAGCCACCATGCACGCCTCCATAATATTCGCTTCGGCGCTCTTCGCCTCGGCCTACGCCGCCCCGGCCTACCCCGCGCTCAACATGGACGCTGCCGTGCCCGGCTCCATCACGGTCATGTCCGAGTACTTCAACATGCTGGCGAGGAAGGTTCAGGAGCAGAAGGCGATGTCGCAGACGCCAGTGTGCGATCTGTCAATGGCACAACTCCCCACGGTTCCGGGCTGTAAGTTTAACCACTGCCTGGAAAAAAAAAAGATAAGATATATGAGTAACCGGACTGACACAATATCCCCGCAGCAAAAACCCCCATGCCCCCTCCTAGCGCGGGCCTGGCCCTGAAGCACATCGCCCTCGGCCGCGGCACGCAAAACTACACGTGCGACGCCGGCAACGCCACCGCCATCCCCCAGGCCGCCGGCGCCGTCGCCACGCTCTTCAACGCCAGCTGCGTCGGCTCCTACTTTCCGCAGCTCCTGAACCAGCTGTCCAAGGTCACCATCCTCTTCAACCTTACCGGCGAGGAGCAGGACCAGAAGATCGCGCCCTCGAACCTGGCCATCTCGGGCCACCACTTCTTCACCCCCAACGCCACCGTGCCCTTCTTCGACCTCGACACGCCCGGCCAGCAGCTCGGCCGCGCCAGCGTCGCCAAGAACGCCTCGGAGCCCGCCCCCGCCGACGCGCCCCGCGGCCAGCAGGGCGAGGCCGCCGTCGCGTGGCTCAAGCTCACCGCCAAGCCGGGCCAGGCGACCGGCGACCTGCATGAGGTCTACAGGGTCAGCACCGTCGGTGGCAGCCCGCCCGCCACCTGCAAGGACATGCCCGCCACGTTCGAGGTCCAGTACACCGCACAGTAAGCCTTGATCATCCAGTCTCATTCTCGCGTCATATAGGAACATTATTCTAACGCTTTTTGCTCCCACCAGGTACTGGTTCTACGCAGGCAAGCCTTCAGAAAAGAAGGACTGAGCTTTCTAAGTATTGTGATCTGATGGTACAATGGAGCAACCTCGTCACGGAAAACATGGATGGAGGATGACTTCGAATACCCACTTTTGCTTTACGCTTTGGAGGTCCTTGCAACTGGCTTTTTTTCTCTTGTCTTTCTTCTATTTCTTATTCTTCCGGGCCCTTTTGGTCCTTTTACTTGGTAGGCTATGGGGGCTGGCTGCTTGTGTGCTGTGCATTCAGGGTCTCGGGAACCCCATCTGGGTAGTTCGTCTGTCCTATATTCAAATATCTAATGATTTATCTTTTGATTTTTTACTTCGGTCTACTGTCTTAGACTCAAGGTTGATTGACCTTCCGTGCCCGGGGCCGCATCTAGCTTTTCATGCTAGCGCGCATGCACGTCCTCGGCACATGGAGTTGTCAATGTCGGTTGCATTTGCCGAGGGGTAGGTGGCCAAGCTCCAAAACACCGAGCTTAAAACACAGGAGTATTTGCAACTTGTCGCAGGCGAGGACGGTGGTGTGCTCTGGACGCATCTGGACCCTGCCCGTCTTGCCAGCAAAATAAATTACCTGCTAGGAAGCATGCGCCTGTCAAGGCTTGGTCGCTGGTCCGATGGAGGCGAAAAGGGGCAAACCTAGACAAGCTGCGCCGAGGGACGAGCACACAAACACTTTGCCCAAGGCTGGGGCGATTGGGAGCTTATCTCCACGGCGGGAGCATCAAACCGAAGATCCAGCCAGCTCTTGCTGGACCCCTCGATTGGCATCCGTTTGTGTGTGTACATACGTGTACCAACCCGCGCGCCAATCGGTTCGCTTGACGAGCTGGATATGCAGGATTTCCGCTGCGCTTGCTGCATGTAGGGGCCGCCCCTGAAACACCTCCGGTCGTGCTTCAACCTGCAATCGCTAGGCGATGTTGTGCAAAACGGCACAGCGGCGGCAGAACCGGACACATCAGACAGCAACGCCTTCATCTCGGGATGCCGCACTGCCACGCTGTCCAGAATGGATGACTGTTGGCAGATGTCTGTAGGGGAATTGAAACGTTTAAACGGTCGCGCGTGGGCCGGCCGCGCGAGCCCGCCGAGAGGGTTCTTTCAGTCCACTCTATGTGAGCTAGACAACCTTTTCCCGCTCAACGGGTGTATCAGATACAGACGGATGGCCTGGGCCGACTTGTTTGCAGCCGGAACAGCCGACAAGCGCTGGCTGGCGCCACCGCTGAATGAACGCCGGTTTGCCCTTGTAATTCACAGGACATATACCGAGCGTGGGCTGGACAGCAAAGGAGTCGCTTACTCTTTTTTCGTTGTTGGAAATAATGCTGCCAATGCAAATATGTGACTTATAGCCCAACAGAAGTTGATGGCCACGCCCTCATTCCATATGGACTCAGATCGTCTCAAAGCCTGTTGTAAAACGGGGAGGAAATCCCCGGGGTATCTTGTATTCACCGCGTAAGCCCCATGAACGCCATTTTTTTTTTTTTCAAATGAAACGCGGTGCCGCACCACGTCGACACGCGTCCAAGTATGCGCGAACAGCGACGGCCTTCTAGTCCATCATCGGCATGTCCACGTCACTCTGGGCGCCGGCGGCGACGCCCTCAGCCTCAGCCCCAGAAGCCGCAGCGGCCACGGCGTTGGCGCGAGCCTCCAGATGTCCCCTCGCGTGTGCCCAGAGCTCGGCCTCCATGTCGCGGTCGACCTTACTACTGCGGCTATTGAGCCACCCGACGTCGAGGTTGCCGATGGCGCCGACGCCGTTGGGCTCGAGGGCCGGCACGGCAAGGTTGGTTGGGGCTACGGTGTCGCCCTTGGCAGATGCGGCGGCGGCGGCGGCGGCTGCACTGCTGCTCGTCCCTTTGGCGCCGCCGTCCTTGAGCGTGATGATGCCGGCCTCCTCGAGACCCCAGATCTGGCGCTTTAGGCGCACGTGGATGGAGAGCAGGGTTGCGAAGAAGTCGTTGGAGGCTGCTTCGAAGGCGCGGCTCTGCTGCTGTTGCTGCTCCTGGGTTGGCGGCGCGGCGGGAGCGGGCGGTGGTGCGTCGGCGCTGCCGTTAGGGTTGCTCGATTCTGAGCCGGAGCCATTGGCCTCGGCGGCGGCCGGCGACTTAACCAGCGCGCCTAGGGCTTTGCTCGTCAGCTCTAATAGTGAGCTGATATCCTGTGGAGGGAGGTGTAGCGTCGTGTCAATGATTGATCTTGACAAGTGGACGCGCAGGGCAATGGCGTGTGCGACAAGTGCAGCTCTTACCTGGTCGATCTCACTGAGTTGCTGCATCCGCTCGGCCTTTGTGAAAGGCTGGTGAACGTCGACTGGGGCATTGTTGCTGCCGGTCGGTTCGCCCTGGGAGATATCCATGATTGGTATTTGCTCCCGCGGACATTGATCACCCAGGTTTGTTTCTCGAGCCAGCGCCTGGTCGGCAGGACGCAATGAAACGGCCGAGAAGATGGTGGCGTATGGGAACCCAGGGCGGCCAGGAATGGAAACCTGGGAGGTTTATCGATAATAGTGGATCGTTACCTACCTCCGTTGCATGGCGGGGAACTTGCCGGAAAGCACGGTTCACCAATAGTGGATAGGGTGGGTTCATGGAAAGTGACCTCCAGCCCCGATAACTGAATAATATCATCGCGTTCTGCCGAGCGCTCTGACGCGAGTCCAGCAGGGATCTTAGCACCAGCCGCTCTGCACAGCGCACTGCGCATCGCCCTGCCAGCTCCAGCGGAGCCTCAGCGCGTCCTCGATTTGAGCCTCATTGACCCAAGGCCGCGATCACACATGACCGGAAAGGCGGCGCCACCATAACCGACAGACTTTTGACCTTGCTGTTGCTTTATCCGCTGCAGCGTGCCGAAACCGCATGCAAACCGACGTCCAAAAGTCCTGCGCGTCTGTCCGAGCCGATTGCTTTTGCTCCAAACTCTCCACCGCATGATTCTCTTATGGGCGCGTAAGGCAAAGGGCTGCAGGAGAAACCCGCTCCTCCGCGCATCTCGAGTCTCAACCCCGAAGCAATGTCTGGCGCTGGACCCCCGAATGCTGTTCCCCCGGCAGCAGCGGGGGGTGCCTACGCCGGCCAAGCCCAGACTGCGGCACCACCACCGGCCTCGGCGGCTGCTCCTCCCCAGGCCCAGTCTGCGCCTGCACCAGTAACCACCTCTCCTTCCGATCTCAACAAGATTGTAAGTACCCGCTTTGTTTATTATTTTGAAGCCTCTTCTTAGGCAAAATGCACAGCCGAAGATCTCTAGTGGATGTCTCTCAACTCCCGTACTTGTGTTATTTCTACTGGTTAAAGCCGAGTGGCGAACAGTGGGATGGAGTTCAGTTCCCTCTTTCACGCACATCAGATATCCCTAAAGTCTGTTGGGGTCGCTCCTTCTCAATCAAGTCACCTCGGAAAGAAGGAGCACTGGAGTTCCCGGAGCCCCTTTCAACCAATGCCTTGGCTGGGCTATGCGTCACAGTCATGCCTTCTCTTTTCTCGAGTCCTCCGCCCACTTCCGCTTTCCATGTCGGGTGTGACCAGCAACCTCCTCGAAACCCTGCCCATCACATACCAACGTCTCCCAGTCAAGATCTGTGTCACCCACTTGCAATCACTACTAGCCGTGGTCGTGACGGGGTTCGCAAACCCAAACACCCATCATCGGGCTGCTGCAGTCACCCTTTTGGCGCCTGTGCATATTTCTCGGCGCCTTGACGATGACGTTGTCTTTGGATCTGAGCTGCCCCCTTCTTTTCGTTGCCAATATGTTGCTCCTTTGAACGCGCCGCATTTCCCTTCTGCTTTGACCCTGGAACAAAAAACGAAGAGCCCGCACCATGGCGCAGAACGACGGTCGACTGCATCTCCCCCAACGGAGCCCCTTTCGCTCACCTGCGGGCCCTCCTGAGGTGCACGGGAATCGGCATGCTTACGTTTCCCACGTGGGCCGCGGCACTTCTCACAATGGAAGTCACCGGCCTGGAGTTCCATTGCAACCCAACTTTCATCCTGTCACTGCCGTCCCCCACGTCCGAGGCCGTTCGATTCCCGGCATGAATTGTCAAAAGCTCACAGTCCATCAGGTTACCGATTACCTCCTCAAGAAAGGTTACACACAAACCGAGGCCACATTCCGGCGGGAATCCGCCCATGTTTCTAGCGATGGCCGTCCCATCCACAAGAGGGTCCAAGACATGGGCCCCAACCGCTTCCTTCAGTCTTTCAACATGGTGAGGGACTGGGTCGAGAACAACCTCGATGTTTACAAGGTTAGTCACTCCTCCTTAGGGAATGTGCAGTTTATAGAGCCCTACTAACCATCAAATTAATGACCTTCAGTTCGAGCTGCGGAAAATCCTATGGCCATTATTCATCTATTCCTACCTGGATCTGGTCGAGGATGGCTATCCCCAAGATGCTAAGGTCCTCCTGCAACAACTGAAGCCTCACTTCGAAAGCGTCCACAGTGATGCCTTGAAGGCGCTCACAACCATCAAACTGCCGGTACACGTCAAGGAGGACGACATGACGCGGAAGTACCGAGAGAACAAGTACAAGATCCCGCTCAACCAATTTGTCACAGGCAATTTGTTCAACTTCCTTGAACGCGAGTCGGATGCCGGTGGAGCCGTCGCCACTTACCTTCTTCAGACCTACTGCTCGCTGGAGTCAACATCTCGTGGACCTATCGAGCCATACAGCTTCGTGGCCATCTACCGCCGCACGCAGAATGTGGAGCTCGACGAGGCTGACGCCATGGAAGGCATTCCCGGGGTGTTTACCGGTGCTAACAACAAGGATGCCCTGGATGCCTCAGCGCCCCTGCAGCTGGGAGCTTTACCGATGGAGCCCGAACTGAGGGATGATGTCCGCGCGGAGCTGGAAGACGAGGACCAGCGGAATCCGCCCGCTCCTGGCAGACCGACGCTCGTGGACGAGTTTGATAGGAAAATAAAGCGCGAGGAGAGCGTCGACGGTCCAAGTCGGAACGAGCTGCCCTTACCTCCGTCGCGAGCCCGGGATGTCGTCATGGAGATGCAGAAGATCCGCGAGAACCGAGATCGGTTCAAGATCGAGGGCAGGACGGGCGGCGTCGGCATCCCCATCTCGATATGCATGTTTACCTTTCATAACACTCTGGGGAGGTAAGTGCCATGTGTTTCTTGAAAACGAGGAGCTTCAACCTAGGGAATCTGCTAACAGCACGATAAATACAGTGTCACCTCGATGGACTTCTCCAAGGACAATCAGCTTGTGGCGGCTGGGACGATGGATTCGTACATCCGCGTCTGGAGCCTTGACGGGAAGCCCCTTAAGTCCAAGGTCCCACAGGAGAAGGGGCTGCTGGTCAACAACCGCAAGCTTATCGGCCATTCCGGTCCCGTGTACGGCGTCTCGTTCTCTGATTCGATCTCGAACATTGACCGCAACCTCTTTGGCGACGGTAGCAACAGCAATGTCGACACGGGTCCTAAGCTTCTCCTCTCCTGCTCCGCCGACGGCCAGGTACGACTCTGGTCTCTCGACGTATGGAGTTGTCTTTGCGTCTACAAGGCGCACCATGGACCGGTGTTCCGAGTGCTTTGGGGCCCTCACGGGCACTACTTCGCAACAGCAGGCTGGGACAAAACTGTGCGGGTTTTCATGCAGGATCACGCGTCAGCGCAGCGAATTATGGTCGGCCATGACACCAGCATAACGGCGCTTGCGTGGCATCCCAACGGCACATATGTCTTCTCTGCCTCGGACGAGCAGGACAAATCGATTCGCATGTGGTCGGTTCAGACAGGCTCGTGCGTGCGTGTCTTCACGGGCCACGCGGACTACATCAGCGCCATCGAAGTGGCTCCGAACGGCAAGATTCTAGCCAGCGCCGACGCCGGTGGCAACATCTTCTTCTGGGACATAGCTAAGGGTGCCCGAATCAAGCGCTGCCGCGGACACGGCAAAGGCGGGATTCCGTCTATCAGCTTCAGCGTCGAGTCCAACGTCCTAGTCTCTGGCGGTCTTGACGGCACCGTCAGGCTTTGGGATGTGGAGCTTCCGGCTGACGGAAGCAAGGCCACCGCGGTTGGAGCTGCGGCCAGCACAGCCGCTACTGCGGCGGCAGTCCCTGCTGCCTCTGCGCAGCAAGATGGCGCTGGAGCAACTGGGGATAGTGTCACTGTTGGTGGTGCTGGTGAGCGCAGCATCACAGTCAGTGCTCAGGCAGCCCAGCCATCCAACTCGCTGGCCCCTGCCGCATCCTCTGGCGGAGCGACCGGCGGTGGAGGTGGAGGCGGGAGTGGCGGCGGCACGGGCAAGAAAAAGGGAAAAGAGGTTCAGATCACGCCGGACCAGATCAGCGCATTCCCCACCAAGAGGACGCCAGTGCTCAAGGTGCAGTTCACGAGAATGAACCTGGTCGTCGCCGGTGGCTGCTTTGAGCCTGAGCGATGAGCCGAATGGAAGGATCTGTTTGTGTACATTCCTCGTATCCCCTATATTTCTTCTCTCTGGCGTTTGCATGCAGCTTGGGCCAGAAACGCTCCGGTCGTCGTTCGGTATTCCCCTTTGACTGTTTTTGATTCATCGGACACTTGGATTTTAGCTCTGAAGCGACTTCGGAGGTTAATATAAAAAAGATTGTGTGGCGATCACCTGATGCGGCAGTAAATAGGCAGTGAATGACAGAGTAGTCAAAAATACTATTTATGTGAAAGTGCAAGAATCTGGATATTGAGGCTTCCCTGCTGTCCATGTTGGCCACCTAGCAGGAGCGACAAGCATTTCTGGCTGTCGTTGCGGGATGGCTAACGTCATTAGCGGCAGCCAATCAGGTGTGGGCCCTCAGCAAAACCCGCCACCAACGCCAGACGACGGTGGGCGGCTCAGTGCTGGCAGGGTCCAGGCTGTAAGCGACTGGAGCTCATCATTGACTCCTTCAAACAGCTCAGGCGCCCTCGCGACGTCGCTCCTGTGCCACTGCCACCACGGACCAATTGAGGTGCACCGACTCGCGGGCAGACACCACCACTGCCCCTCGACTTGCTGGCCCGGCCTCTTGCAACAGACGCGGGACGCAGCAGAGTTCAGAAGACGCCAACGAACGACGACGGAGTGATGGATCCTCTGGAAGAAGCTCCGTGGGCCGACGCCGCCACCTCGGGCACGAGCCAATCCACCTCGCAGCAGAACGATGCCGCATCGACCAGCGCCGACGGCGCCTCCTCACCCGTCCCCGCCGCCGGCTCCGGGTCGCTCTCGACGGGCGCCCCCTCGGGCCCGCGCGCATCCCGCCTGACGCCCCGACGCCTCGTGGCCCAGCCCACCCGCCTCCAGGCCGTCGAGGATGACCCGCTCGGCCCGCTCGGCGCCTCGACCTCCTCCAGCGCCGGCACCCCCGGCCCGCTCTCGGGCAACCTCTCGCCCCTTGCCGGTGCCGGTCCCGGCTCGTCGTCGTCCGACACGGGCCCGCCAGCCCCGCCCAAGGAGGTGCCGCTGCGTCCTGCTGGCGGCACGCAACAACAACAAAACCAGCCGCAGCAGCAGCAGCGCCAAAGCGGGCCCCCAAACCCGCACGGGATCGACGACGACGACGCCGACGACGATAGGCTGTTTGATCGCGGGCCACGCGTGCCCCCGCCCGTCGCGCCCGCCCAGCCGGGGGCGGGCAGGGCCGGCGGCGTGGCGCAGAGCGTGAGCGTCGAGCAGGCGGCCAAGCCGAGCTTTTGGATCTCGGTTGGAGACCCGCACAAGGTTGGCGATATGACGGGCTCACACATTGTTTATTCGGTGCGGACAAAGGTACGGAGCCCCAAATGCTATCTTCACCCTTGGGCGCCCGTTCGGCTGCCCGACGTAGTGCCCCTTTTGATGGCTATGTGTGTATGTTACTGGAATTTACTCTCTAACTAATGCTTGACAATGCCAGACAACCTCCAAGGGCTACAGGCAGCCCGAGTTCGAGGTCAAGCGGCGGTATCGGGACTTCCTATGGCTATACAACACTCTACACGGCAACAACCCCGGCGTGGTGGTGCCACCACCGCCCGAGAAGCAAGCGGTCGGCCGGTTCGAGAGCAACTTTGTCGAGTCGCGGCGACAGGCGCTCGAGAAGATGCTCAACAAGACGGCGGCGCACCCTACGCTGCAGCACGACCCGGACCTGAAGCTCTTCCTCGAGTCTGAGTCCTTCAACGTCGATATCAAGCACAAGGAACGTAGGGAACCGAACCTGGGCACCGAGAGCAAGGGCATGCTGAGCAGCCTGGGCATCGGCACGAGCAGCAACAAGTTTGTCGAGCAGGATGATGTAAGTCTGCTTTCGCTTCCCCCTACCCTTGTAATGCTTCCTTGCCGGGGCATCTCAACTAATGACTGTAAAACATAGTGGTTCCACGACCGCCGTGTCTATCTTGATGCGCTGGAGAACCAGCTCAAGGCGCTGCTCAAGGCCATGGACACGATGGTGGGGCAGCGCAAGGCGATGGCAGAGGCGGCGGGTGACTTCTCGGCGTCGCTGCACGCGCTCTCGACTGTCGAGCTCTCGCCGGCGCTGTCGGGCCCGCTGGACGCGCTCTCGGAGCTGCAGATGACGATCCGGGACGTGTACGACCGGCAGGCGCAGCAGGACGTGCTGACGTTCGGCATCGTCATCGAGGAGTACCTGCGCCTCATCGGCAGCGTCAAGCAGGCGTTCTCGCAGCGCCAAAAGGCCTTTTACGCTTGGCACACGGCCGACACGGAGCTGACTAAGCGCCGGTCGGCCCAGGACAAGCTCCTGCGCCAGGGCCGGTCCCAGCAGGACCGTCTCAACCAGGTCGGTGCCGAGGTCGCTGACGCTGAGCGCAAGGTGCACCAGGCCAGGCTCCTGTTTGAGGACATGGGCCGCCTCATGCGCAGCGAGCTGGACCGCTTCGAGCGCGAAAAGGTTGAGGACTTCAAGAGCGGCGTCGAGACGTTCCTGGAGAGCGCTGTCGAGGCTCAGAAGGAAGTACGTTGTTCACCAGTTCCAGTTGCAAGTGAAGAAAGGGTTACTAACACTCTTCTCTTTTATAGTTGATCGAGAAGTGGGAGACATTCTTGATGCAGCTAGATGCAGACGATGACGAGACGGTGTTTTACAAGCCTCCCGTCATCCAGACTGCGGGAGGCAACGGTAACAACAAACCATCGGGCGACACTGCCGTGGACAGGGCCCGGGCAAGGATCGACGAGGATTCAGACTAGGGAGCGACGCGGCCCATCGTCGCCGCTCTGGCCTTCCGCCTTGGAGTAACTGGCGGGGTTGATAGTCATAGTGATTAGCATTGAGTACCTGGGGGTTGTGAGGATTGTGATATTACTGAGTTATGGGACCGGAAGTAGAGACAGGGGATGCGAGTGATGCTTGTGAGAGACGGCCGAAAATCAAGGCGAGAGTGGTGCGTCTGATACCCTCCAAGCTTTTCCAGAGCGTCGTTGTCTGTGTGTGTTTATCTTACGGGGGTTTCTTCTACAGCTCCCATAAATAACAGACGTGTCGTTGCGCATTGAAGAATGCTCCAGCGAGTTCACCACCACCACCACCAGGGCATTCTTCATTCGCGGAACGAGGTGGGAAAAGCCATCATGGGTTGGCACTCGTCCCTTTATGATACAAGCCAGTACATGGGCGTAACTCGAGGGTTTCTTGTTCATACAATAGGTATTTTCATACTACCGAGAGAGCTCTCTTGAAACACCACAAGAAGCTCATCACGCCCTCGGCGCAAAAGACGGAAGCAAAGAAGCGTCATTACTTCTTGCCCTTCTTCGCATTCTTCTTCTCCGCCTTCGCCGCCTCCTTCGCGTTCATGCCGCTCGTGCTCTCGATGCCGGCAGCCGAGGCGTACCCCTTGATCAGGGCCGTGAGGTCGAGCTCCTCCTGGGCCTCGAGCTCCCTCTGTGCCCTATCCCGCTCCTCCTGCGTCATGCTGTCGTCTGGCGGGGCGGCGGCGGCGTCCCACCCCCTTCCGTAGCGGTCCCTGAAGGCGGCCAGCTTGCCGGCCTCGTCGACCTCGACGTTGCGGAGCGAGCGGTCCGAGGGCTGCCAGCGGGCGTGGTTGCGCGTGTCCTTTACGGACCTGTACATGCCGTGCGGGGACGTGGTGCGGACCGTGTAGGTGCTCCCGTCCGACAGCTGGATGAGCTGGGTGAAGGTGTAGGGCCGCTGCGGGCGCCGGATCAGGGTCGCGTGCCGGACCTGGGTCGCGCCGGCGAGCGGGGAGGGGGCTGTTGCTGCTGATCGTGGTGGTGTCCTTGGTGTCCTGGAGGCTGTGGAGAGGAGCGTGTGTGGTGCGGGGGAGAAGGCGCTGTGGCCCAGGCAGGAGGAGGCCCGGCCTGGGAGGAGGGATGATGGGAGTTTCGCCATGGCGTTGTGTGGGGTGGTTGGTCCGGCTGCCGTGTCTGTGTCCGGGCCGGGAAGGCTGCTCGAGGTCGGTGTGCTCAAGTTGGAGGCGCTACCGCAATCGCATGCTGGCTTTTGGGGGTATCTTGATTGCTGATGGCGAGGCCGCTTCCAATGTCATGGCGTGCCACCCGCCTTTGGAAATTTTGATGTCGCGAATGCAATTGAGGACGACATGTAGCTTGCGGGTCTGGCTGTTGACTCAAGCCAATCAGAAGACGCGATTATTCTCCCTGTCTTTATCGATAAAGCTTTCAGCGAGCCTGCCCCACCCGACATTCCAGCTTCTTCCCGCCTCTGCGTCGACTCGGATGGTGATCTCTTGGCATACAAAGGGCGCGCTCTCTATCTCGGGCTCTCCCTGAATGCAACGGCTTCCAGAGGGCGACATTCGACCCCCAATGGGTTCGATACCCTGAGATGAGGAACTGCCGTGTGCTGCTTGGCTTCGCTGCCGAGGGCGCAATACGGCAGCAGCACCATGCCCTGCAGCCCCTCCGTCATGTGAGCCTCGGCCCTGCCGCCGTCGCCGTCGCCTCGCCCTCGGCGTCCCGAACAGGTGAGTACTCCCTTTTTCATATGTCTTCGTTGTTAGCACGTGGCTGACGAAGTCGAAACCTCCTCGCCCCCGCCTTAGGCCCCAGGAGAGCCTACTCGGACCAGTGGCGCGCGTCGCCGCTCCCGTCGGCCCCGGGCGTCGCGGACCGCGTCCGCTCCGTGCTCCGCCGGATGCCGCAGTCGGTGGTGGTCGTGACCGTTGCCGCCCCGCCGTCATCGTCAGCACAACACCAACACGCGGCCGACCACCACCAGCATGCCGTCGGCATGACCGTGTCGTCGTTTGCGTCGCTGGATCTGGACGGCGACGTGGCCGCCGTCGCCTTCAACGTGCGCCGGCCCAGCAGGACCCTCGACGCCATCGAGCGCGGCTCCGGCGTCTTCAGCGTCCACGTGCTCGCCGGCAACGACGCCGGCGCCCGCATCGCCCGCCACTTCACCCAGCCTAACGACGCCGCCGCAGCCGACACCGGCGGTAGCAGCAGCAGCGGCAGTGCGGGCAGGGACGAGAGCTGGCCGATGCTGAGGAGGAAGCCGCGCGGCCTGTTCGACGACCTCGAGCGCAGGGCGGGGTGTGCCGTCGTCGCTGCCGCTGCCGCTGGTGGTGGTCCTGGGACCGCCGCGCCCCCGGTGCTAGAGGGGCCCGGGGTGCTGTACGTGCTTACCTGCGCGGTGCCGTCGCCGGCGCAGAGGATGATCTCCGTCATGAGCCACACCATCGTCGTGGCTGGCGTGACGGACGTGTCGGTCGGCGAGGTGGCGGCTCTCGAGGAGCGGGAGGAAGAAGATGTCGCTGGGGAAATGGAAGAGGTGCAGAGGACGCTTGGCCTGAGCTACGGGGACAGGCAGTACAGGGCTCCAGGAGGGACCCTGCTCAGCTCTGCTGTCAAGGGCAAGGGGCACGAGTAGCAGCTTCACCAGCACCTCGCGAGAGAATCACGACCTCAGGAGACATGCTGCCATGACATACATGTAACATATTGTACCAAAAACGACGCTAGACGTAGACGGGCCGGACTGTATCTGCCCAAGCCTGGAGAAAGAAGACACAGAAACGGATGTACGAGGAAATAGACGGTATCCTCATCGGGCTTCGGGGATCGCACAACAACGTCGAGCTCTTGACGCATTCTGATTCAATTCTCGCGCCTCCAAATCCTACTCTTTCCAACCCAGTCTACAGGGTCTTCTGTCCAACACACATTACCATTACAGGCGTCTCTTACACGCCAAAAACCTCCGGCCGAACCATGTTTTGTCCAAAGTTCCCTCTCCCTCCCCAGGCTGTGCAGTAGCCCAGTCGTCTACTCTATATGCCAAGTCATGCCACTCATTGGATGGGGCCATCTACTAGACTGTCTCTCTGGAGTAGCCGCTGGAAACCCATGCGAGAAGGACTTAATTCTTCCAGTTGTAACCCCCGATCGCCTTTTGCTCCGCAGGGACATAGAGGCTTGGCTCCAGACTAGGCAAAGAAACAGTCATCAGGAGTCAGCGCTTCAGTCCATAGTACCTCACCATGCCCCGCCTACCCGGTAGGGGAGTTGGTGGTAGAAAGGATAAGCTCTTAAGGACCGAATTGGTACTTACCGAGCGTTGTAGATCTGGCAGGACGACGAGTAGTGGATAGTGTCTCCCTCGCGCCTTGGTGCGGTTGCGTCTTCCAAGAGTGATCAGCAATTGACATCTCGCTCCCAACACAATATATATATATATATATGGCTTTTTTCCTTTCATACTTGAGCTCGTAAAAAAGGATTCGCATCCAGCGGTCAGCTGGCACTGGTATTGACACCTGAATGTGAGGTAGACGTTGTCTCCCTCGGTGCCGTCGTTGCCAAGCAAGAACTTTTTTTTTGTGCGTGCGCAAAGCATTCGCTGTCAGCAACTTTGTTTTTCTTCACGAGCACACCCAATGCCGCCACTATGTTTCGGTATCGAAAGGCAGGAAACTAGTGTGTTGAGAGGATTGGGCGACTCACCTCCCCCATTCCATGCTCCTTCCGCCATTCCTCCTCGACCTTGTACCGTCCGTCGGAGAAGAGATTGGTGCCGGGCAGAACGGGCACCGAGTAGACGGGCCACCAGGCGCCCCTAGCTCCCATGGCCGCAGGACCGACTGCCGGCGTGGCGGTGTCTTGGGGTGGGAGGTCGAGGTCGGGCGGCGCCGGGGCTGTTCGGGTCGCCGTGATGGCCTCGATGGAGCTGGAGCTGGCGCTGGTCGTGGCGCTGACGCTGGTAGCGCTGCTGCTGCTCTGGCCGTCGTGCGGGCGGGCCGCCGCCCCCAGGGCGCAGGCGGCGGCGACGCAGGCACCGAGAGGCTTTGCGAGATGCATGTTGACTTTTGTGGAGGTATTCTTCGGCGAAGGGGTCTGGAGATTTCTGGGGCGCGATATGACTGAGAGATGGATGCTGACTGGTATGCTGTGAGTGAGTATACTAGAGCGTAACGTCTGCCCGGTGTTTGTCCAAATCGATGGGTTGATGGTGGTGGATGGAAGGCTGGGTTACGGGGTGGAAGATGGAAAGGGAAATCAGCAGATGCTCCCGGCTGGGCCAAAACAATAAGGTAGCGGGTGCAGGACAAGATCAGAAGGTGCAGTCTGGTGGGCATGTCAGGAGGAAGTCATTCACAGATGGAGCTCTCCTGCCTCGTATCTACACTTCACACTTATACGTGGGCGGCAGCGTCACGCAAAGACGGGCAGTTTCGAGGCTTGACACAACGGGAGCCGCAGCCGGTAACTGTCCCGTCACGATAGGCGTTGAGCCCTGCCACTACCGATGACAAGTCGTGTTTGCCGCCTTCTTTCCTAGACCTGCCTCTGAGACCAGTGGCAAACTGACCCGGGTCGGGATCGGTACTGCAAGGGGAGGATGCACGACATCCCAAACACGCATGCGCGTCCGAGACTCTGGAGCTCCCGGCGCGGCCGCCTCCTCGCTCTTGGAAACATGCAGGTCCTGATCTGCTGTGTGACGCCGTTGACATCAGCCACCGTGGTCGACGGAAGCTTGTTTGCGATTATCCCCAGCGCCCCCAAGAATGGAAGTCAATTGACCCGGTGTCTTCCACTTATCGACAAAAAACGCAGAAAAGTTTGGCCCGATTATTCGCTTACGGCCTCTGCCAGTGTAGCCCCCTGGCTGGTCAACGCCTCCTGCCATAGTGCTTCATGATTTTGTTCCTCCCATACCCAGACTGCGATACCTTCTTTCGTGTTACCCTGTGATCTTCGCTGGCGATCCCAACGACTCTCGGGCGAGGTGTTGCAGGGCGCCCATGCACCCACCCGATATCTAAGGGGAAAGCCCACGCCAGCTCAGGTCGTACTGGTCCGGGAAAGATGCCGCGTGCCTATAGCTTACTTTTTGAACTGATACCTCGCGTGCTTGCTCCCCACGAGGAGATCAGGAAGTTTTATGAGCCCAAGTACGACCGCGCCAGCAACGACAGGACAAAGGACATGAGGGAGCCCTCACGGCGCCCGGGGCCTGTCCGTCAGCGATGCAGACGTGGAGAAGCTCAAGGCCGGGTTCAAGTCGCGCTCCGTGGACGGCAAGTGGGACCTGCTGGTCGAGGACCCGGACGGCAGGGGCGGCTGGTCCCTCCACATCATCAGGAACTGGCTGTACGACGAGACGTACGCCCTTCACTTCGTTCCCAAGCCGGCGGGCGATGAAGGCGCGAGTGCAAGGACCGAGAGCATCACCTGGGAGGGCAACATGTCCGGGCTGAGGTGCCCCAAGGAGCAGGCCAAGATCGAGGCGGTTATTCTGTGCAGGGGCTGGCTTGGCGCCGAGTTTGAGACGCTCCCGCAGTACCCGTCCGACCCGATGTGGAAAAACTACAAGAAGCTGGATGAGGCCCGGTAGACTGCCGGGTCTGCGGTGTTCTTTTTGTATGGGCACACGAGGGGCAGATACGGCAGCAAAAGGATATATAGCTTCCTTTCCCCTCGCACTCAATCAACCCACTTTCCATGTTAATGTCGCCGCTCTACGGTCTTGTTGATGCCCGGAACGTTCGGTACCCGTAACAGACGTTGTATAAATTATTTTCCTTCCGAATGCGCATACTATCTCTCTTCGCAACGTACTTAACATGTACAGTTCATCGTCGAGACGAAAAGCCACCTGCTTCGCTCCCCGACTGAAGCAAATGTCCTCCGCCTTCCGTGTAAAGGGGCTTTGTGGAGATTGGTCGAAGGGCTCCCGCTGCAAGTGAGCCGTCTCATGCTAGATCACAACAAGTCGCTCTTTTACTCCCGGATCGGACTCCTACCTAAACGAACAAAAGAAAGAGAAGAAAGTATAGTCGGGCATAGCATGAAAATCCTTCAGACTGATGTTGTCGGAAAGCGACACATGGAGATAGCAACGAGGATATGCGAAACAAAACTTGATCCGTGTATCGAGGGAAACAAACAGTGATTCTAGCTATAGGTATCTCCAACGCCGGCAATGCTATGCTATGCTATTTGTTACATGAGACAAAGGAAACCAGGTGATTCGCGGTGGACATCAAAAGACAGGCAGCCCGGGCGGCTTGTGTCGCCATCGGCAGCAGACGACTCTAAGCAGTGAACGCGCGGCGGACGAGCGCGCGCTTCTTGGACTTGGGCTTCTTGGGTCCACCCTTGGCCGGCGGCGGCGACGGCGACCCGGAGGCCGGGCGCTTGGACGACTCGGGCTGAGGCGACGGGGACTTCTTGGACTTCTCAAACTCCTCCCTGGTCATGGAGGAGACCTTCTTACCGCCGGTATACACGTCCCACGAGGCGATGTTGGCCCAGGGGATCCTGCCCTTGACCGAAAACTCCTTCTCGCCGGGCTTGGGGTGCGGCTCCTTGGCCTTTTCGAACTCCCTGGCCGTGTCCTTGATGTCGAGCTTGTTGGGCGACCTGGGGTCGATGTAGTAAACGTATGCGTTCAGGCCTTTGGGGGTTTTGGCGCCACCAGCGGCCACGCTTTTATCGCTCGTAGTCGACACCCACGGGTCCCGGATGCCCGGGGTAGCCTTGACGTGGTCGATGACCGAGGCGTCCCCGTTGGGGTCCCTGGCAATAAGGCCCCCTTGTTTGAAAGCTTGTTCGGGCGAATCCAAGGTCATTCGGTAGACCTTGGCACCCAGGGCAGGGCTGAGCAGGGCAAGGAAGGAGGTGAAGTAGATGAAGCGGGAGCTAACGAGCATTTTGACTTGATTTGATAGGTTGTTGGATGTTGATAAATGGTTGGATAAAGGGGGAGAGGCTTGAAGAGTTGCAGAGGATCCGAAAAGCGGAGGATTGCAGTAATGGGATAGATGTCAAGGTTGGATGGATGTTTTGGTTGGTAGATTGTAGATGAGATGCTGTTAGTTGGTTTGATGATGATGGTAAATGTTCAAGTCACCCAGAGCAGCAACATCAACACCTTCTTATAGTCTATTGGAGTAGTTCCGGTCCCCTACTGCTATCTTGTGCTGCTTCACTAAAAGTCTACAGTAATCACAGGTTTCAACAACATGGTCTGTAAGCAGCAGGGTTCGAAGGCCATGGCCTCACGGCCTTAGTGGAGAGAAAACGGGGTTCATAATGGATACAGCTACTATTCTTGCGCTTTCCGGCCCTCGGAGCGACCATGTTGACACCGATCTGCGGTTTATCTCCAGGGCCAGCTACGGGAGCCTCAATCTGGGAGCCACAACCTGGTAGACCTTGCTGTTCCTGCAGGGCGGTGCTGCGGCTGATTGTCCCTGGTGCCTAAGAGGCCGGCAATTGAGGCCACCCCTGAAACCTCCACGCTGATGTCAGCTTGGCATAGAATTGGAGCTCGCGCTCTATTCATTTCCGCAAAAAGAACCATCCGACCATCGGGCTGCTGCGGCCGCGAAAGAGGCTCGCTGCGCACCACGCTAAAACGCGCTTCGAGGCACCAGCGAGGCCACCTGCGGGGCCAAGAGGCGCGCGCATCACAGCCCAGGACTATGAAGATGCTGGATGTAGTGTGATGAGACAATCCAAGGGATATTCGGAATTGGGAGGACGATCGTTTTAGCTCAGTGGCTTGATTGAACTACAGCAAATAGAATTACACCCTGCAGAGCTGCTATAGGCCAACAATTTCTCGCGGGTTAGGGTTCAACACGCTCGACCCCTGAACCCCTGAGATGTAAGAAACCACGACTGCGCAGCCCTTCAAGTCCGTCAATCGCAACTAATTCGCGATCATCCCGCACGCGCTTTAGATTTCCTCGGTATATAATCCTGGCTACCAATTAAATGCTTGGTTTATTTTAATCCAGGAAGCGCCTGAACCAGGTCTCTTTTAATCCCAATTGAACTACCTACCACGTTCCTCAATGAAAGTCTACAGTGCAGTCCTATCTCATGCATGTCCCTCAAGTGTGTGAACTGCTCGACCTGGCTGGCTGGGTACAGGAGAGGAGACAGGAAGGAAACGTGAGGAAACCGGAAAGGAGATAGAAAAGGAAATAGGAAAGGAAATAGGAAAGGAAATAGGAAAGGAAATAGGAAAGGAAATAGGAAAGGAAATAGGAAAGGAAATAGGAAAGGAATCAGGCCAAACTTACCATATGAATGATTACTTCACGAAGACAGTTAATGCCGACCGTGGTCCCATAAGTGCCAGTTCGGTCCCCGGCTGGAGACGGCGAAACGCCGCTGCGGTTAGTAGGATTGGTGCGCTTGGTCAAGTAATGATAGACCTTGTTGGCAGTTCTTAACCCGTTGATCCCGTCAGCTCGTCGCCACGCAGCCCGCGGAGGCTCATGAGTGTGTATAACTGCCCGGGACTCACGCCTCAAGATCGTAGCCTCCCCAAGAGTACCCCCGCGGCTCGCCGAGATATGCAGCTTCCAGCCGTTGATTGAGTCTGTTGCAGACATTGAGCCTCGTCCATTTTGGGCTCTGCCCTCATCGCTTCCTTCGGCGTTCATGTGGTAGTACTGAAGTTGTAGTGGCGGCGTGTATGGCTTCGCTGCAAGGAGCCCCCTTGTGGCATTAGGTAGTAGTTCTTGCCAGAGGTTTTCGACTAGTTGGTGCAGCCACCCCTTGTTGCTTCTGGGCACGTCGCAGAGGACTCGGATCTGAAAGCTCGGAAGGCAAATACTAATTAGCTCCCGTCTCTGTATTTCCAGGCGTCGGACAAATCGAGCAGAAAAGGGGCGGGCCGAAATAGGGACCACTAATGACGGCGCCCTTCTCTGAGGGCCACATCCTTCAAATGCAAGGTTGTCTTGTTCCTCGTACGGGCGCAGGGTTAGCAAGTTTGACGTGGTGCCAGCAGGTTCGTCGTTCTAGAGCTCCAAGTCGGACGGCTCACTGTTGGGACAAAAGGTGCGATTTTCCACCAGTGTAGAAATCGATCCTTGGGACGCCGATGATTCAGCAAGATCCCTCCAGGGACTGTCTTGTCGACGCGGCCGGCCATCGAAACGCCTGGCGAGAACCCTCACGGCGCTATCTGGGGGATGACGCGTAGAGCTTGTCATGAGGAAAGAGAGGTGCAGAGGAAAAAGAAGAAGAAATTCAGGGGGAAAAGAAGAAGTCCAAAGCAAGAAGAAAAATCCAGAGGAGGAAGAAGCCCACCCGGCGCAGGCCTACCCCGAGAGCTCGCAATGGTAGAGGATCTACTAGGTACCACCTCCCAACCTCTCGTGCGACTGAGCACCAAGGGCATTCCCAACAAATTCCCCGCAGCTTGTGCTACCATTGATTGATCCTTCCAAGGTAAAGGCTACAGATCAACAGCCACAGAGGGCAAACCCCGACCCTTCCCCTCCATCTCTCCGTTACTCTCACTGCCTGGCCTGCATACATCAACAAGGACACATGTCGGGAGTCTTGCTTCGATGGTGATTCCGTCTCTCGCGACCTGTATTCGCACGCCCAGAGTCCTGTGACAATCAGCAGTTCAAGAAAGACAGAGAAGCACCTATGGAAGAGGCAGCGGATTTGGGCCCGCAGGAGGCGAAGCTCCCTTCTCTCCCCCGAGCTGGCGGACGCGAGGTCCCTCCCGCTATCCCCAACGCAGACCAGCGACCCTTTTCACCCGACGGCGCAAGCTACATCCCCTTCATCCGGTTTCTTGCCCACAAACATGCGGCAATCTTCTACCTCGGCCAATACATGCACTATTCGCGGCAATCGAGGCATCTAGGCGCCGAGCATGGAGAGCTTCCACCCACGACCGCAAACGAAGGCGCGTTCCTGATAATAATTCATCTAGTTCGCGGTTGTTCTCTCAAGCTTGCCTCAAAGCTTTGCTGACAGTATCATCAAATCCAGCCCTCGCCGCAGTGGCGGAGCGACGAGCCCAGCGGAGCCGTGATGTCGACAATGATGCATATACCGGGATGAAGGTTTTCAGAGACATTCTTGTCAATGAGCTCAGCGAGATGGCGGCTTGGCTGAGTATAATCGAGGAGATCAAGCGGTGGAGAGATGCCAAACCGCTGGATAAGCGAGCGTGCTTTGGGTAGGTAGCTGTGGTCCCCTTGTCTCCCTCTGCTTCGCCCTGTCCGCAAGACTATATGAGCCGTCTGTTCAGCGGCTGACCGATGTCAACAATAATCACTAGGGGCGCTGCGATTGCGACGGCGTCTTGGTATATGCCCGAGTCTCTCTCTAAATACTGCGTGTATGCTGGGGTCACTGCAGGGATGATTGTGACTGGCACCTCGCTGGGGCTGTGGTTGACAAGGGAGGCCAGGCGGCAGTGCATTGTGTCCTGCCAGGAATCAGTTGATCGGCTCTTACAGGCCGCGCAAAACGAGGACATTGATGAGGTCCTCAAGAGGCTGGATGGGGTTGATTTTAAAGTCCTTGACCATTTTCTCCAGCAGGAGATGAATGGGCAATAAACGAGAGCGGAGAGAGGGTATTCGCAGCGGTGAGTGAGAAGTTGAAGGGATCCTAAAGCCGACATAAAGAATGGCATGCTGTTCGTCTCCGAACCGATCCCCACCCGACGGTGGTGGTAGTTGTCGTGGAGCGCAGCCGGCTGAGCTGGACGGAACGACATGCATCTGGGTGACCAATAGAATGCCCAGACTAGACTAGTGGACTCGTTTGGCCAAGCCAACAGCGGTTTTTCGTCTGACGGAATCTCGGATCAGCCGAAAACGAGCGCTTACCGATGCAGCTCGTTAGTTGTCGCAACTTCCAACGTCCGAAACCCGGCTTCATGGCGCACGCGCAACCGGTATTGCACCTTTCAAGACGGTGACGTCTGGTCTGATCATCTTGGTACATGGATGGCGGGCGGGCATGCATAGCAAGTCATGTTGCGGGGTCAAAATGGAGGGTGGATGTGCTTCTCCCACTTCACCCCTCCCACTCCGGGCTGGCATTTGTAATCGTAACTAGCTGTGGTCCGGGTATTTAACACTTGAAAGGGTATCTGCCCCCTTGAGAATCTTGGAGCCTTTGAGCTTGCCAAATATCTCTGCAGCCCCCTGTTGATGACCAGGAGATTAGAACAGCTAAGTTCGCACCTGACAAAACACGTCAAAATGGGTATCAAGACCGATTTCCACCTGTATACCACTGGTACGCCCAATGGCATCAAGGTTTCTATGCTGCTCGAGGAGCTTGGCCTCGAGTACAAGGTAAGGACTAAATGCCAAGCGGAGGGAGGTTAGGGAGCGGCCTGTCTCCTGAGATCCATGCTAATGCTGCTGGATAGGTGACGGCCATAGACATCAGCAAGGATACGCAGAAGGAGCCGTGGTTTTTGGAGATCAACCCCAACGGACGCATCCCGGCTGCCACCGACACCCTGCCCGACGGCTCGACAATCAACCTGTTCGAGTCTGGCTCTATCATGCAGTACCTGGTGGACCGTTACGACCCTGAGCACAAGGTGTCGTACCCGCATGGTTCCAAGGAGTACTACGAGGTCAACAACTGGGTGAGTTGGTAGCCACGGATTGCCTCTCCTTTTAGACACGATCTTGGCGGCTGACTTGGAGGGTGCTCTTTCCGCCACACAGCTCTTCTGGCAAATGGGAGGCCTGGGTCCCATGCAGGGACAGGCAAACCACTTTTCTCGTAAGACTCCTTTATCCCTTTTTGCTGCTTGGGGCCTCGAGGTTTGAGGGAGTGCTGACCAGGGGAAAATCACTGCTGCGACCGTCCCGCGCACAGGCTACGCGCCCGAGAAGATCCAGTATGGCATCGATAGGTACACCAACGAGACCCGCCGTCTCTACCGCGTGATGGACACCCAGCTCGGCAAGAACAAGTCCGGGTTCCTGGTCGGCGACAGGCTGACGATTGCCGACCTGTCGTGCTGGGGGTGGATCGCGGCTCACGGTTTGTGGCCCTTTCTTTTCGCCCATCTATCTTTTGATAAGTGTGAGGGCATTGGCTAACCTTTACAGCTTGGGCCGGCGTCGACATCTCGCCGTTCCCTCACCTGAACGCCTGGCTCGAGCGCCTGGCCCTGCGACCCGGCGTCGAGAAGGGCCGCCATGTGCCGACCAAGCACACGGCTTTGGAGATGAGGAACATGACCGAGGAGGAGCTGGATGCAAAGGCCTCCGCGTCTCGCGCCTGGGTTCAGAAGGGGATGGCGGAAGATGCCAAGAAGTAGATGGCTTTCTGGAATTGGGGAATGTTGCAGGGGAAAGGATAATGGATCCATCAAAACCTCCGAAATTGAATCTCGAGTCCTCAATGCCGTCCTCGTGAAAATCACTGTGCGAACAACAAGTCTTTGTTACAGTTCCACGGCCCCACTTCCTTGGCACGGGCGGCCACCTGCAGGTAAGGACCCGCGGCGCGTCGTGGCATTGGAAAAAAAAAAAAAAAAAGTTTACATAATCACGGATGGATGCCCGAGCAAGGTAAGCGAAGAAACCTGGAGGCGACTTCGCCAGACAGGCAGGCAATTCAGCTTCCTTCACCAACCTCTCGTGGTGCCGTTTTGCATTCGCGATTTCATCAACCATCCCTTCGAAGACCCCGTCGTATTGTGCGCAGGAGTCGCGCGGCCGACAAGATGTCTTGGAGAAACCAGGGAATCACGGGTTCCAACAACATCCCCCTCGGAAAGACGCGCCGTTTTGGCGGCGATTCCGAGCCCGAGGCACCGCCTAGTAACTATGCGCCGCCGCCGTCCTCGTATGCGCCGCCCTCGGTCGCGTCGAGTGGCCCTGACCGCGAGTTAAAGCGCGGTCGGAGCCCTGAGCCTAGTAAGTCTCCAGTCCCGTCTGGGACGCCATTTGAGATGAGGAAGCAAACAGAAACGCTGACAAGTGCCGCAGGATCCGACTCCAATGGCCCGAAGCCTCGAAAGAAGCGAAACCGATGGGGCGAAGCGACCGAGAACAAGGCCGCGGGCCTTATGAACCTGCCCACCGCCATCTTGGCCAACATGACCAACGAGCAGCTCGAGGCCTACACGATCCACTTGAGAATCGAGGAGATTACGCAGAAGCTCAAGATCGACGATGTCGTGCCGGCCGACGGCAACCGGTCGCCCTCACCGCCGCCTCAGTACGATAACCACGGCCGACGTGTCAACACGCGCGAAGTCCGCTACCGCAAGAAGCTGGAGGATGAGCGCCACAAGCTCATCGAGAAGGCCATCAAGACCATCCCTAACTACCACCCTCCACAGGACTACCGGCGCCCCACAAAGACCCAGGAGAAGGTCTACGTGCCGGTGAATGACTACCCGGAGATTAACTTCAGTGAGATTACTAACCTCCCGACCCTTCTAACCGTGCTCCTAACCCCCCGATCTCCCCCTTGTGTCTCTGCGTGCTTCCGAAGGGCAGTGTTGTTCGTGTCTGCGCTTGCTTCCATGCCCTCGCAAAGACGCGTCTGGAAGAAATGCCGACTTGAAGACTACAGGCTACACTTAACTTTTACTCACAAAAATGACTTGACTACGTACTAACACTAGCTCTACTTGCTCTCAAGTTGGCTTGCTTATCGGACCCCGTGGAAATACTCTGAAGAAGATGGAGTCTGAGTCCGGCGCCAAGATCGCGATCCGTGGCAAGGGCTCCGTCAAGGAGGGCAAAGGGCGCTCCGATGCTGCTCACACTAGCAACCAAGAGGAAGATCTTCACTGCCTCATTATGGCTGACACAGAGGAGAAGGTCAACAAGGCCAAAAAGCTGATCCACAACGTCATTGAAACTGTGAGTAGCATCTCGTTCACCTGCCCGCCTTTTTGATATCTCTTTTGGTGGCTTCTTACTGACAACTCTTTTTCTTCTTTTCTCCAGGCCGCCTCTATTCCGGAGGGCCAGAACGAGCTCAAGCGTAACCAGCTTCGCGAGCTTGCGGCCCTCAACGGTACTCTCCGAGACGATGAGAACCAGGCGTGCCAGAACTGCGGCCAGATTGGGCACCGCAAGTGGGAGTGTCCCGAGAAGCAGAACTACACTGCCAACATCATCTGCCGCGTCTGCGGGAATGCCGGCCACATGGCCAGGGATTGTCCCGACCGGCAGAGAGGTGCCAGCTGGCGCAACGATGGCCCCGCCTTCCGCTCTGCTGGCCGTCTTGGTGCTGGTAGCGGTGGCGGTGGCGAGGTCGTGGACAAGGAGTACGAGGTAAAGAAACCCGAACAATATAATCCCGACTTCCCCCATGGATAAAGAAGGACCTGAACTAACTCTGCGACCCAACCTTAGGCGCTCATGGCGGAACTCAATGGCGGAGCGCCACCTGCCCGTATCGAAGCAGGACCCGGTGGCGGCGAAAGCAGCGGCGGCGGCGGCGGCGGCGGTGGTGGTGGTGGTGGCAGCACGCCCGGCGGAGAATCCGCACGACCCTGGCAGCGTGGCCCAAGCGGAGGAGCCGCTCCTTGGCGACAGCGCAACCAGGATCGCGATAATGAGGATGGCAACGGTGGTGGTGGCGGCGGCTATGGCGGCGGCTCCGGCGGACCGGCGCCGTGGGCTCGTGACCGCCAGAGCCGTGCCAACGACCGTGACCAAAACGAAGGCGAGCCGTGGCGCAACCGTGACCGCGACCGAGACCGAGACCGGGACCGGGACCAAGGTCGGGGCCGAGGCTACCAGAACGGGCACGGCGACGGCGGATTCTCTGCCCCGCCCCCCTCAGGACCCTCCGCTCCTTGGAACCAGCCGTCATCGGGCGCACCTGGCTATGGCGGGTATCCTGGATACTCGGGCTATGGCGCGCCGCCCGGCATGGGGGTTCCTGGCATGCCTGCGCCCCCGCCTGGCCTCCCTGGTGCCCCTCCAGGTCTTCCCGGTGCGGGCCTCAGTGCGCCTCCCGGGCTGCCCCCGCCGTCATCTGACTTTAACGTTAGCGCGTTGATTGCGCAGTACTCTGGCGGGGCCCCGCCGCCTCCCCCTCCGCCTCCCCCGGCTGGAGAGGCCCCGCCGCCGCCACCGAGCGATCAGCCGCCGCCGCCTCCTCCCCCGGGAGCCTAGAGGTTTCCTCGGATCTGGCGCTAATCATCTCACCACAGTCGGACTAACTCTGCCACCAGAAGGGCCTGACTGACATCCCCCGGACAATGCTCTGACTGACTCTCACTCATCTGCATCCTACAGCGGTCTCCGGGGCGCTGATTTTTTTTTCTTTCTTTTTCTTTTTCTTTTGGCTACGGCTCGCACGTCGCATTCTGTCTATGGCTACCGCATTCGCTCCGGCCGCATTGCTACGGGCTTATGAGAAGCCATGCAACGCTCGAAAACACCAAAAAATGAGGGATAGAAGAAGCGACATTTTGACAACAAGCGACGTGGGGCGAATGACTGAGGGGGCAAACGATCGAACGAGGCTTGCTCGACCGACACGAGCCCGTACTGCGGCGCCCTGTGCTCGGGTTGAGGCAGTCCAACACCAACTCGCCCTCTTCGACCCTCTCACTCTTGAAGTTACCAGGCAGGTCTTTAATCGCTAACAATTGTATAACACCGTTACTGGGAAGGATTCATTGTTTTCTTTTTCGTCCGTCCATTGTTATTAGGTAGATGCAAAACACATGATTGGCTTGATTGAGATCGAGGTCCTAGTCGTGGCCATAATGCTACTTTTCAAGGACTTGCTTTGCTTGTAGGCCACAGTGATGTGTGACGAAGCCGATATCCAATTCGTGTAGCGGCAGATGCTAGACCATGGAAGGTGGAGAGAGGAGGCACTATGACTTGGCCAGGCCCTGTGCAAACAAAGCGTGCTCCTCGGGCCAGATGTCAAAACTAAGGAAGCTTGCATCCGCAGGCCTCTAATAGGCATCAGAGATTGTTTTCCTAGTGACCCATCCAAAATCCGCGGGATCCCGAATGGATTGATGACCGACAGTTCCTTGGCGAGTCGGGCGGCGTCTGTCTAATTTTCACAACTCACGAATGCCTTCTGTCTCGCCAAGCATAGGTCACTATTGCCTACACTTTGCGCGCGCACCTACGAAGCCGTGACTACGGGAGCGCTGCGGCGCGTAATCCCAACCAAGCGAGCCATGCACGAAGCAAAGATCCAGCCAGCCGCCGCCGGGCGGCCGGCGTCGCTGTTCCTGCCGTCGCCGACGTTATTATCAGCATCACCGCCCCGACGGCGGGGGCTCATCTTTTTCGTACCCGGCAACCCGGGCCTGATCGGCTACTACGTCCCGTTCCTGTCGCACCTCCGGCGGCTGCTGGACGAGGCCGAGGAGAATGCTGGTAACGGCAGGATGGCGTTTGATATTTTCGGCACCAGCCTGGCCGGCTTCGAGGACGCGGACCACGAGGCGCCGTTCGCGCTTCCGGCGAACCCGCCGCGCGACGTCGAGTACCAAGTCCGTTTCGTCGCCGATCTTATTGCCGAGCGGGATGCGGTGTTTTCGTCGGCGAAGGATGAAGGAGGAAGAGGAGGAGGAGGGTATGACGCGGTGGTGGTCATGGGCCACTCGCTGGGCACGTACCTGGCCTGCGAGGTGCTGCACCGCGACCTCATCGCCCGGCGGGACAGCCCTCAAGATCAGCAGCAGCAGCGGAAACGACGCCCCCGCCTGCGCGCGGCCGTCCTCCTCATGCCGACCATCTCGCACCTGGCGCAGTCGCCCTCGGGCCGGCGCCTCGACGCGGTGCGGCGCGTCGGCGTCCTGGACCGCTGGGCGCACGTGGCGGCGGCGCTGGCGCTCGCGCCCTGGCCGGCCTGGCTGCTCGTGCTGTTCCTGGGCCGGGTCTGGGGCATGGCGCGGCACGGGGCGGAAACCACGGCGGCGTGGCTCAAGAGCAGGGACGGCGTGTGGCAGGCGCTGCACATGGGCAAGGACGAGATGGTCGTCATCGGGGAGGACCGCTGGGAGGGGGACGGGTTCTGGGGCGGCGGCGGGGTGGAGGAGGCGGTGGTGGGGACTGTGGAGGACGGGGAGAAAGGGGTGCCGGTGGGTGGTGAGCAGGGACGGGGGGTGTTGCGGCCGCCGAGGTTCTATATGTTTTATGGGAAGGATGATCATTGGATCTCGAACGAGGTCAGGGACAAGTTCATCGCTGCCAGGCGTGGGCAGGCGGGGAGTGGGGAGGGCGCAAAGATTGTGGTTGATGAGAGTGGCGTGATCCCGCATGACTTTTGCATCAACCACAGCGAGCCCGTGGCTGAAAAGGTCAAGGTGTGGTTCGACGAGCTCGCAGAGCAGCTGTGAGGTTTGCTGGCCCTTTCTTTACAGTCTTTTCTATTCGAATCTTCACACCTAAACTACACAGCGGAATACAGCTCTATTACTTATCGAGGAGGGCAGAAGGGATAGAATAGAACCAAGCATCTGATAGTCCAGTAAACATAGAACTAGAAAGCCGTTGATTGAAGGGCGATCAAACGCACATTTGTGCATCTCTCCTGTTTGAACCAATGCTTCAATAGGACAAGCATATGCTACCGACAAAGACCACCCAATACGACAAAAATTTGAGTAAAAAGGCAATTAATAAAACGCCGTGATGAGACTGCCCTCAGCAGACTCATCGTGATATAAAGCCAACGCCATAAATAAGAAAGCATAAGAACAAACAAGAAAGAAATGACAAAGAAAAGAGAAGTCATACTAACCAACCAGAACTTTTAGTAGCCCCTGTGGTCCCACCAGCCATCGCTCAGGACCTCGTTAGGCTTCCTGTTAATGAGGGCAAGGTCGTGCTCCGAGAGCCCGCGGACGTCGAGGTCCCTGCGCGACGCCCGCCTGGCCGCCACCTCCCATCGCCTGTTGACCCTGCCCTCGGGCAGCTTGCGGTCCGCGTAGGCGCGGGAGCCCGGGCCGTCGTAGGCCGGGTGCTTGGCCCTCACCTTCTCGCGGTCCAGCTTGGGCGGCTCGGAGCCGAGCGTGCCGTCCTTGCCCGTGCTCGAGCCCTCGACGCACTTTCCGCCCCTGAACGCGACGTCGGCGGCCACCTTCCAGGCCTCGGCGGGCTTGCGCGTCATCTCGTACGTGTAGAAGCGCCGGCACATCGCGGCCTCGTAGACGAACTGCTGCGGCACCTCGGCGTCGGCGTTCTTGTACGCGTTGCGGAAGTTGAACTGCAGGCTCGCCAGGGGCGGCATCAGGGGCAAGTCGCGGTCGGTCCTTGGCAGGCCGTCGGGCCGCTTGGAGCCTGGGGGCAGCTTGCGGAGGGCGTTGTTGAGGATCTGCTGGAAGATGTTGTACTTGATGACCTGGGCGCCCTTGACGCCGCCCACGACCTGCATGGGCGCCTTGAGCGGCCGCCCGCCCAGCGCCAGCGTCTTGACGTTCTGCTCGTGCATCAGCATGCGCGCCAGGATGGTGCAGGTCGAGGCGCAGAAGCCGTCCGTCACGAGCACGATGTCCTTGGCTTCAAAGTGCGGATCCGGCGGCGTGTCCTTGGGCCCGTAGCCCGACACCACGAAGCCCGGCTCGCCGACCGTGTCCTCCTTGGTGAAGTTGTAGCGGAGCAGGTTGGAGACTTTGTCCTCCTTGGTGGTGAAGGGCCCCCACACAGCCTTCCAGTCAGGGTAGCGCTTCAGGTCCTTGTCCAGGACGTTGTTGAACGCGGACCGCTCCTGGCTCGTGCCGTAGACGTCCTTACCGATCACATCCCAGGCGTCGGTCGCCCGGATGCGGGTGCCGTCAAAGGGCGGGTTGGCCTTGGGGAAGAGGTTGCGGTACAGTTCGTACGACTGGAACAGCAGACCACCACCGTTGGCCTGGACGTCGATGATGAGCTTTGTGCGCTTGGCCTTGCGGCACTCGCTGATAAAGGTGCGCACGACGCGCCGGAACTCGTGGAACTCGCGCGTGGTCCGCGTCGCGCCGGCCTTCGGCGAGAAGGAGAAGATGGACAGCACGGCCACATCCTTGTACTCGGTCTCGTTAAGGAAATACCCCGCGATGTAGTCGTTGTAGTGCTTCACCACGGGATAGGGGTAGCCCACGACCGTTGGCGCTGCGGCGGGCGTCGCCGAGGTCTTTACCTTTTTTTTACCATTCTTGTTGACTTTCGTTGCAGTGGATTTCGGCTTGGACGAAGAGGACGTCGTAGTGCTGCTACTGCTAGTAGTGGTGGTAGCCGTCGTTGTGCCGGTAGCAGACGACGTAGTCGAGGTAGCCGTTGCAGTCGCCTTGGCCGACAGGGACGACGACACGGCGGCCTTTTCGGGGGCCGGGATCTCGTACGCCAGGTGCAGATCGCGGCCATTCTCGATATCTGTGAGATCCTGTTGCAGGATTGCATAGTTAGGGAAAGACTTGACGGATCCGTTAGCGTACTTGTAAATACTAAAGTCGGGGAGCTCGACATATCCGCCGCTCGTGAAGTAGCGGCCGCCACCACGAGCGGCAGTCGCCGGGGAGGAGAAGAGATTGTTGTACTGCGCGTCCGGGTCCTGGAGGGCGCTGTTGGCGGCGACGATCTGCAGGTACTCAACGGTGGAGAGGCCGTCGACGCTGACGACCTCGGAAGGCTCGAAATGCTTGCTCTTGGTCTGCCTCCGCAGGTCTTCTAGGTCGTAGACCTTGGGCAGCTCGATGCCGTCCTTGGACACCGATACGAGCGAGCGGCTGACCTGGAACCCGAATACGGTCAGTAGTGCGGGCCGGTAGTCGAAGTGGCCGTCGTAAACCTGGTTGTAGATCGCGTTGACCTCCCAGGCAAAGTCGAGCTGAGACTTGTAACCGCCAGCACGCAGCTTCTCCTTGATCTGCTTGAGGCCACTGATAAGGTCGATGGGTGGGAACAGGTAACTGTCAGGAGGATTCTTGAGATATCCTATTGTGCTCTGCTGTTCGACGTAAGGGATTAGAGAGTTGATTAGCTCAATGTCTCTGTCAAGGTTCAGGGGGGCGGATGCCAGGCAGGCCAGGGCCAACGATGGCTTAAGTTGGGATCCTATTCCGAACTCGGCGGCTTGACGGGCGACGCGGCAGGGCTCGTGAGTGCTGTTATACGTCGATTGGCGGTCCCAGAGCAGGCCGTTGGCGGACACGCCCGAGAGGAGGGCCGCAAAGGCCCATCCTAGCGCTCGCACCATGGCGTGGAGCTCGTATACGGAGGAAGGGGAGGGCGGCGAGCGAGAAAGAAAACGGAGAGAGGAGAGGCAGGGAAAGAATGGGGAGGTTAGAGAAGAGAGAAGAAAGTGAACAACTCAGGGGCCCTCGGTCTCATGGGACGCCAAGAGAAAAGGACAGGGATAAGTATATAAAAGAAACCAACAAGCAAGTTAGAGTGATATTGAGTGGAGGTTCTGAAGACAGTCTGGGCAGGAAACAGCCGCCGTCTTAATGGTGATGTTGGCACCACAGCTGAGTGTTTGGCGGGATGCTTACTGGGGGGTGAGCGGCTGCCCTGCCAAGCATCCCGGCTCCCCGCAGCCGCCCCTCCATTCAGAGTCGAGGCCCATGGCAGATATCCAGTCGCACCGCGCACTGCGCCATGGCAGCAAGTTGTCTATTTGAATCCTATTCCCCCAGGCTACATAATCGCCCAATAAGCACCTCGTTCCGACCGAGGCTTCTGCCATATCGCAGTTGTCCACTCGGATCCTCCGGGGCTCGCTCGACTTGTGCCAGCTCGGCATGGTCTGAACATCTGTATAGTCGAGTAAGAGACAGAGAAACCGATCGCTGGCTAGCCCTGCTGCTTAGCAGATGCAGATTTCGAAACGGGCCAAGGGAGCACAAGGAGAATGGAGAAAATGAAGAGCGCCAGCTGTCTAGCGCAAATCCAGGAGATGGCAAGCAGGTCAATCCATCAAGAGCCTGGACTGCTGAACAAGCGCGCGGAATCAGTGATTGGGCATGATTCTCGACTGAGTTGGCTGCGAAACGACATTCCAGCGGATGCGGTTCTTGGCGCCATTCTCCTCGCGGCGATACCTTGAGCGCGATGAGCACCTGCGAAGCGACTGCACACAACTGTCCAGCTTTGAGAGTGTCGCTCCGGGCTGACGGTTGAAGGATGGGGTTTACTGGAGACGAGAGGAATAAGCACAGCGAGTGCGAGTGCCTAGGTAAATTTAGGCGCCAGGCAGGGAGTCCCAGTCAGTGGCTTATTGATGACTCCATCCGATGCAGCCGCGGTCGCCAAGTCAGCGGGCAAACGCTATTTTGCTTGCTCTCGGCCTGTTCTTTATCAAGAAAATCATAGCAAACCAGGCTATGAGAAAGAAAAACGTAAAAAGGAACATAAGCAATGCAAAGGCACCTGCGGTAGGTTGGCGACAATCAGTTGGAGGAATTGTGAATCGGGCACAGGAAGCAAGAAAAAGCAAAAGAAATGACCCAGACCCGATTTGAACGGATAACCTTTTGATCTGGAGTCAAACGCGCTACCGTTGCGCCACTAGGCCATTTGTAATATGTCTTTCGTGGGGGCACTCTATGAATCCTGGTGCCGTGCAGATCACAGGGGAAGCAACCTCTACGTCAGGCGCAGCGGACCCTTGCCCTCCTTACAGCTTCCAAGCTCCAACGCGACTGCCCGAACAACGAACAGATCAAGAGCCACACTAGCATCTCGGTCGCGCCTGGAGCGTTTCCGCACTGGAAAGTCACCGCTGGCTGGAGCATTAAATCAGCAAACGGTCGTTCTCTTGTTGGTGGCCGGCGTTGTCCACCCCGATTGAACATTAAACGGCCGCGCAAAGTTGATGGCACCATCGCTCGGCGTCACCGGCGCCACTTCGAAATCCACCCTCGCCATCGCGGCCTCGACCCCCACACCCAACACGACTCGGCACCAACACACAATGGCCCCAATGGACACTGCATTCGGCCTGCTGGCCTTCGCGCAGCGCCAGCTCGACCGCTTCATCAGTCCTCAAACTCGCAGTCGTGTCTTCGACCGAGTCCAAGCGTTCGCTGCGGCGCGGCCGCTTCTCTTTGTCAGTGGACCATCTTCTCCCTCCCTGTGGCTCCAGGCGTGGAGAGGGATCGTGTGAATCCCGAGCATTCAGCGTTACTTGATGCTAACAATCCCCGTCCATTCGCTTGTTTTCCTGCTATACAGACCTTCGTCGTTGCCCAGGTCCTGACCTCCCTGCTTCCAATCGGGCTGTTCCTCGCCTTTACAAGCTCCGTCCTTGCCCTCTCGGTCGGCGCGGCGCTCCTCTTCTCGCTGTTCTGGCTGGGCGTTGCGCTCCTTTTCCTCATCCCGGCGCTCTTTGTGACCGTCTCGCTCGGCTTCCTCGTCTTCCTGTGGGCGGTCGCTGCACGCTTCGCCTGGTTCGCCCTCCCCGCCCGGATCAAGGCTTCCATCACGGCCGGTGCCCCGCGATCGTCCAATAAGCACAAGAGCCAGAACGGCTACCGCGAGGCCTACTATCCATCCTACGCGGCTGTCGCGGCGGCGGGGGGTGAAAAGGATGCCAACAGCCACACCGGAGATGTGGGGGTCTCTGCGCGCAAGACTTCCGTCCAAACGCCCTCCACATCGCCCTCCAAATCCGAGACCAAGCTGGCCGCAGACGCCATTGGAGTCGCAAACCTTGAGAAGTTCAAGGAGGAGAAGGATGGGCTGGTTACTCCCTAGTTGGAGCATTCCAATACTATCTGGGTTTAAAAATCCACCCAGCTACTATCACTTAAAAAAGGCTCTCGGTTGGCCGCTGTTGTTTCTTCCTGCACTGACAACCTAGTACTTATTCTTATTCCTGAGTGGAGTGGGATTTCTGTCTTCGGTCTCGGATGGAATGGCTTGGCACAGCACCCTTTACTGCGTATTTCCATTTGTGTTTTACTATTTGAGACTCACAAGGTAACAGTCCTTGAGGTGCGGAATTGCTATGAGCCCGCGCGTTTTATTGTTTTGCTCTGGAGAAACGGTTGGAACGATTAATGATGGATGGTCTTGTTGCTGTTAGTTATACCCTTACTCCAGCTTTTAACTTGCTGCTGTACTGTACCGAATGACCAATTGACCAATTGCATTAAAATTAGCTTTCCGGATTGCTCTGTGCGAGTCGAGTCCTGGCGAGAAGGGCGAAGTCGAGTCCAGATGCCGAGGTCAAGGCGATTCCAAATCTGGATCATGGTTCCGTACCAGTTGTTATTGGCCGTGATACCTATGCCCTTAGCTTAGCGTAGCATTTTGCAACGAACTGCTGCAAAACGGGCTCGTCTGCTGCGATATCCTTAAGAGACAGAGGCCTCTGTGAAGAGCCTGATGACCTTACCTGCGTCTGGAGCGAACTGTCGCTCCAAAGCGGCGAGTACTGCTGAGAAGCCTTGCGTTCTCAGCGTTGCTCGCTCGTCTCGATCGAGCTGACTCGTACACCGGATGCCGCTGAGCCGCTGAGGAGAGTCTGTAAGAGATTGAGAAGCTGGTAGTCGACGTCAGCGAGCGTTGAGGGGTTCTCGCAAAAGGTCTCAATGCGCTCAGTAAAGGAATAGACGTCGGTGAAGACAATCAGCTTCGAGTCAAAGAGAATACCTTGATTCTCCGGATCGTCCTGGTAAGGGTCGAAGACGCCAATCATTTCTCGCTTGAGCAAGAAGCGATCTCCCTGCGGACGAGTGGAGACGTCGGTGTCGAGAGTCTGCCGACGGGAGCCTCGAGTCTCACGATCCCGACGGTCCTCCCGATCCTCTCGGTCTCGCTGATGCTGGTCGCGCTGATCCTGGTCGCGCTGATCCTGAGGGAACCGAACCGCCGTTGTTGTCCTCGCGCCTGGGCGGGTCATCATCGGGGCCGACTCCTCCGCCTCCAGCGACACGGTTCCGTGGAGGTGGGTTGTCGCCGCCGTTGGTGGAACCCGCCAGCCGCTCCGTCGTTGTAGGCGCTTCGATACCTGTCCGTGAGGTCCGCCCCTCCCTCGGAGGGTTCAGGGCCGTTGCGGACCGTCTGGGAGGTCATCTCGCGCTCGCGGCGGGTGATTGTATTGGCTGCGCTGATCCTCGGGGACGTAAGCGAAATCGAACAGCTCGGCCGAGGGGTTGAACGAGCTGGAGCCAGTCACTGGTGGCTTAGCGGCTGCAGGTGGCTTGGTCGGCACCGAGGAGCTCAAGGACGCGGTCACTAGGGCGCCTCCTCTGCGTGCGCGCTCGAGGTGAACGCTGTCGTTGTGCGCCAAGCTCCTCGCTTCATGGGGGACCGGTGACTCTCCCTCGACCATGGAGGAGTCCGGGAGGGCGCCAAGCATTAGCGTGCTCGGCTCCGGCCGTATCTGCTTGTCGGGAGGATCCGCCATTGTGCTGTCAAGGACGAGGCGAGGGGAGGAAATCCAAGTCTCGGACCAGCGACGAGAAAGCAGTTGGAGGAGAGGTGGAGTGATATCCTTTGCAGCCCTAAAGAGGGGATCCGGATGGTGCAGCCTCGTACTCCGACGAGAGGGTTGGGGAAGTGAGGTCTGTGATCGAGTTCACCTCGTGGTCAGTTCGCTCGCTCGGTGAGAAAACTCCGCAAGGAACTGGTGGCACAAAGCGGCTTGGGGTAGGAGTTGTTTGAACAGGATAGAAGAGGAAACAAACGATCAGGTCGCGAGAAAGCCGACGCAGGTCGGTAGGGCCCTTCCGCCCGTAAGAAAACTTGCGGCCGGGTAGAGACGCGTTGGCGACAAAGCGTTCGCGTTGAGGAGAGGCGGTCGCCGTGAGAAAACTTTGACCGTTTCGGAGAGAAAAGTGTCCAATGCTGTGGCTTCTTCGGCCCGCAAGGAAGGCGTGGGATCGTTGTCCCGGAGTTGCTACCAATTTGTTGGGCAGTCGAGAAAGATAGTCCTGCAGGCCCGCGCCTCTGCTATCCAAAACTAATGGTTCCCCGCTCCGCTCCAGCACATGATCACCGCTGTTATGTTTGGGGAAGCTCGTGCTTCAACCTACGCTCGGACCATGCATTGACGCGACGCTCGTCGCCTCGACTCTCCCTCGGCAAAAGTTGGGGTCAGGAACGGTCGGACAGTCGATTCGAGGTACCGCTGGGAAGGTTCTCTCTCTAGCTTTGCCCAAGATTGCAATATTGGTTCCCCGTCTCCTTTTCATATTTTACGCTGTTTGCCGCGCCTGGGGTCTTCGCCATGGCGAACCCCTTTGCCTTCAGGCCCGCCCAGGTCACCTTCTGGACGACGGCTGTTTACTTGGCACTGCTCATACCCCTTGTCCTGATAAACGAGGGTGTCCCTCCCGTCAACCCGGATAGCTCGTAGGCAATCCTCCTGTCCTTCCGTCTGATCTGGAGTCCAAGCTGATCAGCCAACCACATATTGCAGCCTTTTTCTGGATCGCGGCCTCAACCTGACTGAGGCCTGGGCCGATTTGCAGGAGATCACGCAGTATTTCCACCACCAGAACAGCAGGAAAAACGACGATGTGCGGAACTACCTGCTGCTTCGTATGGAGCAGATCGTCGCCGACAATAAGGCGCAGGACCAGACCACCATCTTCAATGATGTCTCGTCAAACCTAACCTTCAAGCACTATGGCATTCCCGTCCACTACCAAGGGAACAACCTCTACGTCTATATTCGCGGCCAGGATGATGTGGAGGGCGAATGGTGGCATGACGCGACGGCCGGCAAGCCTGTCGGAAAGGGAGGAGTGCTGGTGAACGCCCACTTTGACTCGTGAGCCCACCTTCCCTGTCTCTCGTCTTGTACCCGGCCCCTTGCTTGCGTCTGGACTAATTGCCGCTGTATACCTTCAGTGTTTCAACTGCATATGGCGCTACAGACGATGGCATGGGCGTGGCGACAGTCCTCCAGATGATCAGGTATTTCACCACGCCTGGAAACCAGCCGCGCCGTGGCATCGTCGCTCTGCTCAACAACGCCGAGGAGCCGGGCCTGCTGGGCGCCGCGGCCTTTGGGCAGAGCCCCTTGCTGCCCTTTATTCACACCTTCCTCAACCTGGAGGGCGCCGGCGCCGGCGGCCGCTGCGTCCTGTTCCGCACGACCGACCAGGAGGTGACGAGCGCTTTCGCCAACGTGCAGTCGCCCTTTGGGTCCGTCATCGGCTCCGACGGCTTCAAGCTGGGCCTCATCCGGAGCGGAACTGACTTTTCGGTCTGGCACGACATCTTTGGCCAGCGCGGCCTGGACCTTTCCTTTTACAGGCCGCGAGCGCTCTATCACACGAACCAAGATGACGCCAGACACGCGGGCAGGCGGAGCCTTTGGCAGATGATGGCCAACTCCGTCACGACTCTGATAAATCTCTCGGCCGAGACGGGGTCCGACTACGTGGGTGAACGGCCCGACGGGGCCAAGGACAAGGTCCCGAACGGATCCCCCAGCGATGGTGTCTGGTTCGACCTCTTTGGCAGCTCCTTTGTGCTCTTCAACTTACGGGGCATGTTTGCATGGTCACTGACGATTCTGATCGTCGGGCCGCTGACACTGTTCCTCATGTTTTACCTGGTCCATACGAAGGACAAGAGCTACCTCTTCTCCTCAAAACTGACACTCGCCAACGACGGCTCAGACGGAGCTGAGCCCATCCAACTCGGCGGTTGGAAGGGACTGTTTCGCTTCCCAGTTGCCCTCACTGTGTCTGGGGCCTTGGTCGTCGGGTCGGCTCTGCTGCTCAAGAAGATCAACCCTTTCATCATCTACAGCAGTGAATACGCCGTGTAAGACCGAATCCCTGCCCTCGCTTCGACTTGCACGAAAAACACTCACTGACTTTGAGGTGACAAAAGTTGGGCCATGATGATGTCGCTCTTCTACTTTGTCTTGTGGGCCATGATGAGGGGTGCCAGCATCATGCGGCCAAGCGCACTGCATCGACTCTATACCCACCTATGGCTCTTCTTTCTCGGCTGGATCGCGCTCGTCGTCGTTACCGTGCTGGAGGATAGGATGCAGATCGCTTCGGGCTATATGTTTGTTTTCTGGGAGTCGCAGGTCTTCCTATCGACCTTCCTTGCCGTGTGCGATCTTTTCTCCTTGCCTAAGAAAGCGGATGTTGCGCGAGGCGTTCAGGAGGAGGACCAGCTCCGCGATCACCTAGACGCCGTCCCTCGGGCCGACGATCTGATTTCCCCGTCACCCGGCGAGGCCGCCAGCCAGAGGGAATCCGGATTGGAGGGACGAGGACGGGGTGATTCCGAAGAGGAGGATCAAGAGCCCGCCACTGAAGAGACGCCGCTCTTTAGGAAATCCCAAAGTGGGAGGCTTGACACGTCGCTCTTCCGCAGGGGCTACCGCCGCTCTTTGTCGGCCATAATGGAGACGTCCAAGGCCGGGCAGGACGGCGAGCGGTCCTGGCAGCACCAGGAGCCATACGGGAAGGAACAGTTCTGGTCGGGAGGGATGGTCGCGTCTACGTGGCTGCTGCAATTCCTGCTTCTGGGCCCGTTCCTTATCATTCTCGCCGCACAAATCGGCTTGCTTATCACCTCGGCCGTATCCCAGACTGGCGTGGACGGCTCCAACCAGCTAACGCCGTACATCGCCATCGCGACCCTTACCATCGTGCTACTTATACCACTTTCCCCATTCATCCACCGGGTAAGCAAGCATTTGCCTTTACTGCTCTTTGTCGTCTTCGCAGGCACACTCGTCTACAATCTCGCGGCGTTCCCCTTCTCGCCCGCGGCGCCCTACAAGGTCTTCTTCAAGCAGACAGTCGACCTCGAGACGGGCGCGACGGCCGTCCGGCTGTCGGGCATCGAGCTGTATCTCCGCAACATCATAGCGGATATCCCTTCGGCGGCGGGCCAGACTATCGAGTGTGGGCCCAGCATCAGCCGCAGAGACCTGGCCGACTGTGTCTTTGACGCCGCGAACGTGCCGCCACGACCGGCCTACGGCAGCGGCAACGACAGCCTGGAGCTGGCTCCCGGCGTGCCACCGACGACGGACTACTACGGGAAGCTGCTCAGCGTTCGCATCTCGAACCGCTCCTACACCGCCGCCGGAAAGCGTGGTGCTCGGTCGTCGGCTCGCCTGCACATCGACGCCGTGAACACGCGCATCGTGGAGCTCCGGTTCCCCGCCGAGGGGCCGGCCATCCAGTCAGTGAGCGTGGTCGGGGCAGAGCCTTGGGACGCGCGGTTCGGCGCGTTCCCGGAGGAAGGGGCCCGGCTCGTCCGGCTCTGGAGGCGCGACTGGAACCGGGGATGGGCCGCGGACCTCACGTGGGACGGCGACGGCGGCCTGGACGGTGACGCGGTCGCTCTGTGGAGCGACGCCAACGAAGCGGCGCACTCGATGCCGGCCTTCCGCGAGGTGGTCAACTACACGCCGCCGTGGGCTGCCGTGTCCAAGGCGTCGCCGGGGCTGGTGGAGGGCAAGAAGACGTTCAAGATCTAATGCGGAAGGTACTGTCGAGAAAGGGGTCATGGTTTGAGATTTGATATCCTTTGCTTCTCCACACTCTGTAACTCTGTTTTGATCAAGACTGTTGACGCTATCGCATTTTGGCTTTATCGTCGGGCTCGCCGGTTTGCATTTTGATACCTAGTCTAGCACCTACCTGATATCATTTTACATTCGCGCGCCAAGCGAGATTCGCGATAACTGGAGGGCTCGGGCGCTTCGTTGGAGAGAATCCACCAGGTACTACGTATTGCATCATGGCAGCCCCCTATCCCCCAAGCAAAAACCTGGTTATCGATCAAGCTGAACGGTGGAGCATCTCCTCGTGCCTAATCCCCAGAAGCCGCGAGAGTTGGCAGCGCAATTTCACAAAGCAGGGTCACGGCTTAATTGTGGCCCCAGCCACGGCGGGAGAGACTGCCCGCAAGGCGATAAGTGTCCTAGGCTGAGAAGATTCCCAAGCCACCGCCGACGTCGGTCTCGAAAAAACGCAGCTGGCTGGGGGAGCGCGTGCGTGCAGCGTGCAGTGTTTCGGGCATAGCATGGCATACGGGGGATTCCGTCACGAGCTGAAGGGCAGGGACGACAACAAGCTCAGAGGGGGCTGCGCTGCTGCTCACGACTCGAAGTCGTGGCAAAAGGCTTTCTCCACCGGTCCGTCCAGTCTTTTCGTCAGCTCAATGGCAGCTCCAGGGTTCCCGGGCCGGAGGTGAGCTGGCGTCCGGGGGCATTACTCGCGCCTATGGGTGAGCTGGCGGCTTTATGGGTTCGCGGGAAAGCGCTGCAGGAGCAGTTGCACCGGGTATGGAGGATTGCGTCTGGAATAGTTCCATTTGTGGGAGGGTCTAAGGGCTGAATAGCGAATCGTAAGGCGTTTGCTCGCGTGTGATAAACGAGAGAGAAAAAAAGCTCTGGTGAGGTGGGTGTTCGTTGCAACCGTTCAACGAAAATGCCGGTGGAAATCACACGCTGCACTCAGCCCCTTGGGTGGGCCGTGGCTTTTTTAGGAGAAGCGAGGAGTGATGACGAGAGACTGGAGAAGAAAAAGAAGAAACAAAAGAGTTAAGCAATGAGGTCGAGTCAGATACCATGTTCGTCTGGCGTCAGAGCCCCTTGTGTGAGCCGAAGAGAAAAAAAAAAAAAAAAGCCGCCTCCGCTGAAAAAAGGCCTGCGCCACCTTTAGGGCTTAGACTAAAGCCCTAGAGCCAGCTAGAACGGATGGGGAAGTTATCGTGCAATCTGCGAACTATTTTGCAACCTTTTGGTTGCAGCGCTTGAAAGTCGGATTGTGGCGGCTGATATCTTTGGAGGGAGGCGGCGGCGGAGAGGCGGGCCGTCGCGTGTTTCGGAAGCTCTACCGGTGGGACGGGAAGTGATGATGGGAGGCTGGGAGGAATAATATGTTGACTATGGAAGGAATGTCTTTGCCTTAGGGTGAGAAGAGGTGATGAAGAGACGTACTCTCTTCCGGTGTGAGAGCATCAAGATGAGCGTATGCGTAGTGTCTTTGTGTCGATATGCAACGCCGCGAACCGGCCCGCCTGTTGTCGGCTTAGTCCTTGTCTCGTGAGCGAGGCTTCTCATGTGAGCGAGAGCGGACGTGCTAAAGGTAGCATTCTGCCAGCTACAGATCTCCACCATATCAATGCTCTCTCATGAAATAGAGTTTCTGCTGTCGCTTCTGCGCTTCTGAAGCTGCTGATGCGTTCAAACCTGCCATTGTGTGGCCCGCTGGGGCAAAATGATTGTCACATGCGATACCAGCCTTCCCCTCTCGAACTACCGAGACGGGGTCCGTCAAAAAGAAACAAATGCGGATTCTGAAGCTCGTGGCTCCACAGGGTAAAGAAAAGAGAGGTGGGACTGGGCGGGCGGGCGACGATGGGTCTCCATCTGCGCTCACAGCCTGTCCCTTGACGAAGTCGGAAATTTTGACAAAACGGGAGGGGCTAACCTGGCCACTCGGCCGAAAGGCGGAAGCGGGAGGAAAAGGGGGAGAACAGAAAGAGGAGCCGGGAGAGAGAGATTTTTGGTACGGCTGGAAGACGATGGAGCGCAGCGCCCTGGAATCTCCGAGGGCCGCTCCGAAACGCCGGGGAGAGGGTAGTGGACGGATGTCTTGTCGGTCCCGGCAGCGTGCCGCGGCGGTCCATGTACGTGTGGATGACATCAGAGGTTGAGGCCTCTCGGGGAGAGAGGGTTTTGTGCGCTTTGCGCAAGCGAGCCGGGTGGGGATCTTGATATCACTCCCCGAGCACAGTTTTTCCTGGCTCTGAATACAGTTCAAGCCCCCTGTAATAATATGGGAGAGCCTTGGTGCCATGATAACATTCATGTCTCGGCCGAATAGGCGATCGATCCACGGAGATGGATTAACCTGAAATGGTAGTTGGAGGTGTAGATCGGCGGAAGGATTCGGGCAGTCGTACCAGTCTACAGCCATGTGCACGCTGTTGTGCGTTTCGCGTGCCTGGCCTGTCTGGACCTGCTCGATCTGGGAGCGGGAGCCAACATGGGACAAACAAGGGAAGTGGTGACCGGCTGGCCGACGGGGAAAAAAAAAGAAGCCGCATCGAGGCTCTGCTCTGAGGGAGGGGATGCGGCGAAAACACACATGCCGAACATAGCTTTGGAGCCTGCACACCTTTGGAGCCTTGGCCGGCCCGCCACGCCATGCGGGCTTTCAGGGGCCGCCCGCACCACGACGGCCTTGGTCTACAAACTGAGGCCTTGTGGCCGTTGGCAATGAAACCACCGCGCCAACCGAGCCAGTCGGTCGGGCGGAGACCGTTGGGCCGAGAAGAGAAAAAGCAAGTTACCCAATTCGGCCGCGCAAGCCACCACTGTGATGCGTGTTTCCAAGCGTAGCAGCAGACAACCGGTGGAGACACGGTAACCTGATTGAGATATCCAGGTCTCTTCGCCGCCGCTGCTGACGAACGATTTATCATTGCTCCCCCTTTTTGATAACTTCTCCACATGCCATCACTGCCGTTAGCGTCGGGCCAAGCCACAGGGGAGAGAGGACACGGCAGCCCGCCGTCCCGCCCCCCTTCGGCGCAAGCACGCGCGGGCGCAGGCAGCCGACGACACTTGACTTGACAGCTCTGAAGCAGCTAATCTCGGGCTTCGCTGCCCTCTTTGGCCTCTCTGCTTCGAGTTTCTTGCTTGACTTGCTCTGGGCTTTTCTTATTCCCTGACCAGTCGGGCTCCACCGTGGCGCAGCTTGCTCGCTCAGTTCAGTTATTTCAGCCGGCCACTCAAAAAATCGAATCCAGTCGCCGCAGGCATCGCATCTCTCCCCAGAAGCGGGTATGTGGGGTTGCTTCGGCTAGAAGAGCCCTTTCGGTTTTTTTCCAATTCGCTCATTCCTGTGAGTCTGCCTTTCTGCTTTTGCTTTTGGTTGCGAGGTGGGGTGTCGATCGCTGTCAGACACACGTTTTGTTTTTGGTTTGCCGCGGTTCCCTTCGTCTCATCTCGCGCAAAAATGGACGACCGGCTGCTACTCTGGGGAGGCGAAATATCAAAATACTGCCAACAGCATAAACCATAAACCATTTCCAGTCCCCAAGCCTGGAGGCATTTCCAAATCCGGCTGATGCCCGACGGGCGGCGGCCGCGCGCCAAGGAATCAAAAACACGCAACCTGCGCCACGCGACAGGCCACGGTCACAAAACATCGCAAGCGCTCTTTCTTTTTTCCTCACTGAAACCACGGTTCCTAGCCTGCCTTGGTTTTGGGCCTAGACTGCCGTCGGAGTCCGCTTTCCTCTTCTGGAATCCTCCTTCGTCCCGCCGGGCGTTGTGGAGAAGCGACCTGAGAAGGCACGAGGGGTTGGATAGGAGAAAAAAAAGCATATGCAAGTCATCATCACTAATACCAGAACGCCAACTATTAACTCGTGTTTACGAGGGATCTGAGCGTCCCTCTCGGGCCCGCCCCCGCCGGACCGAACACCTGTTGCGACTGGGACGGAGAGCCCTTCTCTTCTTTCTCCAGTCCAACAGCGGTTGCGACTCTATAATGGAAGACACTTATGAGCATTTTCTGCCAGTGAGCGTCCTGCTCACCCACCTTCCCCTTCCCGCCGTCGTGCCATCCCACTCTCACAAGCCCCCATATGGCACGATGCCTGGTGGAGCCTCCTTGGGCGTGTTTTGGTCCCATCGACGTTGCATGAAAGCGCCCGGAACCAGTGGATCCTCGGCAAAAAGCCAGCCCCGGGGGGCGGCCTGCGGCTCCAGTTGGGTCGCGACCTTGGTTCGTCCCCCCTCCCTGGCTCCGTCGGCGAGCACCGGTGTCCTTGCGAAAACGAAAAAAGAAAAGTGCGGAAAGTGGTGACCAGGCAGACACGCAGACACACGGACGACAAACGCAAAGGCACCGGCAGTTCATGACGAATGGATATGTACATTTGCCTGTGCACACGCCAGCCAGCGTGTCAGTCAGCCAAACAGCCGGCTAGAATCTCGCTTGCGCGGATTAAAAGAGAGTGCCATTATAGGGTATGGTTCTCCGAGTTTGTTGGGGACAGATGAGAAAAAGAATCCACGGGCGAGAAGCGCTGGTCTTGGGCCGGCTGGACCGCCCCCGGCCAGCCTTTCCACTTCCATGCCTCGGCGTCGCATTGTGCTCTCAAAGGACGTGCAGACCCAGCCAGCACACAAGTGATCTGCTCGTCTAACAAAGAATAAGCTGCCCCTCTTCCCACCCGAGCTTGGGCCGTGCAACCGTTCATCGGGGATCATCAGGATCTGGACCTTCTTGTCCATGGCCGGGCCGGTCACTAAGAATCTGGGCTTCGGCCTTGTGAGAGACGAGGCAGAAATCGGTATCGGGAGTCCTTGCTATGCAAGAGACTGCTTTTCTGCTGACGTGGTCGGGCATTCCCGAGAAAAGCAAGCAAAAACCCAACGCTCTCTCTGCTTATGCATTGCATCAGAATGTTCCATGGAAGGTAGACAAACGGGGTGTGATTTGGTAAGATCTGACTACAAAGACCGTGGGAGAAAAAAAAAAAAAAAGCAACCCTGCTAGCATCGGGAATGCCAGGGACAGGCTGAGGTATCTCGTGTTTCCACGAGCCAATGGTGTGTTTTAAGAGTCTTGGAAGGGGGAGAGGGGAAATAACAAGAGGGGAAAGGCTGGGCCAGAGAGCAAGAAAGAGTGGTTGGGGCGGGCGGCCAAGAGAGGGACGGCCTAGACCTGCTGCTGTTGCTGCTGCTCCGATAGGCAGCAGGGCGTGTTTATTCCGCGCGCTGCCGAGTTTATCTGCCATGCTACAGGCAAGCCTGGACACGTTATTGCGACAAATGCCATGCAAAAGAGAGCACAGCACCTCTCGGCCGGACGATAAAAGCGCGTGGTGTAAATGTGGGACTTCCCTGCTGCCACACACCACACACCACACACCACACACACTCCGGGGGCGAACATGATCGCAAGCCGTATGGGGCGGGGCGGAACCCCTACCTGCCTAGCCCCAAAAAGGTACCCAGAGTCCCGGGATCGGATCTTGGGTGGTTGACGAGAAATCGCCGGGGGGGTGGGAAGAAGAAGGAACAAGGCGAATATCCACGCGAGCAAAATCCTGGTCTCCCCTGGCCCTACTTTTTTTTTTCCTGCCTGTTCCCTTTCTGGGCATGTACATCCAATCGCGTTGTCTCGAAGCCAGTGTGAGATATCGCTTTTATTGTTCCCGCCTTTCCCCAGTCTCTTCTCCTCCACTAGAAGCCGTTTTCTCTTTTCTTTTTTTCTTCTGCCTTTTTTGCTTTCCTTATTCACGGCTATTGATCGTGAGGTATCCTATAGAACATCCACATTAACGACGTAATACTATAGCGCGTAATCGACCCTCCTCCCCCAGCCCCATCCGACCGTCCAGCCACCCCGTCCTCCCTCGGGCGTGTAGCAAGAAATGACCTTTTCATAAGGCCGGCCCAGGGCTCCCCCGACTCATACAATCTTTTTCGTCATCTCTTTTGTTGTTTTCCCTCTCCCTTCCTTTCTTCTACCCCGAGTGGACCTGCGATCTTCACCGTCGATCACAGAGTCCCTGCGAAACCAAGAACCGAACCAGTCCCCTCTCCGAGACGGGGCCATGAGGTTCCTCCTCACCGCAGCAGCGCTGCTGCTGTCGGCCGTTGTGCCGGCGGCGCAAGCCCAGACGAACTCGACGGCACCGGCGACGCCGTCATCTCCACTAGCCATGCTCCCGGCTTGTGCGGTACGTTTGGATAGGACGGGTGGTGGTGATGGATATCCGAGGGTGATCTTGCTGACGAGCCGGGCCTGCCGTCCACCCGACAACAGGCAGCATGTGTAAAAACAGCAATAGACGAGTCTCCATGCGCGCCTCAAGACCAGGCGTGCATATGCACAGACGACAGGCTGCAGACCAAGGCCTCGAACTGCATCGAGAAGGCCTGCACCATCAAGCAGAGCCTCTTCGTGGCCAACGCGACGGCCACCATGTGCGGGGCCGAGGTGCGCGACCGCCGGGACCTGCTGCGCGTCATGGCCGTCACGCTGGGGGCGCTCTCCGGCATCTTCGTCGCCATCCGCGTCGCCGCCCGCCTACTCATCATCGGCGGGCCCCTAGGCGCCGACGACTGGTTCATCGTAGCGACGCTGTTCACGGGCATCCCCGACACCGTCATGATCGTGCACGGCGCCATCGAGAACGGCCTGGGGCTCGACGTGTGGACGCTGCCTTCCGAAACCATTACCGAGTTCGGTCGGTGGTTTTTCGTTATCGAGGTCATGTACCTTGCCCTCATCTCCATGACCAAGATGTCGCTTCTTTTCTTCTACCTCCGCATTTTCCCTTCAAAGGGCATCCGCCGCCTGCTCTGGGGCACCGTGGCCTTCAACGCCGTCTACGGCCTCGTCTTCGTGCTCGTCGGAATCTTCCAGTGCAAGCCTGTGGAGTTCTTTTGGGAGAGGTGGGATGAGGAGCACAGCGGCACCTGCCTCGACATCAACGCCATCCCCTGGGCCAACGGTGCCATCAGCATCGCCCTCGATCTTTGGATGCTGGCGCTGCCGCTGTCGCAGCTCAGGGGGTTGAAGCTTCACTGGAAGAAGAAGGTTGGCGTCGGGATGATGTTTGGCGTCGGCACCTTGTAAGTCTGCCCCTCGAAATCTTTGGTCTAAACGAACTCCTCAACTGACAATTGTCGGCAACATAGTGTTACCGTGGTTAGTATCCTGCGGCTGCAGTCCATGGTCGAGTTCGCCAGCTCAAACAACCCGACATGGGACCACTGGGACCTGACCAACTGGTCCACGATCGAGATCAACGTCGGAATCATGTGCGCCTGCCTCCCATCGCTGCGCCTGATACTGGTGCGCATATTCCCGCGGCTGGGCGGCTCCTCGGGCCGGTACGGATCCAAGGCCGGGCATTATTACGACGGGCCGAGCAAGGGCTTCTCGCGGCCCATGACGGCCGGTGGCCTGGTGGGCGGCGACGGCGCGGTGGAGCTGGGGAACAGCCCCGGCAGCGGGGGCAAGAAGGGGCAGAAACATGGTCGGCAGGCGTCGCACTCCACGACGCGAGAGCTCGGCGTCCACTCGACGGTCGACAGGGGCTCACTCGACGACGAGGTGGCGACGGTTAAGGGCGGCATTACTTATTCGCGGTCGTACGAGGTGTCGTACGGAGACCAGGACGAGGAGAGCCTCGTTGGGACGGGTTCGGAGGGCAGGCCCGAGACTGGAGATAAGAAGGCGAAGAAGGAGTCTAGAGAAAGGGAGCGTGAAAGGGAAGGGGAGGGTGAGAGGGAAAGAGGAGGACCGGGCGAGAGAGGAGGCGGCAGTCGGGCGGGTGGTCACGGCTATCACCGCCGCTTCCACACCAGCTCGTCGAGCAAGTCCAGCTTCCAGTCGCCATCGGTCGAAAAGATACCAGAGAATGTTGTATGAACTGTATATGTATATAGCGTATTAAAGAATCCGAATGTCCGAAAAGCGGATTTTTGATGATATCCCAGGCTCCCAAGCCCTTCCGGGCCAGTTCTTAGGATCAGGCGTGTGCCTTTGCCATGGCCGGGGTGTTTGACAGGCGCGCGCTTATACGACGTGAAATAGGCGCGGAGACGGACGGGTGAGAAGATGGTCTTGTTGTCGAGGAAGCGGGCTAAGCTTCGTATATGTAGGTGTGAAGCTAGGCTGTAGGTGTAGGATAGAGGCTGGCCAAGCCCGTGGAAATGACGGGTGGAGCGGGATTCCTTCACTGAGACTTTTCGGTCGCACGTTCCACCAGAGGGCACTGTGATCAGCCCATGGCTCATTAAGAGCGATTCAGTTGACGGGCGACAGCCTTGGCTCATAACACAGTGGCCCGCCAGCCGGCTGTCTTGGATATCGTCAGTTTCTGGGTTCGGATGCCATTTTACCCCTTCTGGACCAGTCCACCTTTTCCTGGCATGGCCTGCAAAAAGGACTCGCGTGCTTGAGTATCAATCCAACTTGGTGTCGTCTTTCCCACCCGGCGCGACCTTCCCATCCCCGCCGCTGCCGCTGCTACTGTCGGAGGTGGAGTCGGTTCTGCGGGTCAGGACATGATCGACGATGCCGAGCTCGACGGCCTCGTGGGACGTCAGGTACTTGTCACGCTCCATCATGTCCTGGATCTCCTCAGGGCTGAACCTCTCGCGGTCCGCGGCGGCGTTGAGGTGGCGGCGCACAATCTCGTTGACCTGGGACCGGATGCGGGTGATCTGGCTCGCATAGATGAGGATGTCAGAGGCCTGGCCGCTGGTGGCGCCCAGGGGCTGGTGGACCATGATCTGGCTGTGCGGCAGGGCGTAGCGCTTGCCCTTCTCGCCGCCCAGTAGCAGGATGGCGCCCATGGAGGCGGCCAGGCCGACGCAGACGGTGTGGACGGGCGATGAGATGTACGACATGGTGTCGTAGATGGCCAAGCCCGACGACACCTGGCCGCCGGGGCTGTTGATGTACATGGTGATGGGCTTGTGCGGCGCGTCCGACTCGAGCCAGAGGAGCTGCGCCACCACGGCCGCCGAGGTGCTGTCGTCAACTCCGCCGTTCAGGCAGATGATGCGCTCCTGGAGGAGCTTGGAGAATATGTCGGCTGTGACGGTCGAGCCGGGAGGTCAGCGACTGTGAGCGCAAGCGAGGGGCACGAGGAGGATAGGACGGTCACGAACATGTTCGCCAGCCTCCTGCCTGCAGCCTGTCAGTCAGTTATAGTCTGGCCCAGAAAGGGAGGGCACAACACTCACAGTCACTTCTGTGATAAACGGGATGGGCACGCCTCCATGCGGCGGCAGGCCGGAGAGCCATCTCCTGCTTGCACAGCCGAAGCCGGCGCGCGCTCTCCGTGCCCCAATTGACGCCGCGCTTCTCCCAGCAGCCACCCGAAATATACTTGGTAGGCTCATGCTGTGTATGTGTTACCAATGGGGCAGGGCGGTCTCGTGTTCCGCGCTGTTGGTCGATGTTGCAAGGAAAGATATCAATGGCAAGGGAGGAAGCGCACAACGGAGCTCGGGGCGGAGTTGCGACGTTGGGCTGAGGTCCGCACCAATTGAGAAGCTGACGAGCTTAAGTGGGGCAGTTGGAGCTCGCAGCCGCTATCGATTGAGCCCACTCGTCCCGCGATGCGATTTGCAGCCGTCGATTTCTTTTTTAGCTAACCCCAAATCGAACCAGACTCCTCTTATGCCCAGCCATTGAGCCAGAACCAGGACCCACGATACCCCAATGACCCGGCGATGAGGGGTACAGCGTGTCTGCGCAGCGTCGCCGGTAGCAGCAGCTTCCAAGGCGCCGGCAAACGTCTCTTCCCCTCCGAGAAGCGGCTCAAACCCTGGAGCAAGCGGGTCTGGCCCTCCAGCTATGATCTCCCACGAAAGAGGCCGCCCGGGGAGAACGCCCAGACCGACCAGGTCACCTGGGACCTGGCGCGCACGCAGCTGAGGCCGCGCATAGACGCCGAAAGCAAGACGATCGCCACCCCGAGCGGCGCTCTGCCAATATCCCCGCTTATGGACGAGGACCGCCTGAAAGCGCAGAGAAAGCGCAGGCTTCCTAAGCCCGCGCCCGACAAGTCCCAAAATGGGATCTTTGAAAGACGGCTCGAGAGCAACCCATACGGTCAGTGCCTTTCTGATCCGCGTTTGTCCCTAGTGGAATTCAGCCGGCGACTGACATGCGGGCGCCTCGCAAAGCCGTGGCCCTGGGCTCCCCCGTGCGCATGGACACTGCAACAAACACACTTCTACCCAGGTTTTTCTTGCAAGACTTCTATTTCGTAAACCATCCCGAAACGAACGCCCCGTGGTTTACGCCAACCTCGCTATTACAGGCCAGCGAGCAACCTAAAAAGGATTCCGATTCCACATACGATGCCATGACCTCGCCGGATGGGAAGGCGGACGGCGAGGCGGACTGGGCGGAACTACTCGCAACGTCATCACCCGATGCGGCAGACGCCCGCACCAAGCAGCCCTCCAAGGACCCTCGCCCCGCAACCGCTGGCGCCTACACGATGTACCGGCGCGACTTGTTCGCGGCGTTTGCCGGTGGCGAGGGGGTACCTAAGGACCTCAAGCAGTACCGGAACAGGCATGTCAAGATGGCGAATTTTGCGCGCCAGACCTGTGCCGTCTGGCGTGCCGACATGGACGAGCTCGTGCTGAATCTCACGCGGGCGCGCGTGCTCAAGAGCCTTCTGTACCTGGCCAGGCACTGCGAGGACCCGGCAGAGCCCAGACATTACATCGTGCGGTGCGAGGCTGACCGTCTCGAGGCGGAGGACTGGGGCAAGCACGTGTTCCGTGGATGCGTGTTGTGGCTTGGCGGTGGTGCCGGCGACCCGGCGAGCAACGCGCCGCCGCCGCCGGAGGAGTTCGAGGTCGTCACGGTTCCAGACGCTAGGCGCAACACGACGTTGCCTGTGCACGATCTGAATAGACTGTTGGGGTCTGAGGCGGTCGAGACGCTCCGGGCGGAGTCCGCGATCTTCAGTGATGGGGTTTTCTTTATGTTGGCCCGGCCAAGGTCGAAACAGTTGCAGATGTGGCTCTGGAAACTCCAGGGCTATCTCGCCGAGTATCCAGGCTACAGGTAAAATCAACAAGTTCGATGTGCCACGGCCCAATGCCCTTCCTCAACGTCTTAGCAGGCGCATGGTCGGATATGCCCGCGGTGTCAGTGCCCTAGTCTAAAATCAATGTTTCAATATGCGCTCAGGGGATGTTCTGGTAGGTCCGTGAAGAGACACGCGATTCATCTCCTATTCCAATGATCCAAGTTGGCTGTCGCGCGGGCAATCAGTCTATCACTCAAGGGTCATCCAAGGTGGGGAACATTCGATAGCTTTCCAATCTCTGGCCCCAGGCGTTATCCTCGTATTCAGCCTTGCCAAATGCGCGGTTGAAGCCTGTGAATGCAGGAAAAGAAGGGTCCAGTCAGCTTGCAGCAAACAAGGCGATTTTACCCACAGGGGTTCCGACCCCAAAGAAGGGCCTAGAAAAAGCAAGAAAAAAAGCTCCGCGAGAACAAAGAGACACAGGTGGGGTTTGCCAGGCTTGTTTGGGAGCGCTGTTCTCCCGGTTTCCACAAGAATCCAGCAGTGAATGGAAGCGGTTCGCCTTGTTTGCGCAGCCCCAGATTTTGGCGCCGTTTCCCTTTGCACCAGGGTGGGAGCTGCCTCACAGACCCCTGCAAACAGAGCTTCCCCGTCCCCAGCGCGGCCAATCAGAGGCCGCCGTCGTTGCTACGGGGGCGGGCACCTGCGGGCGCAGATTCTAGACTGATAGAATCCGATAGAATCGAGGGGTGCTTTTTGCAGACATTTTTCTACCCGTCATGCAGCCCGTCTGTTCCCTCTGCAGGAAATTTTCTTCTTCTTCTCTCCATCTCAGAATCACCATCTTCTCTTCTCTCCCTGTCTTCGCTACAGTTGCGGGCTATCACGAGTTTTCCTTGCCCTTTGATACCCCTCTCCGTGACCAGTTCAGGTAGGATTCCCACTTACACGCCCTGCCCTGGCCTTCCCCGCCCCCTCCTCGCTCTTTCCCTTCACCGCAGTTCACAGCGAACGAACAAGGGTGTCAGCCTTGCGTGCCCGCCCTTCTTCGAGTTTGGAGGGGAATCTTCCATCGGATTCCACGTCCAAGCGCAGCCCTTCCTCTAGGCTGCCTTCCAATCGCAACCACCCCGCCATAAATCTTTGCCCTCTCCTCCCATCAACTCTGAGAGTTGCAACCCATCTCCAAGCCACACACATAACCTACATTTCTCCAACCCTCACTGGCGTCTCAGCCCGCCCGCCGTCTAGGCAACGCTAGATCGCAAACCGACCACTCCCACGTCAAGACTTTGCATCTAACATCGTCCCCAGATTCTAGACGACAGTACCACATCCGCCAAGATGTCGGAGACTTTCGAGTTCCAGGCTGAGATCTCTCAGCTGCTCTCTCTCATCATCAACACCGTCTACTCCAACAAGGAGATCTTCCTGCGAGAGCTGGTTTCCAACTGCTCAGATGCCCTCGACAAGATCCGTTACGAGGCCCTGTCGGACCCCAGCAAGCTGGACTCCGGCAAGGACCTGCGTATCGACATCATCCCCGACAAGGAGAACAAGACCCTGACCATTAGGGACACGGGCATTGGCATGACCAAGGCTGTAAGTTCCTCTTGCCGCGGACGCGCACACCCCGGCAGCCATTGCTCGCTGCTAACGCGATCCCTCTTCTCAGGACCTGGTCAACAACCTCGGTACCATTGCCCGCTCGGGCACCAAGCAGTTCATGGAGGCCCTGACCGCCGGTGCCGATATCTCCATGATTGGCCAGTTCGGTGTCGGTTTCTACTCGGCGTACCTGGTCGCCGACAAGGTGACCGTCGTCTCCAAGCACAACGATGACGAGCAGTACATCTGGGAGTCGAGTGCTGGTGGCACCTTCAACATCACTGCCGACACTGAGGGCGAGCCCCTTGGCCGCGGTACCAAGATGATCCTGCACCTCAAGGATGAGCAGACCGACTACCTCAACGAGAGCAAGATCAAGGAGGTTATCAAGAAGCACTCCGAGTTCATCTCGTACCCCATCTACCTCCACGTCCTCAAGGAGACCGAGAAGGAGGTCCCCGATGAGGAGGCTGAGGCCAAGGAGGAGGAGGGCGATGACAAGAAGCCCAAGATCGAGGAGGTTGATGACGAGGAGGAGGAGAAGAAGCCCAAGACCAAGAAGATCAAGGAGACCAAGATTGAGGAGGAGGAGCTCAACAAGCAGAAGCCCATTTGGACTCGCAACCCTCAGGATATCACCCAGGAGGAGTACGCTGCCTTCTACAAGTCGCTGTCCAACGACTGGGAGGACCACCTCGGTGTCAAGCACTTCTCGGTTGAGGGTCAGCTTGAGTTCCGCGCCATCCTCTTCGTCCCCAAGCGCGCTCCCTTCGACCTGTTCGAGACCAAGAAGACCAAGAACAACATCAAGCTCTACGTCCGCCGCGTCTTCATCACCGACGATGCCACCGACCTCATTCCCGAGTGGCTCAGCTTCGTCAAGGGTGTTGTCGACTCTGAGGACCTGCCGCTCAACCTGTCGCGTGAGACTCTGCAGCAGAACAAGATCATGAAGGTCATCAAGAAGAACATTGTCAAGAAGTCGCTCGAGCTGTTCAACGAGATCGCCGAGGACAAGGAGCAGTTCGACAAGTTCTACAGCGCCTTCTCGAAGAACCTCAAGCTAGGTATCCACGAGGACTCGCAGAACCGTGGCACTCTTGCCAAGCTCCTCCGCTTCAACTCGACCAAGTCTGGCGACGAGATGACCTCGCTGTCCGACTACGTCACCCGCATGCCCGAGGTGCAGAAGAACATCTACTACATCACTGGCGAGTCCCTCAAGGCCGTCCAGAAGTCGCCCTTCCTTGACTCGCTCAAGGAGAAGAACTTCGAGGTTCTGTTCCTTGTCGACCCCATTGACGAGTACGCCATGACCCAACTCAAGGAGTTCGAGGGCAAGAAGCTGGTGGACATCACCAAGGACTTCGAGCTTGAGGAGACTGAGGAGGAGAAGGCCCTCCGCGAGAAGGAGGAGAAGGAGTACGAGGACCTTGCCAAGGCCCTCAAGAACGTTCTCGGCGACAAGGTCGAGAAGGTCGTTGTCTCCCACAAGCTGGTTGGTGCCCCCTGCGCCATCCGCACTGGCCAGTTCGGCTGGTCCGCCAACATGGAGCGTATCATGAAGGCCCAGGCCCTGCGCGACACCTCCATGTCGAGCTACATGTCTTCCAAGAAGACCTTCGAGATCTCGCCCAAGAGCAGCATCGTCAAGGAGCTGAAGAAGAAGGTCGAGGCCGACGGCGAGAACGACAAGACTGTGAAGTCGATCGTTCAGCTGCTGTTCGAGACCTCGCTGCTGGTCTCGGGCTTCACCATTGAGGAGCCCGCCGGCTTCGCCGAGCGCATCCACAAGCTCGTCTCTCTGGGCCTGAACATCGACGAGGAGCCCGAGGCTTCCTCGGACGCCCCGGCCGCCGACGCTAGCGTGCCTGCCGCCGAGACCGGCGACAGCGCCATGGAGGAGGTCGACTAAACGGCCTGACTATGGCTGACGGCGAAACGGAGCGATGACTGATGGGTTTCTGAACAAAAGTCTTGGTGTTTATCTGGAGTTACGGGAATTGGGTCTTTCGGTCTGGCAATGATGAGTCCCCCATGCAAAGCAGTACTGCATGTTTTTAGTGAGCTTTTGAGCATGGTTCATGGTTCTTTTTCTTCTCCCTGCCATTGAGTAGGGTCTTTGCTCCCCTACCTTTTCCGTCACTGCCATACACATCTCCAACCTTAATTTTTTGCGCGCTAAATCGCAATGTTTGTAAACTAGCATCACGGGAGAGAATTAGGTGCGTTGGTAGATGGTTTTTTGCAGGTAGACAGACTATGGAATGGGAATGCCTAGAGTAGAATCTGGTCCACGAGTGACATGACGGCGTGATTTAGTGTAGTAGATCTTTTACTACAGTATTCCAAAATTTACACGGCTGCTATGGGAATGAGACCTGGATGAAAGGTACATGAGTTCCCTAGTTTTATTGTTTTATTTACCCATTTTGAAGAATACAAGACCCGGAAAAGGAAAGCTTGCTCAAGCGCTAAAACCACCAGGAAGGAAAGCGAAACGAGAGGACCTCCGGACCCTTGAGGACGCTCGCTCATATCCGATCGGGGCCTTGGAGGGAAAGCGGAGGGGGTGGTAAGTGATGAAGAATAAATATGAAAAGAAGCAAAGGAAACAATGGGGGAGGAAGACGAATGAAGCAAAAACGAGGGTAGTGTTTGTGTTTTGTAAAAGGGGGTATTTTATACGACGAACTCATCGTTTTCAGTGCCGCTTTTGTCTCGAGGCCACAACAACGTAGCTAGAGACGGAGCCTGAGGCCGAGCGAGTGCTGACATGGCCTTCGTTGCCCAGCCCTGGCGGGAGAAAAAAGAAAGGGAGAGACGAAAGGGTCGTGTGTCTGTGTATGTGTGCGTGGGAGGAAGATAACAGAGAAGAATGGGATAGAGTGGGTGGAAGGGGATATCCAAGAAAACCAACCAGCTCCAATCGTTTATATCCCACCCATCCAACCAGGCCCTCGTGCATGCCTGCAGCCAATACATCCATTTCCCCTCCGTCGCCGTGTTATGAAAATGTATACATGGATATATATAATGTTCAACCTTCCCAATCCAAGAAAAAAAAATAGAAAAGACATCGTGGTCTTTGTTTGCCTTTTTTCCCCCGCTCTACAGCAGCAACCACCGCATCAGCCACATCGCCGCCTCTTCTCTCTAGCTGCACCCTTAGGGGAACCGTATTTGACACTTGGAGGTTTCGTCCAACACACTGACAGAAGGTGCACAATCGCCATTCAGAAACAGCCATACTCACACGAGAGGGTCGGTACATCATAACGAGACGTCACCTCCCTCGTCCTCATCGCGGAACCGGATCCCGCCCTCAGCCTTTATGGCGTCGCGGACCCACTCGGAGGCTGCGACCTTCTCGACAGTCCAGCGACTGCGCGCGCGCTTGAGCAGGCCTTCAGTGATCTCCATGGCGCCGAGGAGGCCCTTTGACCGGAACATGGTCTCGTCGCCCTCGTGGTCGCCGTCCTCGCCTGCGAACGCGACCCAGCGCCACTCGACGCGTGCAATCCGGTGGCTTGTCCGTGACCGCATCCGGTGCGCGCTATCGGCCCCGTTGACCGTGCCGGGAAGCGGGTCAAAAGGGAGTCGGGACTCGAGAAGCGCATACAGCAGTACACCCAGCGACCACGCGTCAATGGCGCGCCCGTCATAGGGCTGTCCCATGATCACCTCGGGCGCCGCATAGTCGTCGGAACCGCACCGCGTCTCGAGCTTCTCGTCGTCGGCCACACGCCGTGACAGGCCCAGGTCCGTCAATGTCGAGACGGGGTATGGGTACGTGGTCCAGTCGATTGAGGGGTCTGCCAGCTCGCTGGGAGTAAGGTTGACCAGGACGTCTGCAGCAGAGGGTCAAAAGCGGGTTAGGTTGTGCGTCAAGAATGGGCCCGATAGGAGGATAACCTGGTAGGCGCGCACGAAGCATCCAGGGGAATGAACATGCGGGGCCGAGTGAGGAACCAGTACGGGTAGGGAAGGAGAAAGATCATATACTGACTCTCTAGCTTTATGTCCCGGTGAACGATGCGCCGCTCGTGCAGGTACCGAACGGCGCCGACGAGCTCCGAGAATATGCGGCGCATCAGGGCCGGGCTCAGCAGCTTCCGATGGGCGGTTGCGACGTCGAACAGATCGCCACCCGGACAATAACTCAGAACGAGGATGGCGCGCGTGGGCTCGATGTTCCAGGCGCGCAGGTGCACGAGCGACGGGTGGCGGATGGACTGCATGATCTCGAGCTCGCGCTTGAGGCTCATCTCCACCCTATCCTCTGACGCTCCGCCCTTGGGGCCGTGCTCGCACACCTTGACCGCAACAAGCGTCCTGCGGTCGTACCTCTGATGCGGAGGGGGCCGCAGCGGCTGCGGCTGGTCCGGGTCGCCACCTCCGCTCTCGTCCTCCTCGTCGATTTCGGGCGGCGCACTCGTTGCCAGCATGACACGGCTGAAGGTCCCCTGGCCGAGCATCTTGACAGCGCGCCACCTGCGCATCTTGCCGTCACGGCGGTTATGCGCCTCGAAGTACTCGTAGCGGTGGCCGGCCTGCGGGGTTGACGAGGACCGGCCGCCAGTGGCCGAGGTGGTCGACGAAGACGATGATGACTCGCCCGCGCTAAGCGACGACTCACTCGGGGGCGGCGTGGGCGGCTTCTCGACCGGCGTGAGTCCGCGGGCAGCCGAGAGGTGGGGCTCGCGGCGCAGATGCGGGGCGTCCTCGGCCGCCGCCTTGGCGCTGCCGCGCGAGCCTGTGACCGTGAGCATGCGCTTGGGGATCAGCATGGGGTCCGGCGTGTAATCGCTCACGCTCCTATTGCGAGTGTGCACATGGTGCGTCGTGGTTGTGGCCGGAGCCTTGGCCTCGGAATATGCGCCGCTGTCGGGCGCGCTCCCGGCGCCGGCACCACTTGCGGACCCATCACCCTCCAAGGCGAGGCCGGCATAGGCCTTCCTCTTAGTGTTGTTAGCCAGGGCTGCGGCTATCGACTCGCCGTTGCTAGATATGAGGACAGAGTCTGCGCCTGGCGTGGGGAGAGCAGCTTCCCGAGACGGCGGCCTCCCGAACCTCCTCCAAGGACCGGGCGAGTCACCAGCGAGCAGCGGAGACGGTAGCGGAGTCAAATCTCCCATAGCCGCTATTATCGGGCTCGGGTAGGTCGAGCTTGCGGCCGAGGCGGTGCCGAAGCCCGGGCCGAGACTCGTCTTGAAGCTTGGCGTGCGCGAGGGCGGCCGCAGAGACGAGGCCGAGGTTTTGTGTTGGAGGCCGAAGGTCGAGGTCCTAACCGGGGTCGTGGGCGAGAGGCTCGAGGCGGTGTTTCCTGCGCTATCCCGACGGCTCCGCGCCGTGGCCACAGCCGAAGGGTCGATGTGGGGACGGGTGGCCGAGCCGCTTCGGCGTCCGCCCGAAAGCGGGCTCCGCTGATAGCGCGGAGACTCGTCCCCCGTCAGCTGTGAGATGTTGTTCCGTGGCGGGCTCGGCGAGTCGGACGGCGAAGGGGCGATGGTCCTGGAGCGGAACTCGAGGCTGCCGGTGCCGCCGGTCCCGAAGGTTTCGCCACGCGGTAGAGGAGACTGTGAACTCGAGGGGGACGAGGTAGCGTTGAAGCGGTCGAGGACCCCACGAGTGGTGTCTAGGGTCGGGAAGGCGGCGAGATTGACGTTTGCGTTGTTCGCCGCGGCATTTTGGTTACTCAGCAGGGCGTCCTGCTGTGAGGCATGATGAAGCACAGATTGTTGGGCGTGGGGCCGTGGCCGGCCATCGGGCCTGGGTACAAGGGTCGAGGACGGCTCTGGTATGCTCGCTGTAGGGATGGACATCGGTGTCCCTTCCGTCATGGTTATCCGTTAACGCTGCTGGATGTGCGGGGCCTGGGGGCGAGGACCTGAATCGTGGACGGATGGCTGCCCGTGTAAGTCTAGGTAGGAAGCTAGGGAGGTCCGCGCGCCGTCACCGGCCGGAGATAGAAAGGCACAGGAGGCAAGTACAAGCAGCGCAACGCAAGGAGGAGCCTGCCTGCAGCAAGGCGCAGATAGGGAGAGGGTGAGAGGTAGATACAGGAGGCTGTATGAAGGAGGGCGAGAGGCGGGACAGGGGCTTGCTGTCTGAGAGCAGCTCCGTGATTCAACAGGCCGTGGCGGAGTGTAGTCTCGGGGAGGAGGGCGAAGACATGGTGAGGGATGGATAAATGGGCAGGGCGGGCGGACACAGGCAGAGATCGGTGTGCGGGTGGGATGGGGAACAGATCGAGTTTGCGACAAGGCAGCCCTTCGTCTGGTCTGTCTGCTCCCAGCTCTCCTGGCTGGCCTGCTTCCCTGGCCCGCCCGCTCAGGCCTCGTGCTGGTGAATTTGTCTTGGGTCCTGCTATAATATTGCCACCAACACGTCCCGCCTGCTTCCTCACTAGATGCAGGTGTTATGAGCCTGGCTGGGCAGGTGCTACGGTGGTGTGCGGCATGTCTCGCTTCGAGAAAGTCTGTTCCTCGTCGTGCAACTGGCCGCCAAATAGGGGGTGGAGGAGGGGGAGAAAATAGGGGGACGAGCAGGGAGGGGCAATGCGCAGAGTCGATTTCGGCTAGGGGAAAATGCACTCACGTCGCGGCCTCGTGGGCGCAGGACTGGCAGTCAGTAAGCTGACGAGACAGATGTGGCACAGATCTATCTCTTGCACGCCCGGACGGTGGCGGGATCCAATGGCGGGGGAGGAGGTGAGGGCGGGCGGTTTCGGTCGTCGCACGGGGATCCGTCTCGCCTTTCAATGCTTGAGATCGAGACTGGGGTGCTGGGGCAACAACCGCCAGGCTGCTCAGGCTGCCTGCCGCGCGCCTTGCAGAAGAGCGCAGCGACTGGGGAAGTAACGTAACGGCAAAACGGCTCTTGGAGGCTGGACGTGGTGGGGACTGGAAACTCTTTTCGCCCGTCTCGACCTCTCTCAGTTGAGCCTTCCAAAGTGGGAAGCTGCAGACGCCAGGCACAAGCAGATCGCGGTGGGTTGTGTGGCTTGGTTGGACTTGCTCCAGCGGGCGGCTCCAGGCGGTTTCTGTCAATGCTTCAGGTTGCGGTCGGATCGGATCGATGGTGGAAGAAAAAAAAAAAAAAAAAGCGATTTTCCCCGTCTGCGCCGAAGCAATATTCAAAAATGCCCCGACAAAAGTCATGGCATGCAGCCTGGCGCGGTCAATCAAAAACAGAGCCTACAATTAATCTCCTCGTTCCCCCATTCCATCAATTGAATCATTTAGGCACGGTCAGGTGAGCCCAGCACAAGGGAAAAAGGGCGGGCGCGCGCAGACGGAAGGGCGCGCAATTTGCTGACCGGTGGGGATCGCCAGCAAAATTGGATGGACTGGACCCAAGATTAATTGCTTCTTTTTTTTTTGTCACCCTTCTTCCCTAGCGGACTCAGCCTGCCTCCAGGCGCTGCACACGGGGAACCATGCAGCGTCGCATCCCTCTCTGACTGTGGTTTTTTTTTATATTTTTATTTTTATTTCTTGTTGGGTGACGACGGGACAACGGTCACCAGACTCGTTCCTGTGGTGGGTTCAGGCTCCCGCCACACAGGGGTAAAAGGGGCCCGGCGCCGTTATCCGACCAGCGCGTGCCAGCCTTTTCTCCGTCCTCGAACGGGCAAGAAAGAAGAGGCATTATCTGTGCGCGCCAGGCGGCAGCAGCAGTGCGCTAGAAACCGAGCTCGACCGTTAGCCGGCCGAAGACAGCTGAAGCCTTATCACCCGCGCCGTGGCGATTGGTCGCGCTGCGTCCATGTTGCATGGCATCGGCGTCGAGTCCACGCCGAGCTACGTCAGGGGTGACTAAATGTGATGGGACCTGGCGCGTTCGGGCCGCCTCGTGATTTTGGTGCTGTCTGTCGGCCGATGGTGAATCACCTGTCATCGATCCAGCCCAGCCAGCCCTGCGGCATCGATGACTTTTGCCCATTGTGGGTTGACTGCCAGGCGCCAATAAAATGGAGCCGAGTGAATGACCCGGCCTCGTGTCTAACTTTTTTGCATCGCCGGGCTGTGCCGCACCGGCGGATATCTTCTTTTTTTCACGCTGGATACCACGGTAATGAATAATCGTCCATCCCTTCATCACAGCCGCTCGGTCCCGCAGCCGGATTGGCAACTAGCGCGCACCCATTCAGTCGCCTTTGCTGATGGCACTGCACCTGTCAGCCTCTCACGTTGCTGCACGATGGCCAGCCTGCAGAAGCGATTGGCGGTCAGCCCCGCCCAGCAAGGTGGACAAAGCCCCTGTCTCCACACGATTGACAGCCGAGGACAGTCTTTTTCAACAATGGACTTGTGCTTTTTCAATGACTACATAATGAAGCATGTAAATTAACTTGTAGCTATACTATAGGCATTAGGTTTACAGACTGATATCACGATGATGCTCATTGAACAGTCCAGACTCCAGTCGCCGTAGCCGTGCAATCATTGACGCACAATTACTCGCCCCCTTTCCGCCCTCCCTGTCCCCAGAAAAAATGTCAAATGCCTGAAGACGCCAAGACGTGTCACGCCCCCGTCACCGGCGGCTCCACGACCCTGCCGACCTGCCACGGAACCTTGCCGACTCGGTAGTCCGACTCGCCCGCAAAGTCCAGCACGACGGCCCGCTTTACGGCGGGCGCCACCAGCGTGTCGAGCATCATGGCGTCCCCGCCCAGGTAGGGGCCTGCCATATCGATAAGCCGCCACGCCACGTTCGTCCAGGTCACCGTCCGCGTGTACCCCCACGAGAAGCTCGAGATGTACTCGGCCGTCGCGCGCCTCGCCTTCTCGTACGGCGCAAACACCTCTTTCTCCAGGCGCGCCTCGCCCGGGCCTGCCCCGCCGTTCTGCTGTACCAACAAGCGGCGCAGCCGGTTCGTCAGCTCCACCATGCCCTGGATGCCCGTGTTGAGCCCGAAGGCCGCGTTGGGCGTCATCTTGACGGCCGCGTCCGACGCCAGCACCAGCCGCCCGCGGTGCCACTGCGGCGCGATCCCTTCCTCAAAGTCCAGCATCGACGCCCGCGTCCGCGCCGCCCACACGTCGCCGAACGTCACCGCGCCGCCCGCCACCACCGGCCGGTCCGCCACCTCGGCCGCGAGGGTCTCCATGTCCTCGGCCGTGTAGGCGCTCCAGCCCTTGCTGCTGCTGTTGTCGCTTGAGTCGTCGTTGCTGTCGTCGCCCGCCTCCCATTCCACTCCTCCCTTTTTCTTATCGGCAGCCGCAGCCGCCGCCTGCTTCTGCGCTAGCCAGTCCCGGCGGTTCTTGTACACAAAGAAGTAGAGGTCGTCTGCCCCGGCCATGACGTTAACCGAGAGCCCCGTCTCGCGCTCCTCCCACACCGTCTCGGGCGGCACGCCCTCGGGCCGCGGGCAGTGCCCGACCACGCCCATGTAGTCGGCCTTCATGACGCCGTCGTCTTCACCTTTCCTTGGCACCTTGGCGCACTTCTTGTCCGGCTGCCCCGGGAACGTGGCCGGGTCGGCCATAAGCCGGCGCACCACGCTGCGCACGCCATCGCAGCCGACGACGACGGAGCCGCGCACCGAGGAGCCGTCAGCGCAGTCGACGCGCACGCCGCCGCCGGGCGTCGACTTGATGGCCACCACGGCCTTGTTGACCAGCACCCGCCCCTCCTGCCCGGGGAGCCGGCGGCGCAGGAAGTCGAGGAGCTTCTGCCGGTCGACAAGCATGAAGGCGTACCCGTGGCTGTGTGTGTTACATCTTTCCTGTCAGCCCCTTTTTTTTATCCGCTGTCGCTGTTCGACTTTAGCTAAAGTCTGACGAGAGAAGCTTAATCCACCGTGCGCAAAACCCGTCTCCCTGTCATCTCCGAGTAAGAGGGGTTGAACCGCATACAAGTAGGACTCGGGAATAGTGCGGGCCGGGCATATGTACAAGATGTGAGACTGCGGGGCTCGGAACGCCGTGTAACAAACCGAGGGGGCGCACATCCCGTAACAAGAATCACGCCAGGCAAGAAAGGAAAAAAAAAAAAAAAAAAAAAAACTAACTTGTGCCCTATCCGCTCCATCATGTCGCTCGTGGCGACGAGGCTGCCGTCGCGGCGGATGTTGTTCTTGTCGCGCAGCGGGATGTGCATGGCCTCGACCTCCTCCAGCAACCCCAGCTGGTCGAAAACGCGGCAGCTGCTCGGCCAGAGCGCCAGCGCCGCGCCCTGCACGACGCCGCCCGACGGCCGCCGCTCCAGCACGACCCAGTCGATCCCGGCCCGCGACAGCATGTGCGCCATCAGCAGGCCGGCCGGCCCGCCGCCGACGATGACGACGCGGAACCGGGATTCTGAGGCTGGTGGTGGTGGTGATGGGGATGTGGCGGATGTTGAGGGTTCCGTTTGTTGCTCTTGTGACATGGCCGCTGCCGGCGGTCCAGCTGGGACCGGACGTGCGGAATCCGGTGAGTTAGAGGACATGACTGTGAAGTCTGTCCCGTCTGCTATGCGAGGAGAATGATGAGTGTAGCGTATCTTTGTCCGAGGCGGGTTCCTCCAGCAGCCGATCGGGAGATTCTTGTTACTCTTCGTCGGTAGGTAGCGAGGTACCGGGACGGATAGCCAGGTAGGTCGAGTGCAACCCGGGGGACCTGTTTTTATACACCTGCCAGAACCCGTTCCCGCCGGCGCGTGGCGTGGGGGATCTGGGATCTGTGAGGGATGAGTGAAAAAAGGTCAAGTGAGTGGAGAGTAGGCAGGTGGTGATCTCGAGGTGAGCTAGGTTAGGCGCAGACAGGTACGGCCGGGATCCCGTACAAAGGATAATGTATGCCCGCCCGATCGATAGCGTGCCTGAAGGGAAACGTGATGCCCCCTCCCGCTCTCCGTAGACCCAGTTCAGGCTGAGAAAAAAAATATGGGTTAAATGCCATCAGCTGCAGCGGCCCATCGTGTGTGGGGGGTTTGGGTCCGGTATCCTCTCGCCTACCTCAAAAGGGGAGCCAGGCTGCCAGCGGTTGTTGGCTGTTATGTACTTGTCATCCGCCGATGGGACCCAGGGTCCAGGTGGCAGGTCCCGCCCGAGTTATTCAGGTTAGGCATGTCCGGTCGAGGTTGTTGGTTCGAAGGAAGTCCGTTGTCAGAAGGACCAGCCTGGGCTTCACGTCCCATTGAGTGAGCAGGGACCCGGACGCAAAACTATGGGGTCAGGTACCATCAGATTGAATCCTTCCTTGGCTGGGCATGATCAGTCTCGAGATGGTCGGCTGCCGGATGGGAGGTATCGGGGCAAATTGACCGGTGTGGTGTGGCGGGCTGGCAATGTCTGCCGTGGCTGCATCCTCTTTTCTTCTTCTCTTTTCATGGTTATTATTCCAGCCTCACCCTAAATCGAGCAAACCCCCCTGTTAGGTATTTTCGGTGACACCAAGGTTTGGCAAGGATGAGACGAAGCCAAGGTGGCACCGGCGACCTTGTCCCAACAGCCTTTGAGCCGCGTAATATCGAGCAGGGAAAAGAACAAATCGAAACGACAGCTTACTATACGAACCGTTACACCCGACCTCAGCCTCTTCTTATTATCATTTAACCCACATCGCCGCCTGCACAATAGTGTAGATTTCCTAGAAGCGATCAGCTCTCATGCACGTCCCGACTTGACAGTTATCCCTGTCCTGGGACATCAGCCGAGTTCCACGTCCAACGGGCACGGCAAACGCGCCGGGAGCTGGGAACAGACGCAACCGCCTGCAACAATCATCCTGCTGCGCGAGGGGGTGTCAGAAGGTTGGACGGCCAAGAGCTTTCAGAAGCATGAGCGCGGGCAAAATACCTGCTTTCGTCCAAAGTGACTGCCCTCCTTCATCCCCCAACGTCTCCGCCTTCTTAATTAACGGACACGTGCGCATGAGACCTTGGATAATGGCAGTCAAAATTGTATATGAGAATGATGTTACATATCTGTATGTGTTTGCGCAGTCTCTGCCTGGTCGCCAACGTCAGCGTTGAGGGGTCGCTGCTCGCTACGCTAGCTACCACTGCTGTGCGACTACCTCCCTGAAGCTGAAGCTGAGAATAGATACACGGTCTTCGCGCAACCAATCGCTCGCGAGAGAGTCCATTGAACAATCAGGTCTCCTTTGGATGTGGGAGGCTTGATTTGCCCTCACGTCCAACCAGGCGGTCGCAACATACGCATCTTTTGCAGCCAATCTGCCAGGGCTGGATTGTGGCGTGATAGGTGCGTGTGGGGCTCTGATCGCCTAACCACCCATTGGGCCGATCCAATGGCACTACTGGTGAGGCTGGCAGAGGGAATGGTAATCGGGGCTCGCGCCGACCCATCCCTTGCAGATATCCACGATATCCGACTGATCCAGATGTCAGGCCATTGGGGATGATCGACAGTTCCCGGCTCCCGATCGCTGGATTTGGTCACCTGTGGGAAAAGTGGCTGATGGCGTCTGCGAATTCCAGGAAACCGGGTGATGGAAAAGGCACAGCACGAAGAGGAGGGCTCGGTGAAACGCGCCAAGAAGCGGTTGGTGTTGGCCTGACTCGAGGGCTGCTGTAGTTGCGTAACATCGATGCGCAGGCAGGGCGATGGCCGGAAATAGCCCAGCCTGATGGTCCAACCTTCCTCTTTCACCGTCTCTTGGACCTTCCGGTTTGCCCGGCCGAGCCGCATCGAGAACACCCGGGTATTCATTGGCCATGGCGAGCGGGGAAGCGCCCCAGGGATGCATGATCGAACTGATCGGAGGAGACCGGAGAGGGCCATATAACGTGGGCGAGCTGCCATTGGCGCTCTCGCGGAGCCGGGGCTGCCTGGGAGCTCTTTCAGCTCCCTCCGTTCAGAATTCTGCTGCCACCTCGGTCCTGGATGTCCGTCCGTGCTGTGAGCGCGTGAGCGCGCCATCTTTGATCCCTTGCGGAGAATATCGCGAGGCGCTTCGGATAGCGCATTTCGCAGCGCCTCGAGGCATCCCATGCCCTGTTCCGCGTCCCCTGACAACCCGATGCGGAATTCGTGTGCGGAATTGGATCTGTGGTGTGTGTGCGCGGTGCGCCAAACAGGTCGCTTCGTGGATCACCATGTTAGTCTGGCAAGCGAAGGGGCCTTTGCTGGCTTGGGCTTAGGGTGTCTCGTAGCACTCCAGCTTCACTGTTGGCTCCGGGACCCCCTGCTGGAGCTCGATAATATCGGGAACAACACCGGCACGGCCAAACCGCACATCTACAACTGGCTCTTCTTGCGGTGGGTGTTGTGGTGCGTTGTTGAGCAGCCTCCGCAGCCGCCGGTCGCGCATGGCGGTGGCGTCGGCCGGGCGGCGCGCAAACGTGTACAAGCGCTCGAGGTTGGCCATCATGCGCTCGCAGCAGCTCTCGTTGCCGTAGCCGCCGGCGCCCTCGACCAGGGCGACGGCGGCGAGGAAGGCCTGCTCGGACCGGTCGAGCTCGCCTCTGGCCGCGTATATGTGGCCGAGGACGCCGTGCTGCGACGCGACGGCCCACTCGCCGAGCCCGGCAAAGTCGGAAAAGGGCGAGCCGAGCATGAGGGCCTCGGCGCGCCCGTGCTCGCCCTTCTCGCATAGCAGGAGTGACGACGTGATACGCATGCGGTGGCGAAGCCCAAGCGCAGGCAGCGTATCGTAGGCGTCGCGGGGAGTGAGCGCCAGTGTCTGGCGCAGGCTGACTTCCTGTGCCTCAAGGTTGCGGCGCCGCGACGACGACGACACCGTATCATAGTGGTCACGATTCGTCTCCATGACACCAAAGTTGATAGGTGAGCCACAGCTACTACGTTCGAACTCGGCGACGATGAGCATGAAGGCACGGTCCAGGACCTCCTCGTCGGCGCCCACGTCGACGTCGCGGAACTGCTGCCAGATGGCGAGCAGGATGTGGTGGGATCCAAGCAGGCGCTGTGTCTGGGCGCCGATAAAGTCGACCAGCATGGCCCAAAGCTGGCGGTTGCCGAGCAGGGCCAGCTTCCGCGATAGGCGCAGCATCCGGCTGACCAGCAGCGGGGCCTCTTCGCGCACAATCTCACGGATCGACTCGAAGGCCGGGTTGAGCGTGCCGAATACGTTGACGTTTTCGGCCGTGGCCATGCCCGAGGCCACCACTTCGAGGCGAGTCCAGGCATCCAGGATGAGCACCTCGCCTCGTGCACCCTTGCGGCTCTGCACGTGCCCGGAGCCGTCCCAGAACCAGGTGCCGGCGGCGAAGGATCCGCCCATGTAGGCGCGCACGCCGAACAGCAGACGCTCTGCGTCGCGGGTCGGGCCAGGGAGGCCGATTGTGGGAGTGGGGTGCGGCTCTGGCGAAGGCGTCCGGACCTGGACCGCGGTGCCGGCGGCGGGCGCCCTGCCCCGGCGGCCCTGGGCGTGGGAGCCAGTCCGCGGAGAGGGGCCGCCGGACCGGCTGCAGTACGATGACGGCAGCTGTGCGACGTCGACGCTGCCCTCGTTGAAGCGGCCGAGGACGGTCTTGTTGCGCTGGAGGTACCGCTTCATGCGGCGCGGGTCGACCTTGCTGCCGCGCACAACAAACTCGGTGTCCTTGTTCTCCGTCTCGCGCTCCTTCTTGGCCTGCAGCATGACCAGGACCTCCTGGGCCTTGAACTTTTTGTCCAGGCCCCAGTTCTTTATACGGGTTTTATACATCCTTGGTCTACACCCGGAGGTCAGTATTCGTCGGCCAGGGTGTTGAAGGGCTGGACAGGGGAAGCTGGGCGGGGTTAGCTGGCGGGCACGCACGTTGCATAGAACTGGTGGTCACGCTCCATAATCTCGATGGTCTCTTTCAGGGTGCGGTTTTGGTCCTTGTATAGGCGGGTGATGATGGGCCGCATGCTGTTCCACTGGTCCTGCGGTGGTGGCGGATGGACCGCGGGGGCCGGGGAGTCGCCTGCGCATGCTTCGGGCGGCCCGGCCTGGGCGGCGGCCGAGGATACAGAGCTCGAGCTGGGAGACAGCATTGGTCGCTGGGCAAGAGCCGGATCACACGGGTTCGGCGAGGTGGGTGTGTGTGCGCAGTCGAACGGGCGGTCGATCAGTCACGGCGGCTGCTGCTATGCTTGGGACTCATCTTGGGGACTCAGTCTGTGACCGTAGCCAAGAACCGGGGGCAAGGTGCCAATTGAGATGGCCGCTCGCTCGCTACTCGGGCGAACGGGAAGCGGCCTGGTGCTGCGCCGGGGAGCCCACGAATATATCGATGGCGAGTCGTGCTGAGAGCAGCCGGAGATGCGACGCAGCGAGGCAGCCAGGATAGCGATAGGGCAGCGAGCAGGCGGGCCGCAGAGGATTCTTGGCGCGGCGGTGCTGCCCTTCAGCTGGGACGAGAGCACCAGATGAGGAGGGGAGAGCGAAGTGAGGTCGCCCAAGAGCCTCAATGCGCTCGCTGTGCAGGCCTGTGTCGTTCCCCACCAGTTGAAGCATGGGCATCCCCTGCCCGCGCTCCCCTGTCTTAGGGCCGTCCCCCCTAATTCTGGGGACACGAACCGGCACCACCTGACGCCGTCTCGCTTCCAGTCTTCTGGCGCGGCCGCCAGCACGGGGCAAGTGCTCGGTGGCTTGCATGTGATGGGGGAAAGGCTCCAGGCCGTCCGTGCTGCCCAGAAACGCCATCTCGACTAGAAGCTGTCAACGGCACAATCCCTCCGCTGCCTGCCGTCGGTTGCCTGTGCTTCTGACCAGAGGCCTGGGGCCTGGTATGTGATTTCGATTTTTAATAACCATCAAATACCTGAGGGTGGGTGCATGGCCCACGCAGCCGGTCCAGAAGCCAAACAAGCACCGGCAGGTGAGAACCTAAAGCCAGCCAGGCGGGTTGCTGTGGATGCAGTGGTTGCATCGAATTTCGCAATTTTTTTTCTTTCTTGTCGCTATTGCCCGGAGCAATGGACAAAAATAGGCACCCGAGGACACCCTCGGCGGTTGCTGCATGGGCCAAGCAGACGATATCTGTCGGCCATTCCGAGTCGCCAATTCATTCCGACCCAGCCCATCTCCGCGGTGTGCAGCAGCAGGTTTTGGGGACCACAGCGTACCTGGCCATTCGACCAGAGTCGGCCTCAATATTCCACCCGACATTCAAACTCATGCGCTCATCATTGGTGCTCCCCGTGAAATGAGAACGGTTCCAGCACAGGCCAGGCCTCGTTTCAGTGGTGGGCCAGGCCATCGCTCGTAATCGGGTTTATGTAATCGACCATGCTGTGCCTGCCATCTGCCATGTGTCTTGCACGCACGGGCCCACTCTTTCTTTGATGGCCGGTCCACCCCACGTCGCGTCGGCAGAGCCCAGACGCGTCTCACGGGTCGACATTCTGGGATTTGCGATTGCCATAGCACAATTGGAAACTTCACTGCATGGCTTCAATCGCCACCAAGGCACGAGGCCACCCAGGGATACAAGGCAGCAAACAAAACCAACCATCAGCAAACACTCGCCTGCCACAATGTTCAGACAAGACAATCGTCCCAACCCCAATAAGCGAACCGTCCTCGACCACCGGAAGAAGCAGTTCGCCGACCCGGTCTACAAGCATGCCGATTACCCCCACCGTATGAACTTCTACTCAACACCTCCCACCGCAGACATCACCCTCGAGCAGTTCGAGCAATGGGCGATAAACAGACTCCGGAGTGCGTAATCCTTCCTGCCCTGAACAGGCCTACTAGCCGTGTGTCTTTGTTGCGCTCGCTAACATGGCCACGCCCCTCCCCCCTCGTAGTCCTCGCCGAGCTGGAGGCATGTTCGTTCCGAAACAAGTCGCCGGTAGAGACGGCCCTGCACATGAAGCCGCTCCTCGACAAGTACCTGCCGCTCGACTCCAACAGCTCCGCCTCGTCGCAGCTCCAGGCCCAGCGCCAAAAGGACCACTATGGCCACTTCATCCTGCGGCTCGCCTTCTGCTCCACCGAAGACCTGCGCCGCCGCTTCTCCCGCGTCGAGACCATGCTGTTCCGCCTGCGCCTCATGACTGATGACTCCCGCGAGCGCGCCGCCTTCGTCGCTTCCATCGGCGGCCTCGCTTGGGAGTCCCTGACCGACGACGAGCGTAGAGAGCTTGCCACGGAGCTCGCGGCGACCGTCGGGTGGAAGAACCAGCCTGAGGACGAGACCTGGTGCAAAGTCGACTGGGACAGGGTTCCAGATCTGGTCGAGGGAAGAAGGGTCTTCCTCAAGGGTGGGAAGGCCTTTGTGCCGGGCAAGGAGCAGATGAGCATGGTTGTTTCTGAGTTCACGGCTCGGCTGGACAAGACGCTAGAGGTATGTGGGCTTGGTGTGCTGTGGACTTTATTTCGCTTCCCAATTCCGTTCCTGGGGATGAGCTACGTCATTAGCCAGCATATCTGACCCCTCTTTCATCACAGTTGACTGCGCGGGCTCTTCCAAGGCTTGATGAGGATGACCGCCTGACCCCGATCCTGAACCACCTCTCCAAGAACTTCATCACGCCAGACGCTTCGTACCGCAGCGGGGACGGCGACCCGGCCGCCCCAGGCTCGGAGCTGACAGCTCGCAACGTCGACAAGCTGGCGGCGGAGCACTTCCCTCTGTGCATGCAGCACCTGCACCGGTCGCTGCGGCGGGACGCGCACCTCAAACACTTTGGGCGATTGCAGTACACGCTCTTCCTCAAGGGCGTGGGCCTCTCGCTCGAGGAGTGTCTCCTGTTCTGGCGCTCGTCCTTCCACAAGATCACGGACGACACCTTCAACAAGGAGTACAGGTACAACGTCAGGCACGTCTACGGCGACGTCGGCGGCGACGCCAACCGCAGGGGCACGGGCTACCCGCCCTTCGGCTGCCAGAAGATCCTGACAGAGCACCCGCCCGGCCCCGGCGAGGCCCACGGGTGCCCGTACCGCCACTTCAACCTCGAGAATCTGACGGCCCTGCTGCAGCAGGTCGGCATTAATGACCGGGCGGTGCTCAACGGCGTCAGAGAGGACAAGGAGAAGCAAAAGTTTCACTTGGCCTGTAATAGGTACGTGGTCTAAAAGGCATCTGCAGGTGATTTGATCGATGGCGAAATCTAACTCTCATGATTTTAGGGTATTTGAACACGTGCACAAGAACGAGATTAGGCGCGCCAAGGACGAGAACATCATGACAGTCGCGCAGCTCGAGACTATTGTCCACCCGAACGAGTACTTTAAGCGCAGCTATCTTCTGAAGCACCTCGACGGCAAGAAGGAGGACGTCAAGATGGAGGGCTGATTTGCTTTTTTATAATGAGTAATGTTGTGACATGATGTGAAGAGCGGGAGCACTGTTGCTTCCATGGTATGTTTACTTATTCTCTCGGCAGGGCTATTTAGTCACGACAGCTCTGCTTCTCGAAGAGCATCGGGGATACAGGGATGGAGTTTGGGAAGGGCGTTTACTAGCATTGAACGGGGCTGTATGTCGTGAAACGTGGATAAACACATAGCATTTTGTATCGCGCATATCTAGCTATCTACGATATATCCGATCATCCATTGCTCTCGAATTCCAATCTCTCAATTCACGACATCAAGCGTTGGATGCTAGAACCGACTATTAGTAAAGAGGCCAAGAGAATGAGGATGAGTATGAGCCAGTGTGTAGGGTGTGTAAAGGACAGTAGACGGAAGCCCTCCATTGGCACGAGTAGGACGAAAAAGGGGGCTTGCTAGAAACGGTTGGCGCCGTCGACATTAGCGATTCTCCTCCATCTCCACGACCTCCGTTCCTGCCCACCACCCTCATACGATGTCGCTGTTGTCCGTCGAGTCTTGTTCCCATTGGGCTAGAAGCATGCCGCCGGATTGGTTGCCGATGGCCGGTGAGCGCAGCAAATGCAAATGTTATTCAAGGCGCGCCGTGATAGGTCGACCTTCCAATTCCAGGGCTGCCAACGTCTCCCTCCCTCGGGATCAAATGTCTTCAACTTCCGCAGTTTTCTGCCTTGCACTTTTGCCCGAGCGGACAGCCTCGCCAGATTGCCTCATATTTTCGAGCATCGTCTTTGCGATAAAGTGCATATGGGTGAGGTGGCATCGAGCCTTCGCGTCAAGCAAGCCTCGAATGATCCGCCAAGTCGCATTATTGTTGCCTTTCCAGCTCACCCTGCGCCTGTCTGCCCGACAGCCTTCTTCTCAACTGCGCGGCCTCACTCTCTCCATGTTGGCTTCAATTCCCGAAAACGTTCCGACGCAGTCTAGCCAAGGCTGCACCACCGCGTGAAGCCTTGAACACAGACGGATCAACGTAACAAAGGCCGGACGACACACCCCACGCAGGATGCAGGGCTCGAGCCGACAACTCCAAAGATGCCGAGGCGCGTCGGAGTGGCACCCGGGATCGGCGTGGGCAACGGTGCCGTCGGCTTTCCCTCTTGGCCTTTTTTTGGGGGGAAGCCTTGGCACTGCAATGCCCCCTCCCCAGGCCGCCCATCCTGCTCCGAAGTAAACATGGTGGTATTTTAAAGTTCCGCAATCTCACGCCCGCCCCATGCTACGGTAAACATCGCCGCGCGCCGTGGGTTTCCCCTCATTTCGGACTCCATACCAAGGCATTTTGACCTGCTCACCTTCCTCAGGGGGCAAGGGCGAGGTGGTATGCGTGCGGTCTGGGCATTTTGCGCGCGCCTGCGCCCCGTCGTGCTGCGTGCGGGGACTGATGATAAGAGCAGCGAGAAAAAAGACGCCATGATCTGCCGGGCGTCGTGATCCTGTCCGCCCGCCATGACGGAGTTATCTTGGATGGAACGGCCGCTGTCCGGCCTTTCGGAAACTGGTCCGTCGGTGTGACATCGTTGCATCGCCGTTGCTGTTTATATATCCGTGAACATTATAAGAGGATGCGCTCCTCTTTATCAGCTGGCTAGTAGCGCTACCTACTGGTGATTGCTTCGCTGCGTGATCCCACGGCCCAGTCCTCAGTCAAGTCGGCGGCGTCCTGCAAAGCCCGCCCGTCAACGATGGTCCGCACAATGCCCAACTGGGCCTACACCGGCCTGCTGCTCAGCGTCTCCAGGGTCTCTGCCCAGTCGGGCGGCCCCCAGTCCGGCCTCAGGTTCGGCGAGAACTGGCTGGCGACGGTCAGGGACAGCGAGCTCGTGGCCAAGAACTTCCAGGACGTCAAGGGCATCGAGCTCCTGTCGCCGTACTTCCAGAACCCCGAGTCGGTGAATCCGGGGTTCGCCAACGGCACCGACGGGCCTACTGACGACTTCCAGCTTGGTAGGCTTATACCGCCTGATAACAGGTTGAAATCCAAGTGACCAGGCCGGCCTCTTTCTGGTAATTCCACGACGCTGACTTACCGGCGTCCGCCCTGCAGACTTCTTCATCCGGAAGCTCGCCCAGAAAAATGCCTGGCTCACGTACCAGACCGCCGACTTCCTGTCCGAGGAGGGCCGGGCCATCCCCTACGTGTACCTGTCGTCTCCGTTGGGCGCGCAGAACAACACCACCAAGCTGCGCGTGTACATCCAGGGCGGCATCCACGGCAACGAACCCGCGGGCGACCAGTCCATCCTGGCCTTCCTCGGCAAAATGGACGCCAACCAGACCTGGGCGGCCTCGATCCTCGACAAGATGGACATCAAGATCCTGCCGCGCTACAACATGGACGGAGTGGCGTACTTCCAGCGGCAGATGTCCAATAACCTCGACCCGAACCGCGACCACATCAAACTGATGAAGGACCAGACGCGCAACATCAAGCAGGTCATCAGCGACTTCAGCCCCCACATCGCTGTCGATATGCGTGAGTGACTCTTTTTCTTGGTGTAACTACATATCCGTGTATATCTGCTTGCGGCTTCTTGCTAACGGGACCCCCCGTCGACAGACGAGTACACCGCCCCAACCGTCTACGGCGGCCACTACCAGCACGGCTCCGACTCCCTCATCTCGGGCGGCATCAACCTCAACATCCACCAGGCCATCCGCTCCCTCGTCCTCGACACCTTCATCCCGGCCATGGGCTCGCGCCTGGAATCCCACGGCCTGCGCTGGGAGCACTACGTGACGGGCTCCTCCAACAGCACGCCCGGGTCCGAGATCGTCTTCACGCAGGCCGTCACGGAGCCGCGCACCAATCGCAACGCGGCGGGTCTCACGCAGGCCGTCTCGTTCCTGCTCGAGATGCGCGGCATCCGCCTGGCCGACCAGCACTTCCAGCGCCGCGTCGCCACGGCCCTCATCAAGCTCGAGGCCATCCTGGAGCTCGCGCGAGACCGATCCTCGGAAATCCGCGGCACCGTCGAGCGCGCCCGGGCCGACTTTATCGCCTCCAACGACCCAATCGTGGTCACCGACTCGTACACGCGCGGCAACCGCACTTTTACTATGGTCGACCGGCGCTCCGGCGAGGTCGTGCAGGCCCCGGTAACCTGGTACGCCACGACCCCGTCCGTCGCGAACCTGACCCGCGCCCGCCCGGAGGCCTACCTGATCCCGCGCACCTGGTCCGCCGTCGCCGAGCGCCTGCGCATCCTCGGCGTAGAGGTCGAGACGCTGGACCGCGAGTTCCGGGGCGCCGTCGACACGCTGACGATTGCAAGCTCGACGCTGGGGCGGTCGCTGTACGAGGGCCACGTGCTCAACACGGTGACCACCAGGGCGGGCAGGCGCGAGGTCGTGCTGCCCGCGGGGAGCTTCCGGGTCAGCACGAGGCAGAAGAACGCGGCGCTGGCGTTCGTGGCGCTCGAGCCCGAGAGCATTGACAGCTACGTCACCTTCAGCATCATCCCACTCAAGGCGGGCGAGGAGTACCCCGTCTTTAGGATCCCGAGGTCATGATTTTTTTTTCTAGTAGGGCTTCCGGTGGGTGGTGGTGGTAATCAGTGGTGATGATGCTAGCCGAGTGGTACACAAAGTCAGCAGGATCGCGTTGTCCCTTGTCCGCTCCCCCTGCGTGGTAGGGCTGTCTTCGGGACAGCCTTGCTTTTTTTCGGCCGCGGGCGCGTAGATGACCGACGCCCAGAATGCCGATAAAATGCAAAATGCAACAAAATATTAATACACAAGAGTCCCGAGACGCCGGTCAGTCCTGAGCCGCAGAAGCTCCCACACTCCCTCGGCTTCATCAGAACTGGAACCGGGATGGAAAAGCAGGATTACCCGACTCGTCAAACCTCCCCCCTCGTGCATAGGCTTACTGAGTAGGTCACAGGAAAGGTGGTGTGACGAGCCCTCGACGGAGGGTGACAGATGATATGTTTTTTTTTTCCCTTCGGCTCCCCTACCACCCCCTTTTCAACGACAGACACACCCCGGTCTTGTCCAGCGACCCAGCACGAGCAGCAAATCCAAGCCCACAAGCCGCTAGGAGACACGAGCCGGAACGTGTGACAAAGATGATCTGAGCTCCTCTCCCCCGCCGATTGTTACTACACTACGTGAAAGTCGAAAGGCCTAGGAGGGGCTGCCGGCCGATCAAAGTCAAGCGGGCGGCTGGCACCTCTGATGGGAACCTAGCCTAGAGAAAGAAGAGGGTGGGCGCGCCGCCGCGGGATGGTGGGTTGCGCCATTTCCCCCTTTGTGGTTTGTCCGCGGCCGCAGCATGGCTCGGCGCTTGACACCCCCTTACATATACCGAATTGCGTATGCTACTCTTTAGAGGAGAAAATAGGCGGGAGAAGCCCATTGGCAGGAACGGTTTGGAGAGGCTGGGGGATTCGTCAAGTTTTGCCGGTCCGCAAGGTTACATACAGCAAAACTACCTAACATAGTGCACTAGGCCAAGGTAGTGGTAGTGGTACCCTGAGGAGGCAGCCTTGAGGGGTTGGCTCGAACTGCAGATATGCCTGAGGACAGAGGAGAAGTTAGAGGAAGAATGGAGAATATTGGACGAGCGGTCGCAGAGATGTGTAGTCCCAAGACGATCTGCCAACTGAGGCGACAAGCTGACTGGCTGAACAGGCAGGCCTCTTCGTGTGGCAGATGTCTTGCAAAAGACACGGGGAGACGGCAGAGTGGACAGGGCAAAACAAGGAAAAGCAACGGATAATCGAGATTCGTAGTCGGCCATTCGCTACTGCCGATCACCTGCCCAAAGACAATCTACTGCCAACTGTTTCCAGACAAGGAAAATACCCTACCATGTATGCAAGCAGAGCCTTAGTCTACCCGCCGCTAAGCGAGGCATTCTCCATTGAGAATAATCCCGTGCATATCTGTATTTGGCCTCTCAACGTTTCGCTAACGCAACCCTACTCGCCTGCCGAGAAGTCGCGAGGTACCTCCATAACACTACACTTATGATAAGCATTATAACCCCCTCCCGCCGAGCAGCGTGGGATCTCGGAGTGAGGAATAATGCGGGAAGAGATGGCAACATGGCAAGATGGGTAAGGAAGAGCCTTGCTCGAGCCGAGGCCAGGGTACCCGGTAGTCCACCAACTGCCGCCGTCAGCTTATCCCTTGCCACTGCGAGGAGAGAGAGACCCCACTAAAAAGAGGGGAGCTGTGCAACACGCGCGCGTCGAAAGACCTGCGTGTGTCTCGTGGCGAATCGGATATTGAGCTTTGGTTTTTTTTTTTTTTTTTACTCCAGGGGTTTTCGATCTTTGCCCCTTGTGTTCTCCAATCGTCCGCAGAGCGAAGGCGCAGCAAGGCAGCACGGGGTATTTGGAAGAGAGTGAGCCTGAATGGGATATGAAGCAAAGGAAAGCACGTTCGTTCTGGGCTTTCTGCGGCTGGCGAGAAGCATGGACTGGCGGGGAGCTCTTGGATTGGCGGGGTAGTTTTCCGAGCGAAGCGGGATGGCGGGGTTAGTTCATTGGTCACGCCAGAGGCCGTCTCGCCCCAAGCAAGCGTGGGCAGGCATGGCAGGCAGGCAAAAGTCTCCTCACCGCAGCAGGGGCTCCGTTCGTGTCAATCGGGTCAACCGCTGTGGTTGGCCCCCCGGGACCCGTCCATTCGTGAGGGGTGTGGCAGCCACCGTGACAATCCGATGTCGGTGTGCCTGAGGACGAGCCGCCAGGAACATCCCTGGGCCGCCTCGATTGGCTCCAGCCAGATGCGGGCTGACTGTTGTTGGTGGTGTGTGCAAGATTGATTGACACTTGCTCACTCGAGCATAAGTGTCGAGATACCATCGGTTTGCTCATCACTTCTCAGCCCGAGCCTGCCTGGCGGTGGCGGCGGCTCGAGCGGTGAGGTGGAAGCTGATCCGGCTCATCCATCCCCCCCGTGGGCGCACCGGGGAGAGATTCGGGCAAGATTTCCAGACCAAGATTGACCGTCGTGGAGCACAAGCCCGCTTTCGGCCAGCAGATCTGGGCGACGATCGTTGGCTGAAACCACACGCCGAGTCCACGGTGGGCCAGCCAGTCGTTTTTTTCCTCTTGTTTAAATGGGAAACTGCCGCAGCTTTTTGCCTTGCTGCTGCTGCCCCGCATTCTGCACCACCAGTCGCTCTTCCATCCGAGCACAAAATCCAAGGGCTGGGGGACAATGTGGAGTGTTTGAGTGGCTGAGCCGACAGGAGAGAGTGCGAGATTGAGAGACACAGACACAGGGAATACAGGCCCCCGGTGGTTCAAGGAACGCGGGGAGAGAAAGGCTCGAAGGATACGGGCGGAGGGCCACGGGCTACTGCCGCCCCCACGCAGGGGGCCTTCCAAAGCGACCATCCAGCACTGAGGACTCATTGCCAGTCAGAAAGCGATCCCACTCCCACGGTGACACGCACGACCACGACCCCGAACCGGCAGCCCTCGTGGTGGTCGCCCTGCTGGCCGCGGCCATGCTGGCCTGCCGCACCGGTCAAGTACCTGCGTTTGCGTGCGTGTGTGCAGACTTTTTTTTTTTTTTCCCTTGTTGTTGCCCACCCATTCGTCGGCCGCGTCTTTCCCGCCCTTTTTTTTCAATGGGGCCAGACAGGTGGACAGAGACGAGTGGCTGGGAATGAAACTGCCTTTTTTCTTCACTCAGATCGGGCCAGTCCTGGTGGACGTACCGTTGGCAGGGTGGTGTATAATGTGTGGATGGTGCTATAGTTGTGCAACCACACACCTGCGACGCCCACCCACCACCACGAAAAAGATTTCAAGCATCCTATCGCCCGTGCCGATGCCTGCCTATATCACGCCGGATGGGACTGTGCTCGGTCGGACAGCTCTCGCTGGAAGGCGAGAGCGCGTCACGCTACTGGCTGGGGGCAGGGCGCCTTCCGGTCCCCGCCCCGTCCTCTCACAGGCGAGGGACGGATGCAAGCACAGCGCGCCATGAGGCTTCTTTAGCACACTTGGCGGCTCCTCCTGCAGCTCTGGCGCAGGAGAAAAATGCCTTTGCAGCGCCTTCGCTGCAGCTTCGTTGACCAAGACGTCAATTTGCTTATAGCCCGGGCCAGGCTGGCAGCCGGCGCGCGTAAAAAGACTGGAGGCCGTCGGTCCCAACGAGGAGGAACTAGCCGGCATTGATGGATGGGGTCGAGGGTCCAAAAAGGGGTCTCGTGGGCTTGCATGCGAGCCACCGCATCCCGCCGTTCTCTGCTGTCCTCGTGCGGTGCTGACGACTGAGTCGCCCGTCCATAGAGGTAGCGAGATCTCGGATACGTGGAGAGCCACCGGGATGAGCGATTGATGGACGAAAGGAGACAGACATAGGCTCCCCGCTGTGCTGCATCGATGGGAAGGGCAGAAAAGAAAAGAAAAAAAAAAAAAAACGGGTATCGAGGCAGACCTGCCTGGTGCTATCGGTTACTCCACAGTCCCGCTACATAGTGTGGTTTGCGTGTCACAAGCGGAGAACCTCGACGGCTGCTTGAACGAACCTAGGTCCGCAGCTCGCTTGAAATTGCCCCTTGGCCGGATGAGCTTTGCAGTAGAGCTCCGGTGCTGAGGAGAAGCTCGCCTGCTGCGGCCGGTCGCTTTCGTAATGCTTGTGAATATCCATGCTGACCGCGGGGCTCGGCGCGGGGATGATGGCGAGGGGTTCGGGCCTTGCTGACGTCGTTGAGGCCAGCAGGCGGCCCATGTGTTTGGAGCTGAGTCCATGGTGGCTCAGCCTCGGACAAGCTGTCTTCCTCAGCTGCCAGGAGAATCCAGGCTTGCTGCAGCAGTAATCTGTCCGCGCACCACAGGGGGATGACATGGGTCCTCCCTCCATTGCGCACACTCCGGCCCCCGTCGTCGTGCGGATAAGGCTGGTTGGTCTTGTTTCTGGTCCGACTGTTCGACTCACACAAGGGAGCAGGCCACCTGCTTGGTTTGCCGGTGCCGGCAGACAAGCTCGCTCCGCGTTCCCAGAGTTCGGGCCGTGGGAACCACCAGGCGGTGAACGTTGCCCAGGGAGAGCATGATTTGTGCCCTTGCTTGCGCTCCTTCGCTTTTCGTTCCTGGTTGTGGCTCAGTTTTCCGCCTGCCGCCCCCATCATGCGAAAAATGGGGAGGTGTGGAGGGCGGCCAAGGAAGAGGAGCTCAATTGGTAGGGGAAAACAGTCTCGTGCTCGGCTTGTCGAGGAAGCAGCACGGATCAAGGAGCTCCAAGACAGAAAATAGACCTCCATTCTGGAGTGAAGAAAGAGATCAGTGGGCCTCGTGTGGAGTCGAGCTTGCAATTGAGCTCCAGCTTGCTTCCATTTTTGAACCGTTCCATCCATCGCCCAATGCCTGTCCGTTAGAGGACGTGCCAGTGCAGGACGACGGGGACGCACGCACGCACTGAAAAGGACGCAGTCGAGGAAGCTGGGATGGGATGGATCTCAGATGGGGCAAACAGCTGCACGGGACGACGAGTGCCAAGATCAACATCGCTCCGGCTTGATTTCGCCCGGGGCCAACACTGGAGATGAACCCAGAACGGACACTTCTTTTATCCCTCTCCTGCATGAACCTTGGCTTCATCCGGTCGAGGGCCCGGTGCCGGATCTCGCTACGAAGTCACTGAAGCCTATCTAGGGCCATGTGCATGGTCTCAGGAGCCTGCAAGAAACCTCGAGGATGAATGGAAAAGTGGCCCGCGAATGGGTCGTTGGACCAGGCCGGCGAGACAGCCCGGCCGGCAACATGGGCCGACTTTGATAGCTGATCTCGCGGAGAGCTTCCCATCCAGGCGTGTCGTTTTGGTTGTTGTTGTTGGCGTGGCCAGGCTGATCTCAATTGTCTAGGTAGCCAATTCCAAACCTATGTCGGGAAGAGGCCCAAAACAGAGGCCCGTAAATCCGACCAAAACATTGGTCATTGATGCGCGTGTTCGCCCGGATGGGGAAGATGGGGAAGCAGAGCTCCTCCGTGGCACAGGGGAGAGCTTACTACGTAGGCCGCGGTCGATGTGTCGGGACGGCACAGGCCTCAGCAGAGGCTTAGCAGAGCAGGGACAGCCCCGATCCATAGAAGCCTCTAGCTCATTGGAAATCTGCCGTGGACAGCTCACCGCCAGGACGCTACATGACCAAGACGACGTACAATCATGGAACGCCTGGTGTTCGGTGGTCGTGTGGCGTGCTCTGGAGAATCAGGGCAACGGTGGCCAGCCAATGCAGCAGCGCACACGCGTCTGTTTGCCGTGACTGCCGTTGCGATTGCCATCACTGTTTTGCTTTTTGCTGGCGAAATCTAACGAAATCTAAAAACGAACATCGCAAAAGAGAATGACTCGGACTGCGCGGGTGCGAATTGCCCGGACAAACCCGACCTGCCCGACGGGCTCCCAAGAATGGAAATCTCCTGGGAGCGGCTTGTTGCCACCGCCGCACGCCCGCAACAACCTGGAAACGAAACAGGCGCCTCCACAAGCGCGGGGCGACTGCGAAGCGAGAGAACCAATCTGAGCAACCCTAGTGACTGTGGCTTGGTCCCGCCGGTGTTCGCCTCCTTGTGATCTCCAGGAGGTTCGGGGATGGAATCACGGAAATCCCTATGGACAGTGTGTGGTCGACAGTGGCGCCGTTGGTTGGTCTTGGCCCAACGGGCGGCCGTCGAGAATAGATATCGTAGATATACTGGGAGGCGCAAAGGCTTTCGAGTGGTCTCCAACTCTGAGGGCTGTCGGACGGTCAATCAATTCAACTATCGAATTGATAACCGCCGGTGTTTCGATAATCCCAAACACCCCGAGCCGCTTCCCGGCAAGCCGCCGACGTCGCCGCCGCCTCCTTCGGTTGAACAGGGCCGCAGCCCAGCCACCCCCCAGAACGGAACCGCTTTGCCCTGTCCTTGTTGCGTGACAGTCGGGTTGTGGCGCCTCTTGACAGCCGGCGCAGAGACCGTCTTACCGCTGCGCGTTCCCAACGGACCCCAAAGGGCGTCACCCGCCAGGCACGACCAAGTGCAAAGTGCAGGTTTATATATATATGCTAGCTTAGGGGTTGGCTAGCACGCAGTACCAACATCCCGATCGAGCCTCGTACCCCACCGCGCCGTCGCCAACAGCCGTGGGTCTCGCACGCCAAAACCGTTCAGGATTCGGCGGACTGCTTTGAAGACGGTAAACTCGGTCAAACTCGCTTCCGTGTCGTGCTGGAAGGGAGTGTCGAGCCGGGAGGGACGGTAAACAACAGGAGCAACCTGGATTGACGGGATCAACCCGAGTGCTCACCCGCACCTGGCAGCTCGAACACGGCCTGCGCAGTAGGCCAGAGTACCTCTCGACAACTGGGGAGCCGCCACGGTATGTGTCCGGTACCTTCTGGATAGTCCCTTCCAAGTCCCTTCCATTTCCCACGCCATTACCTCACCTCGCTCCAACGCGCGCGATCCGGCTGGCTGAGCCCAAAGAGTTGCTTGCTGGCCTGGCGTCAGCCATTAGCAATTGGCCTCGCCAACGCGCATTGATTGATTCTTGCCTGTTCCATTGCCTGCGGTGCCCACCATCCCTCGCGGGTTAGTCTCGCCTGGGAAGGGCGAGCCGCTGTACAGCGGTGGGGCTGCAGCCAGCCGACGAGGGATCTGCCACTGACGGAGGCCAGCTGGGAGCAGCCAGCCAGGGTCCCTTTTTCATTTTTCTGGGCCCCCGCCGTTAGCGTCATCGTGGCCCTCAACTGACCTGCGCCCCGACAGGACAGGCTCCGTATCGTCTTTTGTGGGTTGCACGCCAAAGTGCACTTGGCGAGTGGACACCCGCCCGGGCTAGCACAAGGCCTTTTGCGGCCAGGCCAGCGACACCTCCCTCAGCGACACCACCTTCAGCAACGTCTGGTCCCTCACACCTCCCGCTCCACCCGGCTGCGCTGCTTGGGTGACGGCGGATACCACGACGGATGGGCTTAACTGCGAGGCCACCGCCATCCAGACTGACCGCATCGTCTCGCTCCATCGTAAATCCTCCCCATCCCCCAGACACCACCGTCCCCCTTCCTCCCCCAGGTTTGGGTTGCCCTGCACGGTCGAGACCTGCAAAACAAACAAACCAGCCTTTGGGGGTCTTGGTCGTTCATGTTGATTCATCACTGGCACGAACCATCTCGATTTTTCTGTCGCATCTAGCCCTTTTTCCTCTTCTCTTCGCTTCTTGTTCGCCCTCTACCCTCTGCCACCATCTGCTCGCCCATTCTTCTTCCTTGTTTGCTTATTACTCCTCGACCTTTCTGCCCGGTACATACGACACCAAACAACCAGCACATACCAACCAAACTCCTTCCTTTGCCTAGGAGGAGGTCCCTTATTGCCTGGCCGCCCGACGACCCTCCATACTACAGCGACTTTTAATCACATTGACCATTTTCTTGGCCGTCCCGTCTTTCTTCCCATGCACGCTGCCTAGCGAGGACCCTTGAGGACCCTTGCTGCCACCCTTTTTTTTTTTTTTTTTTTCTTCCTTCGAGCCTGATTGAATCCCAAGCCGGCAAGACCCTGTTTCAGCTCAGGGCACGGAATCCCCGGGCTCGCATTCGACCAGGACGGACCACAGCCAGCCAGCGACGACGACAACAGGCAGCCTCGCTTCCCGCAACTCGCCACCGAGGTGTTGATCACGACCGGTGCATGCGGAGACTACTTCTAATACCGGCTTGGGCCTTTCCTTCTTCAGCGACGCATCACTTTATACCACACCGCCCGTTTAAATCCGCTTCTTTCACGCTGGCGTCGACGGAAGTGGCAGCTGCGACACTGCATCCCGCCGCAACAACACACTCACACCCATCCGCAGCACCGTCAAGATGCTGGAACCCTTACCTCCGGATCCGTACAAGGCTCTCGACCTGCCCGACAATGCCCCGGCTGAAGTCATCAAGAAGCGGTACCGAGAGCTGATCCTGAAGTGCCACCCGGACAAGGTCCCCGAGTCTGAGAAGGCCGAGGCCACCAATCGCTTTTCTGCCGTCCAGAATGCCTGGGAGATCCTGGGTGATGCGGGCAAACGGGAAGGCTACCACAAGCTCGTCCAACAGCACAAATTGGCCGAGGAGCTGACGCGCCACCACCAGCCCTCGCGCGCCTCGGGAGGTTTCTACTCAAGTCCGCAGCCCGCAGCTGGCCAGTCGCCCCCGACATCCCACGCCTTCCCTTCCAGGGGCCCGACAAAGACGAGCTACACTTACCGTGAGCCCCAGTCGACGAGCTACACGCGACAGTCCTCGCAGCAGACCGACTACTACGAGGAGTATCCTCGTGCGACGAGGGAGCATCGTAGGGGCAGTGGCTTCGACGATAGCTCCTCACGGGAGCGTGAACGTGAGAGGACTAGGGAGCGGGAGAGGACTCGCGACCGGGAACGAGATCGTGATCGGGAACGAGAACGCGATCGGGACCGCGACCGAGAAAGAGAGCGAGAGAGAGACCGGGATCGGGAGCGCGATCGCGATCGCGATCGGGATTCCGACCGTTACCGGGATTCCGACCGCTATCGTGAGCCGGATCGGCACCGTGAGGATAGGGAGTGGGAGGAGCGGCGCGAGAAGAAGATCGACAAGGATAAGCAGAGGAAGGAAAAGGACAGTCGAGACAAGAAGAAGAGGGAAGAGGAGCTCGACAAGATAGAGAGGCAAAGGAAAGACGATGAAAAGGCGGCCCGCAGGGAGGCGAGGAAGAAGGAGGAGGCCGCTCTGAAGAAACAGCAGGAGGAGGATGAGAGGCGAGCCAAGGAAAAGAGGAGGCTACGGAAGGAGCAAGAAAAACGGGAAGAGGAAGACAGGCTGAGAAGGGAGACCGAGAAGAAACTCAAGAAGGAAAAGGACAGGGCAGAGAAGGCACGTAAGGAGGCGTCGGTATCGGTGGAGGAGATCACAGACGATATGGGCGGCCTGATGCGGGGGAAGAAGGATCGATCGAGGGACCGGGACCGGGACCGAGACCGGGACATGGCTCGCGATGGCGGCGATCGCATCAAGGCTGAGCGGCCCTCGCGCAGGCAGCACAGCTCGGGCGGTAACGGCTCGCCACCATACATGGAGCAGGCGTCGTCGTACGAGGAAGAGACAACCGCCAAGAACAGGGCGATGCTGGGAACCAAGTACGCCCAACAGCTCGAGTTTGCTTTCAGCCAGGGCGCCGGCGGCCACAAGCCCCACGCGCCCAAGCTGAGCCGTGCTCATACGATGAAACCCGACATCGACACGTCGTACATAACCCCGGCAAGCTCAACCATGCGCAGCCCCAGCGGGCGGCAATACAAGATGCCCCGGTCCGCAACGGTCGGCGTCAGCAGCATGGCGGCAGGGGCGAACCACCACCACGGCCGGAGGGCGTCGTACGACGAGTACCCGACTGACGACCACAGCGGCGCCACCTACGTCAACCTCCCAGGCGGCTCGCCTTTCCGGTCCGCCAAGACAGTCAGGCACATCGACCCGATCACCGCGTCGACGTCCTACTTCGGCGAGCCGATCACGTCGAGCTATGGCGTCGAGACGGCCAAGTACGGCGAGTGGAGTGTGCCGGCGTCGGAAAGCAGGAGGTACCGCAACGGCGCCACCTACTCCGACAGGTACTGAGCGGTTCTGCTTGTCAGTTTGCTGGTCGCCCACGCGCAATCTGCACGCCATGTCCTTCTTTCTCAGTCTTTGCTTTTTTGGCTTCCACTCCTGTCGAACCACGGATACAATATAGCGGCGCGCGGGTTTCTCATGGGTTGGCGTGGATAACTCATTTTTGCTTGGGAAATTTCGTTTTTCCAACTGTTCGTTTACCTCTCGTTGGGGGCGGAGTATACACGGACGTGCGCTCTTTCTTCATCTCCTTGCATCTGGTCCAGTTGGATATCTTTTCGAGGGGTTGCTTCGGGCCTGATCCCCCGATCGATCTTACTCATTTGGGGATTTATTTCCTGGTCTGTTCTGCTATCTGTTTTCTTTTTCTGTTTAGTAGCATCTGCCATCCTGCGGATACGGCTTACTGTATGACTTTATGTGAATCCGAATTCTATCACACCCTCACGAGACTTGCCCAAGTGAGAAGATGTGATCGCAGAGCCGCCGTGACATGTATGCCCGGTAGAAGGTGGCGCAGGTGCGGGAAAGAAGAACGTGGGTGATGGCGACGAAGGAAGCGAGGCTAGATGGTACCGGGAGGTGTGTATGGAGGCAGACGCTTTATTTCAACGTGGCTTCTGCCATAGTATTGAAAGGTTTATAGCTAGATGACGGACCTCGTCTGCCTTGTTTTTACACACATTGGGGCCGGACGGCTGGCTCCTTCGGATGCTCTAGGCTCCCCTCTCCTCGGTGAATGACAAGGAAAAAAAAAAAAAAAAAAAAGGTGTCCTCGTAGGCGGCTGCCTTGGACACGGCCCCCATCTTTGCACGACCCTCCCCGCTCGGTGACCTGGGCAGGCCGTCGCACTGCTGTGTTTGTGTGTGTATGTGTACCTTGTGTGTGTGCTTGTCCAAGGCAGAAAATAAGCACAAGGTTTTTCGCCCCGTGCCATAGCGGGCATTTATTGTGTGGCAAAAACAGAGGAGATGGATGGAAGGTGAGCGGATGAAAGGAGGAGAGGCACAGAGGTAGAAAAATTGGGGAGTTTTGCGGTCACCCAAGAGCCCGTGGTGCCGTGCCGCCCCGCTTCGGGCAACCTCACACGAGGTGATCTGCACTTTGTCGTTCCTTGGATAACGCCAACAGCGTAGCGTATGTAAAGTAAGCCGGACGAAGCGCGTCTCGTCCCCACCGCCGGACTTGTCCGCTGTGCGCTGAGCGGGCGGAGCGATGAGGCCGACCGTTGCAATTTTTCCCGTGAGGATTACGAGGAGAATGACGGACAGGAGCAATAGGAGAGGGGAAAGGAGAGGAGCGCGAGAGGCTGGGAGAATATCTCGCGAGGCCGGCGGCGGGGGAAGGAAAGAGGGGAATTCGGACAAGGCCGGAAATCAGGGCATGGCACCTGACCTGGCCGTGCAACAATCCGTGTTGCCGCTCAATCCGACCAAGGCGGTTTTTCCCATCAAGGTTGTTTTGTCGGTTTCCAGCTTGGCCTGGCACCACTTGCGCCGCCCTGTTGGTGTCATCATCATGGGCGGGTGCTGTACACACACGCACACACGCACGCGACAACACCAGACACCTGCCCGACTTTTTTCGGCGCTGACATGAAGGAAACCCCGAAAAAATACCGGAAAGCAAAAGCACCAGACATCGGAGACGGGATGATACTTGCAGGGTGCGGGGGAGAGACATTCGGGAAAAGTAAGGGGAACATGCGGCCGTGTTGGTGTTCAGGTAACTGTTACATGAAAACTGGAATAAACCAAACAAAAATCCCGTTCGTCCAATTTGATGTTCTTGTTAAAAAGGCGATTGGAAGAACGAGGGGAAAAAACCCACATACAGTAGGCCGCTGCACCCTCACGTCCCATGACGCGCGACATTGGAAAAGCCGCGCCACCCCATCCCACCCATCCCGTCGGGCAACGATCGAAGGGACAGAAGGGAGGCAGGGCAGGGCAGCAAGGGGGATCGAGGCGGCTCCCTGCATGGGGATGACGACTGAGGCCGTTGATGGGCTTGGTTGGGGCTTGGTGCCCCCGGGGGCGGCCACTCAAAGGGCGGCCCGTGGGGAACTGACTGCCCTGGCGGCTGACGGTCGATCTAGTGAGGACTGGCGGTGACTTCATCTTGCAAAAAACACCGACACAAGATGTCATCCGCAGCAGGTGACATCAGCAAGGCACCAGAAATCTGATTTGCTACGGCCGTATTCTGCTGCTTACGGTTGGATTTTGATTTTGTGTATATACACCTACGCATGCGCGCTGGCTCGGGGATGAGATGATGAGGGATGAGGGGGTATTTGAAGCTAGGGATGTAAAGAAATCCGAGGAGAAAAAAAAAAACGAAAGGCAGAGGATCCATCCAGCGGGGTATCCGAGAGCGCTTAATCCAATCCTATATGCGGTAGTAGATGTTTCTTTTTTGTATGTGGTTGTTCGAAGAGAGGTCCTGGGACGCAGGGTATGTGGCTACTGCAGTATCAACGGCGTGCCTACTTCAAGCACTACGCTCTACAAAGTAAAATCAACAGACAAGAGTCACAATGAGACGGTGCCAGAAAAACGGTGGATGCATTTTATACGAGCACGTAGAGCGAGCAGATCTGTGACAAGTGCATCCAACTGTTAGCTATTTTGCCGCGTGTCAGTATCGAAAAGGGGAGAAAAACACGGCAACCCACCAAGCTTAGGCCCATAATCATAGAGCACCAGAAAAACACATTGTTGGCAGTGTGCTTGCCGCGGATCCAGCGGGTCCGCTGCAGCGCAAAGATAGGGAGCTGCAGCATCTGGCAGATGAAGCCGTAACCCCGGAGCTTCTTGGTGATGCAGGCCATGACGATCTCGTGGCCGATGGCGCTGATGAGGAACGTGATAAGCGTGGCGAACGGCTTCCCGATGTGCGGGCGGCTGGCGCTGTAGACGTGGCGGCGCAGAAAGGCGTAGACGGGCACGTTCCACTCGCGCGAGAACTCCATCCAGTCGGTGCTGTTCCACCAGTCGGCGTAGAAGCGGCGGTCGGCGAAGAGGGTGATCTCGGCGCACGCGCCCAGCACGTACTCGAAGATGACGAGGAAGACGAGCAGGAACGTCATCATGAAGGGGAACAGCAGCCACGAGATGGTCTCGGCCAGGATCAGGAGCGTCTCCGACGCCGAGCCCGTGGCCACCAGCCGGTGCGACGACTCGACCAGCACCGGCAGGATGAACTCCTCGCTCACAATCGTCAGCAGGAAGATACAGCCAAAGACGGCCACGATCTTGGAGATGAGCGACTGCCAGTCCACCTTTGCGGTGCGAGGGTACTCGAGCTCGTAGCACAGCGTCGGGCAGACCAGGAAGTCGAGGTAGTTGGCCCACGTCAGGTTGCGCGGGTACGCCGTGTTGCCCATGGGGCTGGTCAGCTCGCGCGCCAGGTCCTCGCGCAGCTGCAGCACGTCGTCGTCGTCCCCGTCGGCGTGCCAGTCGCCGCCCTCGCGCTTGTCGACATCGTTGCTCAGCACCGGGGACGGGCCGCTCGCGTCCGCCACCTTGTCTCCCTTGACCTTGACGTCCCCATCCTTGGCCGCCACCGCATCGTCGATGCTCCCGTAGGGGGCCGGGGCCGTGGTGCGCTTGGGGCTCGCCACCTTGATCTCGCTGGGGTACACGTAGGCGGGGGCTTTCGAGGCGGTCGAGGGGTGGTCGAGGGCGCGCAGACGCTTCTCCGTCTCGCACAGGTGGCCGTTGTAGAAGGAGTACGAGTGCATCTTCATCAGCAGCACCATGGTGTGCAGCAGCAGGAAGACCTGGGCGGTCCAGGTCCAGTCGAGCAGGAAAGGCACGGCGATCCAGAAGGATAGCCAGAGGATCTGGTAGATGCTCATGATGGCCATACCGCCGCGGGCCCAGGTCATCAGCGAGCCGGCGGGGGCGGCGCGGAAGACGCGGTGCAGCGGCAGCGAGATGGCCGTGGTGGAGACCATCAGGAAGTCGGCCAGGGCCAGCTCCCAGACCTTGACGGTGAACAGGCCCCAGATCTGGACGCGCATGGGGTAGCCCGTGTCCTTGATGTTGCGCAGCATCGTGGTGATGGCCATGATGGCGAGGCCGATCCAGAACAGGTTGAAGAAGCCATGGAAGTCGCGGTAGTCGCTGTTGGGATCGAGGTGCGAGAGGCGCGACTCGAAATTGGTCGTCGGGAAGAGTCGTCGGCGCTGGGCGTCCTTGGTCTGGAGCTGGAGCTCGCGGTGCTCGCGGCGCACCTGCTTGCGCGCCGAGGAGAGGATCTTAACCGACGGCGGCGCATCGGCAGGAACGGGGGTGGATCGGCCGCTGCTGTGTTGAGGGAGGGATCAGTTAGCGATAGGCGGCAGGCCATGATGCGCAAAGCTTCCGAGGCGAGACTGAACATACCTAGTGGCTGTGCCATCGTCCTGGGGGGTTTCGAGGTAGGTGCCGTTGGACGAGGCGTTGCTCAGCTGGGACAGCTGCGAGTGCACCGGCTTCCGTGGCCGGGGGCGGAGGACGTGGTCATTGTCCTGGTCGTGGGCGTGGACGCCGTTGGGAAGCTCGACGGATGTGGCAGCCATCACGTCTACTGTGGACGGACCCCGGGCCTGACAAGCCGTCCGTCTCGCCGCTAGTCTCGGATGTGGGCCTGGTGGTGTCTTGGGCAGAGTGTTTGCTTGTTTGTCAATACCGGGCCGGCGTCGATCCGATGATCAAACTCCCTGGCGGACACGGGCGGCTGAAACACGGCAGGCGATCCTGCGAGCTGGCGGTTGGGACTGGTCGAGGTCGAGTTGGGTGCGCAACGAGGAAGGGAACGGAAGGAACGGAAAGGGACGGCACAGACAGGACAGCCAGGAGGAGATTACAAGATAAGAGACGAAGTAGTTCCGCGCGGATCTTTTGTCCTGCAAAAGCGTGGTGGTGTCGAATGGCAACTGTATGTCTGCAACGTCTCCTATTTTTTGCGTGGTAATTAGGTATTTTGTCGCTGGCTGGCCCCGGCCATCCCGTCCATCCCAACGTCACGTCAGCGGGAAGCCAAAGGTCAAGCCGTTGTGCAAATGCACCAGCGCGCGTCTCGTTCCGCCCAGCGGTGGGTCGGCCTCGGGCTAGTGCGTCATTGCGATTCAAGCAGGCGAGAAGACGGCCCCGCATCTCATCACTGATCAGTGACATGCACGGCGCGTAGCCTTTTCCAGCCAGGCGGCTTTCAATGCTGCGTGGCTGCATACTTCAGTTTCCAGCAATCCCGACGATTGGATCCAAGCGGCGTATTCATGCCGAGGCTCCCGATAGTGTTTACCCCTGAGTGACACCTGGCGATAACGAGCGTTGCTGCCTACCAAACTTACGTGTGCATTCAGCACCGCCTGCGAGATTGGTTAAGCTTGGGCAACATGACAACGCACAAGAGCCTGGCTGACGAAAAGTTGCCAATGTCCCTTTTTGGACAGCTGCCGCCCCCGTCTGCGTGCTTCTCGATGATGCACATCACCTGCAGCACACAGATGCAGCAGCCCGCCCCCAATCCGTGCGTGCCGTGCTCCTTTTTGTTCCCCTGGTCGAATTGCCGGGGTCCAAATGAAAAACTCCGGCCCGGCCAAGGAGAAAGGTCGCCCCGGCCGGCCGAGACCCTGTGTCTGGCACGCGCTGCTTCGTGGCTCAGCTGTGGCGGTCTGTGGCAACGGTTCAGCGAGTGCCAATTGCGGGGCCTCCGAGTCTCCCACGCCTCTCGTCGCTTTTCATTGGACTCGACTCGAACCTCTTGCAGACCGACGGGCGCTGTCCCTGCTCTAGAAAGACGGGGCATGTCGAACCTCTCGCGGGCCCTATCCTGCCTCCCCGCCTCCAAGTCGCTCTTTCGTTGCAGTCGTCCCGTGCTGCGCATAGGCTTCAGCAGTAGTCTACACCGCGCCTCCTCCTCCTTCAGAATGGCCTCGTCGTCCTCCCCCGCCGACCGCCGCCCGCTGGTCATCTGCGGCCCCAGCGGTGTCGGCAAGGGCACCCTGATCAAGATGCTCTTCCAGCGCCACCCGGACACCTTCACCCTCTCCGTCTCCCACACCACCCGCGCCCCGCGGCCCGGCGAGAAGGACGGCGTCGACTACCACTACGTCACCAAGGAGGCCTTCAAGGAGCTGATCGAGCAGGACAAGTTTGTCGAGCAGTATGTTTCGCCTCTGCCCTGTCCCCATACTATCCCTAGTACAACTCTTATTGCAAGACAGCCCGCCAACTAATTAACCCTTCTCTCCGCCCGCAGTGCCCAGTTCGGCAGCAACAACTACGGCACCAGCAAGGCCACCATCGAGGAGCAGACGGCCAAGGGCCAGGTCGTCGTGCTCGACATCGAGATGGAGGGCGTCAAGCAGGTCAAGAAGTCGAGCATCAAGGCCCGGTACGTCTTTGTCAGCCCGCCCTCAGAGGCCGAGCTCGAGAAGCGCCTGCGCGGCCGCGGCACCGAGTCCGAGGACAGCGTCCAGCAGCGCCTGGCCAGGGCCAAGGAGGAGCTCGCCTGGTCAAAGACCACCGAGTTCGACCGCGTCCTCGTCAACGACGACCTGGAGAAGACGTTTGCCGAGCTCGACGAGTTCGTTTACTCGGCGCCCAAGGCATGAGATATCGGAGATATTGATGCGAGATCTACGCCGACTCGGCTTAATGATGGCAATCAAAACAGAATCAATGATTAAAAGACGATATACACAAGAAGATAAACAAATAGATTCATCTTTGGCCTTTTCTCCTGATTACAATCTCATCATCCCGTTCCTGGACTTGACTGCATACCACCATCCCTTCGATTATCGAACTAGGGACCGTGGCGGGGCGGCTGTCTTCCAATCCGGGACGACCAAAACCCGGCACCAGATATATAGCTATCCTAACGCAGCACGGCTGTTCTGGGCTGTTCATTTCTCACTCGTGTTGTACTACCCATCCGTCTACGTCGCTTGCACAAGCCCTTGTCCCACACTCGAATGGGGTTATTCGTCAGAAGAGGAGCAGCAGTATACGGCAGCCGCGAAGCGGTTAAAAGGTGCCCGTCGTCTCTCAGGCGGAGCAGCATGGTCTTTACCGGGGTCAAAAACGCCTAGCAGGATGCAGGACAGCATACGTGACTGTGACTCTCGACCATCTCACGACCGATTCTCAACCGCATGCGTCTGTCACACTCCGCCTCTCCCCTTGGGCCTTCCATCGACGCTTTTTTTCGTCGTCGTCATCCGTCCCACAGGTTATTCCAGTCCGCCTCACCCGAACCAAGCGCTGCCGAGCCGTCTCGGCGGCAGCAGTTACCGGATCCGGCGCAAAACCACCTCAAGCGCCGGCTTGGCGAGCTTATCTCCAAACGGCTTCCCGAAATCCTCTGTGCACATGGTTTCTGTTCACCAAGTTGAAAAGACCCAATTCAAGAGGCATTCAAGACTGGCTAAAACGGAGTTACTAATCACCATTTAGCGTTCTCAAGCTTTTTTTTTTTTTTTTTTTTTTTGCAGAGAAGTGGGCTCGATCGATCAGACAGTTTCAATTAAAGTGAAAGTAGCCATGTCTCTCTACAGCTCTAAAGCCTTTTTTTTCATTTTCTTTTTGCCTGGTTCAACTCCAGTGAGGCCTTCATAAATCCATGCTCGGACCCATGCCTTCTCATATAAACTTGACGGACAGACCTCGGGTCGGACGATGCGGCGCGATGGGGTTCATTAAAGTATAAATTCTGCAGTGGGCAAAGCTTTTGCGGGTCTTTGATAGGCTCTGAGCCTGCAATACAATAGACACTTCAGCACCACGTATTGAAGACACAAGCGTAGGACTATATCGGAGCCGGCAATACCAACCACGGCGCTATGGCTGCCAAAGACAGGTATGTTTTGTGCTTGAGAGGGTGTTGTGTGACACACCGAGCAGCCCGGGCTTTCTTCAGAGCAAGTGCAAGGTCCCTCGCGCGCCGATCGATTCCAGGGAGCCGCAATGCTAGATTGAAGGGTATTGTGAATAGGTTAGTTGAGTTGCATTGCACATGGCCAGGTATCCGGCGGCACGGTGGAATCCAATATACTGCGCAAGGCTTTTTGCGTGTGGAAACTCCCTCTGAAGCCGATAGTCATTGCCAAGTTAGAGAGCCATTGCACGCTTGAGGACAAGGGCTCTTAGTATTAATTTCTGCATGCAGAAGACGAAATCGTTGTACAACAGGGCATCGGATCCTACGTGAGGTCGGGTAATTCGGGCCTTGGGCTCACAATTTCAACGGGAGAACGCACAACAGAGTCTTCATTGAAAGTCTATAGATTCGCACGCTCGCTGACATCAACTGTGGGCCAATCAGCAGTGTTCACGCAGCTGTCTTGGAGGAGATCCTCACGGTCCGCATGATGCCCAAGAACTTGTCGAACTTCCATGGCTGGCTATGGATTACGAGTGAGCCAATACCAAGATTGGGCAAGGGTGGACGACGGGGATCGCTCTTCCAAAGAGACCAGAGTTGCGGGACCACTTTCAGCAACTCGGAGGACGTATTTATTTACTCAAACTACCTCATGTCTATAGAAGGGGCATGATGGCCTCCAGTGTCGCTGCCATCTCATCTTCATCCACAGTCAGCAGCAGAAGCAGCAGATCGAAGAACCTCCCAAAGGCCCAATCCTCAAATCAGCCCATCTCCCTCTTTGCCAAAATGCTCTTCTCCCAGATCCCCCTCGGCCTTTTCGCCGCCACCGCCGCCGCCGCCATCGACATCCGCTCCCACTACAGCGCCAGCTGCTCGGGCAACTACGTGCGCTGCGTCGGCATCAACCCCAACGTGTGCTGCGGCGGTGGCACGGCCCAGAGCCTGGCCTTCGTCACCATCCCGACCAACTGGCGGATCGAGTGCCGCGGCTTCACGGGCGGCGGCTGCTCGAACCGCGGGGCCACCGTCTTCTCCAACGGCCAGCGGACCATCTGCATCCAGTCCGGCAACTTCCTCTTCACCGGCAGCGGCTACCGCATGGCCAACAGGGCGGCGAGGCGCGGCGGCGCCGTCGCCGCCGCCGGAGAGGACGAGCAGTGCGGCGCTGCCGTCGAACGGGGTGGGGAGCAGCAGGAGTGCGCGTCCCGGCGGAAGCCCGACGCGCTGGTGCTCGAGGACGGGTCCGAGTACAACATTTCCGAGCTGGAGGAGGATTCGGTCCTGGTAAGTTTTGTTCCACGCCGTGGCAAGCTTTGCGAATTTGATATTGGACACTTGAAGATTCAGCTGCTAATATTGATCCTTTACGAATTTAGTGCGTAGCCCTCTTTTGCTGAGACTTACGAACTATTCCTGTTTCTGTTTGGTGTACTTACTTGAATACCAATGGCTTGCTAGCTGTTGGTAGGAGTATGTACTCCTGTAGGCTCGGAGGTCTCCAAATGAGGTGAACAATGATCCTTTATATCAGAGGATCGATCTATTCTTGTGCACGAAGAAGAAAGGAATCTATCTGCTAGAGAGGGAGCAGGAGGGAGGCTGTTGGTAGGAGTTGGTACTCCTGTCGGACTCGGAGATCTCCAAAGGAGGTGAACAATGATCCCTTATATCAGAGGAATCATAATCTATTGTGCACGAAGAGGAAAGGAATCTATCTGCCAGAGAGGGAGCAGAAGGGAGGCTATATATACACGATCCGGATCACCAAAGGGGCCTTCCCCTGCTCCCAGCCTCCGCGGGCTTGCGGGTCCTCGGATCCGGCTCTCTCTCTGGGCTCTACCGATTGCCTGCACAGGCCAGTGCAATCCAACACTAACCTATATCCTCGTCCACCTTTAGTCTCACCGGAGCCGCCAACGGAAGCATCACCTCTGCCAAAGACGTCCCCGAGGAGTTCAAGACCCTTGTGATCTAAGGGTGACGGACTCACACTATCAATGGTTGAGTCTTTGGGTGGCTCAGAAAATTTGGAGTGCTGTGTCTGTTCAAGGAGGAGCCGGCATATGAGCGTGTCGCTGCTGTTGGCAATCTCATAACTTTTCTTTCTTTGAAGGGGTCTTATTTCATGGTTCTTGTTCAAATTTCATGGAATCATTGTCCTTCTTTACTGCTTTAGCTTAGTCTTAAAATTGTGAATCTGGCCAGATATTTTTTGTCAACAGTCTCCAAGACAAAAGTGCACTTTTAATCCGTTCTGATGGCAAGCGAGTGATAAAGTGTTGTGCCACCTGAAGGAGCTTTGCACCCGTGTGCCGATCCTGGGCTTGGCTGGGGCAGCCCTAAACTGCAGGCTCGCTTATCGCTGGTCCTGGCTGGCTGAAAAGAGATGTCGCACTCAATAGTTTGCGGCTCTTCTACCCGTTCTCCAGACGCGAGACTGGTGACTGGCTGGTGCGGCTGCGAGGTGGGCGCACGGGCCTTTAAGCACGCCGCTAGCTAGAGCTGTCACTGGCGCGGGCTGTTTGTTAGCGTCGAGACTAGATCCTTTTCGCTGATCCCGTGGATCGGCGTGCAGCAAGGCTCGGCCTCAGCTCTCCGCAAGCGTCCTTTCGCAAAAACAGGTCAGGCTGAGGAAGCTTCCTCGTCGCCTGTCACGACCAGTTTGGAGGCGCGACGGAGGGAGGGGGCTCGAACCCAACACGACTTCCTGGCAGTGTGGTTGGGCCCGTATCCCTCACGCTCCTAGTTGCTGGATATGGCAGAGACGGCGGGGAAGCCAGTTAGTCCCCCGTCCTGGTGGCTGCGTGTCGCGGTGGGGATTCACTTGGGCACTTGCAGCTCCCTGCCGCTATTGGGCACCTGGAGATGCATGGCGTCGTGGAACTTCGTGTACGGCTGGGCGAGGACTGCGCTCGTCTGCTAGCTTCTCTTCCGGACCCTAAAAGCAAGCCTTACCCAGCAGGAGCTCCCTTGCTTCCCCGATTGCTCTTGCTGCGGAGCAGTGGTAAATCACCGTCTGCTTCCCCATCGTGAGGCAACAAGCACACGCAACAACTACTAACGGCCATCGATGTGCCGTCCAGCAAGGATGAAGAGCGTCTTCAGAGCGGCGGCCTTGGCGTATGCGGCTCTGCCCGCCGCTGCCATCCATGCTGACGACGTCCAAGCCGGGTTTTTGGAGGCGGGGAACATGAACTTATTCCAGGCCAGGCAGACGGCCATGCACCCGCACCGTCTCCTCGACAGGGCGCCGGCGCCCACTCCGGCCCCTGAGATCTCCCCACCAAGCGATAATGTCCTAGGCAAACGAGGCAATAATAACAACACGCTCGGATTCATGCCTGGGACGAGTTGTCAGTCTTCACGCTTTCTTTTCCGGCCGATGTCCCCCCTTTGGCTGACAAGCCCGCGTTGAACAATGACAGCATGGCCCATCACATGCCCTGCAGACTGGGGCTCGACCATGTACTCGGCCCGGGGGGTCGTCGGGTGCTGTCAGGACAGGTCGACTACAACGCCGTCTTGTATTGGATACACGACCTGCCTCGACTCGTCGGAGAAGGCTTCGTACACGACCGACAACGGCTTCACCAGATTTTGGTATGCTCCTGTCTTCCCGTTGCCCTGGCACTTTACTTGCGTTCGGAAGAGGCACGGCCGAAAAAGTTCCTGCTTTGCTCGACGTGGAAACTCACCACCTCCCTTTCTCGATGCAGTGGCTATTCCCAATACCCCTACTGCTATCTATGGCGCTACCCGAACGAACGCTACAGTCTCTGGAATTGCGACTCTACTCCCTCCGGCTCCGGCACTCTCTACCGCACACCCGGCGCGGTCACGGTGTTGGTGACGAGGACGCCGACTGCCGCCGGAGGACCCAGCATCGTGACGTTGACAAAGTCTGTCGAGACCGCAGCCGGCACCGATAAGCAGCCCGGCTTCAACTCCCAGGGGCAGCAGCAGCAGCCGCAGCCGCAGGAGCCCCTGAACATCGGCGCCATCGTCGGCGGGGCCGTCGGAGGGGTGGCCATCCTCGCCCTCCTCATATTCGCCATCGCGTTCCTCGTCTACCGCAGCCGGAAGGCCAACGGCGGTAACAACCCCGCAAACGGCGGCGGCGGCGGTCCTGGCTATGACGGCTCTGGAGCTGTTGGCTCGCCAGGATTTGGACCGCCCACTGGGCACCCAGAGGCTGGCGTGGGCCGGCACGCCACGTACGGCGGCTACGCGCCCGTCATGGCCGAGTCACCCCACATGGGTGGTGACAATCGCGCCAGCACGTTCAAGCCGCTGGCAGGGTTCAGCGCCGGTGCGCACGAGACCGGAGGCCCTGAGAGCCCCCAGCCTCATTACCGGCAGCAACAGCAGCAGCAGCAGCAGCAGTCGCCGCCGCCACAATACGCTGGCGAAGCATTTGAGATGCCGACCGAACACGACCGACGGCCGTATGGACTGCACGAGGCAGCTTGAGATGGGGCTGTTGTGTCTATGGTGGGATGGTGGGGGCAGTCTGGATACTGGCTGCCAGGGCGTGTTAACAGGGTAGGCTGTTTGAGTACCATATACCTCGGGATTTTTAATGTTTATCGTAAAAACAAGCCTAAGACTTTCTACCACCTGGACAAAAGAGAGCCTCATCATGACGCGCTGCTCGCGTCCCTTCTACCAGGGGCGCGGAGGAGATGGGCGGCAAAGCAGTATACGGCGCCAGGCTATTTGGGGAGCCGTCCAACCTCTGCAGTAGCAACGGTCACAGCCGCGATTGTTTCACAATGGCAGCGCGTTGCGAGCTGCTGATGGTCTAGCCGATGCCTCCTTTTCAAGTTACTGTGCTAGGCGCGGTCTAGACCTAGCCTCGAGCTGCAAAGCAGCCCCCACAAGAACTGACGATGCGGGGGAAGTTGAGGCAAACGGCTGCGGCTGAGCCCGAGGGCTTGCAGCCGCCCCAGAAGCCAGCTGCATGCCAGTGGTGGGCTGGAAGGGCGGCGGCTACAAGTGGGAATTACTTTGGAGACATCCAGAGATACATCATCACGAAGCGCCTGTTTATAAACTAGCTTTTCGTACCAAATCTGGTTGCCAGTCTGCATATTTCTAGATGATTTTGGTCGTCTGTGACGACTTCACATATTTTGAGGCAAAGAAATAATAGGCAGAATACCGAGTATCATCCAATTGACAGCCGTCTGCGCGGCTCTGTACATTCCCGCCGTGGTCGACGCCAAAGCTCTTCGATGGGATGTGAACGAGGGGAACTTCCTGCCGGCAAGAGAAACCATCGCAGCGCCAGTCCTAATCTCGCTGCCGCCTGCGCCTACACAGCCGCCTCTTCTATCACCACGGGACGACGGCGTGCTGGACAGGAGAGGGTTGAACAACAGGACATATGGATATGTGTATGGGAAAAGGGGTAAGGCTTTCCCAATGCCTACGCGATCCACGATACAAGGAGGAGTTCACTAGGGTTGATCAGCTAATCGCAAACCCTCTCCTTCATCTACAGAATGGTCCATGGTCTGCGCCACACACTGGGGCTGGACCACGTTCCCGGACCGGGGAGCCGTTGGGTGCTGTCCGGACGGCCCGAGCACGACGGCAACATGTTACGAATATACGGCCTGCCTCCATTCGAACCAGAGCTCGCTATTTACGACTAACAATGGTTACACCCGGTGGTGGTACGTCTGTCCCCCTGTCGTCCCATACTACATCAAGAGACCACCGAAACAGTAAACGCTGAGACCCCGTTTGTTGTACCCAGCAACGACCCCAAATACCCCTATTGCCAAAAGTGGAACTACGCCGACGCCTCCCTCTCGAAATACTTCGTCTAGGACTGCGGCGTGGCCGAAGTAACCGACCCGATCTACCTCCAGGCGACCGACGCCTCGACGACAACCACTTTCTCGCCCTTATCGTCCGCTGGAGCAAGCACCACGGCCTCCTCGTCTTCTGGGCAGCAGCAGCAAACCCCAGCAGACGCAACCGCCGGAGTAGGCCGGACCGATGCGTCGCAACAGTCCCAGCCGGCTCTGTCCACCGCCGCTATAATCGGCATAGCCGTCAGCACTTTTGTCATCCTGCTCGCCCTCCTCGGCGCCGTCATTGCCATTTTGTGTCTTCGCCGTCGCGACGCCAACAAGAAAGCCGCCGCCGCCGACCTAGCCCCCCGGGCAGACGGCGGCAATCGAGGAGAGAGCGATAAAGAGCAGGATCCGGCCGCTGGACCACACGAGCTGCAGTACCAGCAGCATGCACAGGAGCTGCCGAACCAGCCCGTGTCGTACGGGAACGCAGGCGTCGTGGCCGAGATGGAAACGCAGGGGAAGATGGGTCGTCGGCATCGCGTCAATGTGTCTGAGCTGCCCGCGGGTGGCCACGGCCGTGATACTACGGGGAAAGTCACTGCGTGTGGCTGTGTATAGAGCCTGGGGAGGTTCGCAGGACGAGGTATGGCATGGGAAAAATGCCGAGGCGGTTAGTTATCCAGTGGATAAGATCGAACCCCTTGTGGACGGCACGCTAGCGACGAGACCCGACATCCTATTTATGATAATGACCTCGTGTGGCTAGGGGCAGGGGTCTGCCGCCCCAGCAACGTCGGCTCAAGAAGGAAGAAAAAGACAAAAAGCCTTACCTGGGGTCGAACCCACGACCTCCGCGAGCTCGGGTAATCATGTCGCAGCGGCACATCCGCGCATAGTCCCGTCCCTTCGATGTGCCACTACGCCATCCACCCAGACACTCGGTCGGGCCGTGTGGTTCCGGTTACGGTGGAAGGGACAGCGTCCTGGATCCTTATATGCCTTACAGGTCAGATCGCGTGGAGTGCCAGCCAGCGCGTTCTTAGTTGCGCGTCCTGCTTGTTCCCGCGGGAGAGGGGGCTTTGATATACGGACCCCTCCTCTACACGCAACCACCCCCCCCCCTTCCAGCAGCAAAAAAACACCCATCTCAACCTTTGAAGCAAACATAGAAGCATACAGAACGCTTGGGGTTCCGTCTTATAGCAGGCTAGCCCCGAAATCTGCTACCCTGCTGCTTGCGGCTTTTGGGCCCTTGCTGCTGTTGGCTGTTTTCTTTCATTCCTGTCCCAGTGAATTCTTGTTCCACCTTTGCAAGATGATTCGTCTCCCACGGAAAACACAATCCTCGTCTTTATAAACACCCGCAACACCAGCGCTGCCGGCCCAGACGCTGCTCGTCGCGTCTACCGCCACGCCTCCACCCAGCCCGAAGATGCTTGCCTTGCGCCTGACGCCTTTAGCAGGGAGACCAAAGCTGACATCTAGAGCAGGGCGTGCTGCGGGCCGGGGCAGCCCGGGCATCCCGCCGAACCTAAGACGGCTACTACTGGCTGTCTCGGCCCGTATAGTTGCGTCATGAAGTTGAGCAAGTATTGTGGCTTCGGGCAGTATACGTTCTTGTTCGAGTCTACGTGGCACTCAATACACAGCAAGTTAGGAGCCGTAAATTAAAAGGAGCCTGCTCTCGAGGGGCTGAGAAAAGGGTATACGAAGGGAGACTCGCTACTACGATATCATTTTTTGTTTTTTTATACGCTTTTCTCGTCTTATCATAACGCCCCGCCCCCAAAGCTCCTATCTCATGTTCGCCTGTATGCCGCAGCCTCAAATAACCACAGGCAATATCTAGAAGGGATCTACATATCAAGATTCAGGGGAGACCATATTCGACTAGCGGTGCGTGGCGCGAAACCTATGCTTCGGCGGGACGAAGACGGGAGCGACAACAGAGAAGCCCTATGGGGCCAGATATCTCCAGGTGTTCTGGGGCTTCTTGCTCGGCTTGGCAGGACTATCTTTCTCTCTACAGGTCCATACCAACACGATCCGTCCGCTGCGGGTATTTATCATTTGTGCTGCGGGATGGCAGAGCCGGGTATTGCATTTAAAGCAGCAAAATAAATGGTATGTGGTCGGATGATCACACAGTCCTGCGGGCCGCACACGACCACTCCAGGGATACCTATGCAATCTACGGCTTAGCCATAAGCGACCCGTCTGCAAATGACTGGCACATACGACCATACCTACTGGAATATACGGGATCCCGTCCGCTCTCCCCTAATTAAACCAGTGAGGGTTGAGCTGGTACGCGGGAGCCGAAGGGATCCCATGCTCTCTCGATTGAATTCTATACGGTTTCTACGGAATTTATCAGGCAGCTCTCAAGCACAAACCAGAGGTCTGTACACCAGGGGCTGCCTAATTGCCTGAGGCCAGGGTCGGTGCAGAACCAACCATACCCCCTGGCCGGCGCAACACTTCGCCTCGCCTTCTTCGTCCCTTTCATCACTCCTCCCTTTCCCTCCTCAATCTTCCTCCGGCCAGTCCCATGACTCCGCTGCCCTAATCGTCTCTTCGCTCAACTGCTCCAGCCTCTGCTCGGCCTGGCTCATCTCCTCAGGCACTGTGTTTCCGACGGAGTCACGCTCCCGCGCTTTGGACACGAGCATAATGCCGTTCAGCGACCTGCACCGCGGTAGCTGCGCGTACAAGCTGTAGGGGTCGCACGTACTCGGAACCGCCTGCCCGCCGATATTGGTCGTTCTCGTCCCGCGCAGTTCCAGGGCGACGCGATCTAAGGTCCTTACTTGCACTTTGTAGTTGGTATACGCGAACGAGGCTGCGCATGGCAGCCCTCTGCGGGAAATATCATGCTATTACCAGGGGCGACCGCTTTCTTTGACACCTTTTTAATGCTAATGGACGTTAGGAGCACGGTGCCCGGTGACATACCGACGAAGCGAAAGTCCCTCGTTGTTTCCGACGCTAGCAGTATCCCCGCTGGCTGGCCGAAATGGAGGAAAGTATCAGCGTCAACCCGATGGTCCCGATGCGCCCTGTCTGGGACGACATCCACTGCCGTGTAGCTGGCGCCGTTAACCGCTTCAGACCTTGGTGGGTGTTTTGGTTTACAACGATGGGCATGCCGGGAACGAACATAAAAACGGCAGGCACCGGGTCATAACTTATAATCATAAGCGCTTCCTCCTCCGTCGGCTCGCCATTTTTCCACTTATGCTCGGATACAAATATGCGGAGCGGCGCCTGCCGTTGCCTCTGGAAAGCGATCGTCGCCTCGATGTTCAGGTTCCACCGGTTCCTATTGAGCGGCGTCACCACTGTGATGCCCGACTCCCACGGGATGCGCCTGCCGTCCTGGTAGCAGGTGCTGTTCAGGTACTCGACGTCCGACCAGTCCTGCGCTCCTTGTCGAATGCGCTTCAGCAGCCCGATGCTCAAGAGCGAATTCACCCTCGCCATCAGCAAAATAGAGCCCGTGGTCCAGAAGAAGGACACGGGCAAGGGCGGCGCGGGCATCAGCCGCTGGCGGTGCATGATGGTGCGCGACTCACTGGAAGGTAAAGCGTCAACAGCGCATCTCTTTTACCCGTCCTGGTTCCTGATGCTGCACGCCGCCGACGGGGTCATCGACTCGGAGTTGGCCAAGTCCGCGCAGCCGGCGGCGGCGGACGCAAGCGCGGCGTCAGCCTCCACCAGAGGCGGCTCGAGACTGGCCGTCGCGCAGAAGCTTCGCGCCTCCACCAAGGCAACACGAACGACAACCGCTGGCTGGCTTACCTTGATCCTGGCGTGGAATGTGGAGTGATGAAGCGGTGGGGATTATGACATCCCGAAGCCTTTCCAACGGCAGGATTCTAGGATGGCTTCAGGAGCATGAGCTATCTTCAATGGCTTTCCTCATGCATGCCGCCGTTGTCGGCGGTGTATCTTACATCGAACAATATCGGATGCGCTGGAACTATCGTCTCCA
>JNVV01000012.1:170962-233106 GCA_000733355.1 Falciphora oryzae
GGACCGTCCCGCTCCGCCTTCTTGGGGACATCGGACATCCAAGCCAGCAGAACGCCAAGTGCTTCCCCGAAGCCGGTTCTCGTAGTCATCGAGGATATTTGAGAGCCTCAATATGCGTTTATTTCCATCATTCCGGCTCGGTACTGCGAAATTCTAGCATATCGTACCGCTGGTCGCAAATGGGCCCTTTGCCAGGTTTTAGTATCCTATTTCCAGCGACTGAAGCGAATCCTGTTGAAGAAGCGCCTGAGGCCTGAGGAGTGCCCACATCAACGGGAGGAATTCCCCTGTTGATGTGGATCTCAAGAGAGCGATTGTCATGATGGTCCGGTGGCGGCGGCTTCACGTTTGGGTAGCGGCTTGGGCGTGTGCGTTTTTTTTTTTTTTTTTTTTTTTTTTTTTTTGCGGTGTCTACAGGTGTGGCTGGTTGATTGGTCTTCATTGCTTCATCATCCGCGGCTGAGCCAGCCCTGCCACCGCCTTCGACAGGCCTCTCTGTTCCGGCGTGGCTGGACGCGTGAGCAGCCTGACCCAGCTGAGTGTTCTTCCGCCGTCTCTCTCCCTCTCTCCCAATTGAGGAATTTGACCTTTTCCTTTCCCAAAGTTTGGCTGCATTATTTGCCGACTGCCATCATCGCGCGCCTCAGGTCAAAATCCTCCGCTTCGACGACAGAGTAATCGACGTTAACATAGGTGGTAGTTAGTACCACCCATGTTGAGCAACCGTCCTGGAAAGAGGCGGCGGGAGTCTACCCCCTCATCTCGCGCGGGGCCCGCCGCTCCTGTCCAACCTGCTGCCCCCGCTGAACCTGCCGAACCCGCTCGTATGTACCAATGTTGGCGGCTAATGTTCTCTGCCAACTACTCCAGATTGCTAATGCGTCCGTCCAAGTAGACCGATGCAAAAGGGTTGCTCTTGCTGCGATTCGTCCCACTGCCCGCGACGACTTCGAGATTGCCATTATCTGTGCCCTTACACAAGAAGTTGACACCGTCAAAGCCCTATTCGACGAGAGGTGGGACGGCCATGGTCAGGATGGGTATGGCAAGGACGCTCGCGACCCCTACGCCTACGCCTGCGGTCGCATTGGTCGCCACAATGTTGTGGTGCCTCATATGACGGGCATGGGGAAGGTTAACGCGGCAAACGTGGCAACCAACTGCAGGTTGAGCTTCCCCGGCGTCAGGATCGCGCTTGTGGTGGGAGTGTGTGCTGGCGTCCCTTTCGTATCTGGCGGGTCAGGGCAGAAGACAGAGGTCATCCTCGGCGACGTTATCATCAGCCAAGGGGTCGTCCAGTACGACTTCGGGCGGCAGACCGATGCTGGGTTCTTCACCAAGGTCACGCCCCTGGAGTCCTTAGGCAAGCCTATTACGGAGATAAGCTCTCATGTGGCGATGCTAAAAAGCAGGGACGACCGCAAAAGATTGCTGCGAGATATGTCAGAGTACCTGGATGTGCTCCAAGGCGAAAAGGATCTAGAAGCCGGCTACCCGGGTGTCGAGCAGGATTGGCTCTTCGAGCCGGCTTACCGCCATCGCAAACCTACAAAAAAATGCGAGGATCTTTGCGACCGCACCAAGCTGGTGCCGCGCGACCGCCTCCAAGGTCCCAATCCGCCGACGCCTGGGGTTCACTTTGGCTTGATCGCCTCGGGCGACAAAGTTATAAAATCCGCCAAGTATCGAGACAAGATTATCAAGGATCACAACGTCGTGGCCTTCGAGATGGAGAGCGCAGGAGTATGGGACGTCATCCCTTGCGTGGTTATCAAGGGCGTCTGTGATTACGCCGACAGCCACAAAGCCAAGAGCTGGCAGAAAAGAGCTGCAGCGGCGGCGGCCGCCTGTATGAAGGCGTTTCTTATCAGACTGGAGCCTTTCAAGATACGTGGTGCGTAACTCCTCGTTTCTTCGTTGTTTTTGCAGCAGTTGTTTACTATTTAGTGCTAATATGTCATGTGAAGTTGTAGACCCTACTCTACTCGCGACGGGGGGAGGAGCAGAGACGTTGGAGGCAGACGGAGGCGGGTCGCCAGCCTTTGCGCAGCCGCGTGCTGCTGGCGCCGGCGCCTCTGGCAGTGGTCGAGATAGTTATACTCTTAGAACGAACGTACAGAATCCTGGTGGGTAGCATATACTGCACAATATACCGATTATCTGCTAAGATTATTTCATTGTCACCCCAGGTCCTGTCGAGCTACCAGAGCTCCAAGCTTGTCTACAATCCCTCAGCTTCCCGCAGATGACGAATCGCTTCCACGACATTCAGCCGGCCAAGGAGAGGACGTGTCTCTGGCTGCTTCGGCACATAAAATATCGGACTTGGGCTGATCGTGAACGCTCCATCCTGTGGATCATGGGCAAGCCTGGTTCCGGAAAGTCAACACTGATGAAATACGCCCTCGACAACCACCGGCAGCTTCCTGGCGCCGCTAACGATGATATCGTTTTTAGCTTCTTCTTCCACGCCCGCGGCCACGACCTACAGAAAACGCCGCTCGGCTTTTGGCTGTCGCTGCTGCATCGGTTCCTTGAATTTGCCCCCGCAGCGCTGGCTCATGTGGTTCAGGCTTACGGGCGGAAAAAGGCGAACCACGGGAAGCATGAAGAAGAGAAATGGCAGTGGCACCAAAACGAGCTGCATTCCATGTTCAAATCGGCCCTGCCAGAGATCCTGCAGGCCCGCCGCGTCCTGATTTATGTGGACGCGCTGGACGAGTGCGGTAGGGACAACGCCGTGGCCCTGGTCAGCCAGTTCAATTCCCTGCTCCATGGACTCCCCGCCGCCGCAGGCTTTCGGCGATTCCACATCTGCTTTTCCTGCCGCCACTTCCCGATCGTGAACCCGCGCGGCCGCCAGAACGACCTGCTTGAAATTAACCCCGAAGAGGAAAACAAAGGCGATATCCAGGTTTATGTCCACGGCATGCTCTCTAATCTTCAAGGGCAGACTCAGCAACCCACGGTTCAAGAGCTAATAGCGAGCCGCGCCAATGGCGTTTTTATGTGGGCACGCCTCGCCGTCGAAAAGGTTCAGGAGCTAGAGCGCGAGGGCCATTCGGAGACCAAGATCAGGAATTCGATCGACCTTCTTCCCGAGGAGCTCGAGGAGGTTTACCGCCAGCTCGCCAAGGGCATGGAGCCGCGCTCCATCAAATTGATCCAGTGGATCTGCTTTGCTGTAAAGCCAATGACTCTGGAAGAACTGCGGTGGGCCATCATCATCGAGCCCGACGACCAGCGCCGGTCTCTACGAGAGTACCAGGAAGACGAGGATTACGTCGACGACGCCGACAAGATGAAGCTGCAGCTGCGGAAGCTCAGCTGCGGCCTCGCCGAGGTCTCACAGCCCGATTCCAGCAAGCCAGGCGTTGTCCAGTTCATCCATCAGTCCGTCAAAGACTTCTTTACCGCCAAGGATCTACCAGCTTTGAACAAGGTCTCAACAATCGATATATCGATTGGAAAAGCACACCATCAACTAACTAGGGTCTGCATACGCTATTTGGCGATGGAGGAGATCGGTCAGTCAACAAGCTACGAGCGTCGCGACTTTCCTTTCTTGCATTACGCCACGACCTCGTGGGTGGCGCACGCGAAGCAAAGCGATGAGAATAATGTCCCTCAAAATGATCTTTTGAGATGTTTTCCTTGGCCACCGAACGCTTTCATGGAACTATGGGTGCGGGTTTACCGGATCATAGAGAAATATTCCCGTAATTGTCCACCAGGAAGGACCAGCCTAGTACACGTTGCGTCGAGGTATCAGGCGGTAGGGCTGTTAAGTGTTATTTTGCAAAAGGCAGACCAAATTGGCACTGATATCAGCATCGACTCGAAGGACGGGGACGGGCGGACGCCGCTGTCGTGGGCCGCGGGGAACGGGCACGGGGCCGTCGTCGAGCAGCTGCTCGCTACAAGCAAAGTCGACGTCGGCTCGAAGGACCAGTACGGGCGGACGCCGCTGTCGTGGGCCGCGGAAAACGGGCACGGGGCCGTCGTCGAACAGCTGCTCGCTACAAGCAAAGTCGACGTCGGCTCGAAGGACCAGTACGGGCAGACGCCGCTGTCGTGGGCCGCGGGGAACGGGCACGAGGCCGTCGTCGAGCTGCTGCATTTGGCTGCGCGGATCGGGCACACCACCGTTGCGGAACTTCTCGAATAACGACCTTACCACCTCCCCACCCACCACCTACTGCCTGCCCTTACTTATATACCTAAGACGTGGCAAATAGAAGGCCTAAGAACGTGAAAGAATGCTGCTAGGCCAATGCTTAAATGGTGGCAGCTCCGTGTGGCAATTACACTGGTGCTCTGCTAGATCTGACGTAGCGAATTTCAGTCTCGGTGGATTACCCTCGCGACAACTGCATCGTAAACGCGTCTACATTTTTATACAGATCCATTCCGTCCGCTATTAGCGGGCCCTTTAGACCGCGATTTTACGTATATAACGCCTCCCAGACTCCTGTGCATAGTCGTTCCGGCACGCGGTCGTTCCGCTGGTCGCAACACCTCTCTTCTCTCTGCACGCACTGTGTTCAGGCACGCCGGGCAACTACACCGTGGGAAGAAGAGCCCTCGGCGCAACTAGCACCAATTCAGAGGAGTATTTGCAAGGGCTCAATCTGGGGAGCGCAATCCATGCACACGATCCTAGGCGCTGGCATGAAGCCGTTCCATCTCCACCTCTTCCGGCCCCACAATCTTAGAGTCGTCGCGGAAACTCGTTCATGAAAGTTGATTGAACCAAGTCATAGCTACACTGCCCGAGCCGGATGTACGCCTCACCCCCAACGCATGGAAGGCGACACGCATCTGCACTCTGTGTCTTGCCTAGGCTATATTGGAATCCGACATCTGCTTAGGCATTGCCATTTCTACTGGTAGCCAACCTATCCGTCGGCCCGCCGTCGTCGGCCTCTCCGCCTCCGCGGCCGCAATCCGCGCCTTCGCCACATCAATAACCGAGCGAACCAACACCCTACGTACGTTCCCCGTCGTAAGCACATCCGACAATGTTCGTCTTCAGCTATACCTTCGACAACACGCCAGAGCACAGCATTTTCCACCAATTCGTGCACCACATGTGCTTCCCCGGTAATAGGCAGAAACGGGCCCGAAGGGGTGGGCTTAGGCAGGCCGCGCCGCACGAACCACTCCGGTTGGTCTCTGTGGTTCGCTCCCCGAAAGCGAGACCGAGCTCGAAACGACCTGCCGCGCGAGCAACGGCAGCACCGGCGGCGTCAGCATCGGCAGCAGCAATGTGATACCACCCTCGCTGTCATGACTGCCACAGGCGGTGTCGGTTTCTTGGGGGGTGGGGGGTGGCATTGCACAGACGAGTGCTAACGGCGCCGAAGTGGGTGAGCCGCACACTATCGGGGGCGATCAATAACCAGGGCGGCTTGTTGTCATTTGGAGCATTCGGAGTGACGTTCCCGCAGCTGTCCACTGTCGCCGTGCGTGTTAGCAACTTGAGTGCAGTAAGTGCCGACTAGGAGGGCCATTGCGGGCTGCGGGAGGTGTAGGTCTATTGGGAGAGCAAGGTTTCCGCTTATCGCATGTTAACCTCGGGTCCCCTCGTCTGTCCCTCCTCATCGCCGACTGGGTTCGACTGCCCCTCTTCAACTTGGCGCAATAATGCACCTGGAGTGTTCCCACACTCTAGTGTTGCCTGGAAAGGCCTCCGTGAACTGCTGGTGGATCTCATTCCACGACAGCGCACGCGTCTTCTTCAGCTGTTTGAGAAGTTCATCTTCATTAGGCGTAAATCCCATCCCCCTTGATGCGGGGCCTTGCCCTGCCGAGGAACGGCTCTCAACCGACGAGACTCGCCGGCCTGTAGGTGTCTACTGGAACTTCACCACGTCATCGACCATCACGGACTTGAGGACCGCGTTTTCAAATGGCCGCTCCTCAAAACTTGCAGAGCACGGTGCCGTTCTTGCTCTTATTCTTTAGGATGAGGGTCCCCTGTAGGTTGATCCGGATTTCGAAGTGTTTTTTGCTAACACCATTGTCGCGGGTGTCGTCGAGCTGAATGTCGGAATTCGGATCTAGGTTGGCGTCAGCTTGGTCTGTCAGCACGTTTTCATGGTACGGGGGCTTAGCGTCCAGGTTCTGCGGGACTTGCCGCCCCGGTTCTGGCTAGCGCCAAGAAGACACTGGTGACAGAAGCGTCGCCACCCCTCTATGCGGTTTGGGAGTCGGTTGCTACCGTGGGCGACGGCCTGTCTTCTTGATCTTGGTGCTGCTACAAGGCAAAACTGCAAACTCTTCATCACGCAGCAGCTAGCAGCGCAGCGGGCAGCAACATCACAGCGCTTACGATACCTAGCGATTTCGTCACGCCCGAGCATGTCTACACCACGCTGACGCCCGCTCTCGCTCTCGCCCAGTTGGCACTGAGCGACACCTATAACGCGCTTATTCCGCGCGACGAAGGCCGTGTCTATCGCATACACAAGCCCACGCAAGTGTGCGACAACGACGCATCTCAGCTCAAACGCGAGCTGGAGCGGAAACTCCAGTGTGGCGACGGATTTACCAGCGACAGCCTGACCGAGCCCTTCTCCGGGGGCGAGGTCGCCGCTAGCACCCGTGAGCTGGGCACGATCTGGACGGGACGGTATCTTGTAGGCTTCCAGCCTCTGCCGTCGGTTCCGGAATTGGGGTTGACAGCGGGGAAAGGCCGGCCGCCGGGACGAGCGGTGCCGACCTGCTCCTCTGCACCGCGGCCTTTGCTAAAAAGCACGGCGTCGACCTCCGGACGATGCACGCGCGCTTCAATTTCGATCTGCAAAGCCGTGCTCTCATTGATGCAGCTATAATGTGCGGAACTTGGCTGAACGTTTACACGAGTATAACTGAATCAATAAACCGATACTTGCAGCCCGATTGCCACGCAACCAACAAATGCATATCATACCTGGCTTCCTTCAGGGCTGCTCTAGGTCGTCTTAGAATCCTCGTCTCAGTCTAGCTCCCCTCTGTCGTCTCGCCTCCGAACCATTGAAAGCTTTCACCCGCCTCCTGATTCACGCCTTTCTTCCTCGCCGACGACGCGAACAGCCAGCTTTTGATGGGAGGAGCCATTGGCAACCATGACCATGCTGTCAGCCCTGGGCGGCGGCGGCGCCGTCGACAGCATACGGAGAGGCTCGCCAGCGATGCCGCCCGCGGCCCTCGAGATCTCGACAAAGGCCGCCGCCAGCCCTGCTCTGGATCTGGGCTGCCGATGCTGCTGTTGCTAACCGGATGACAGTGAGTGACATGAGAACGCCGAGTGTGACGTTAGCAAAGTCCAGATTTGGTTGAAATGACTACTAAAATGGAGGCTAAAAGAGAGAAGGAAGTGTTGCAGGCCCCTTTCCAAAGTATCCTTGGCTTGTGAGTGCAGACAGGACATTTCGATATGTGTACCAATCGTAGGTAGCCAGCTTACCAACTTTGCATCGTACCGTTGTCGCGCAAGTCATCGCCTTCGTCCTTTGGGCCGCCCGTACTACACCCTTCCTTTGTCCGGCATAAGGCGGCTGCGGACCGGAGACCTGCGCTGTGGACGATGTATTGATTTCTTCTGGAGCGTGACTAAGGATGTGCACGCGGCATTCTCAGGCAGTCTGCCGTTGTTTGTAACCTGCACGCTAGCTTGGTTATGCATAGGCGTGCGATGCTGGGCCGTATCCGGCCAACCAGCTCGGCTTATCGATGCGTTTTATCGACCAAGGCACGGTGGTAGGCGTGGGCGGAAGTTGCTTGATGGAGGCCGTGGGATTCGCTTTCTGCCAACGCCTCGAGAACCTCCGCCACGTAAGCGGCGCCCTTCACGGCGAGACGAGCCGCCTACAATGTTAAACACAAGAGACACCAGACAGCTCTGGGGTCGGAATCGAGCCTACATCGGCAACCATCACCACCCACCAACCTAAACCAGTCTGTATGCCAGGAGAGGTTGTTTAATAAGGGTTGGGATCGGCTGCTATTTCCGCACCGTAGAGGGCTAGATTACAGTGCTGCGCGAAGACCTGGCGGCGGACACGACGATAATCTGCGTTTAGTAACAGAACTGTGCACCTTGCTTGGGAGGTGTAGACAGGAACTTAATGTTCGAGGTCTTTCAACTGTGCCTTGGCCGTTTATATAAAGCCCACTTTTCCGTAGCTTCCGATGTTGATATATTTCGTGGTTCTTCATCTCATAATTCCTTCACGTTTCGCTAATCATGTTACGTTCTCAAATCGCAGGGCGTCGCTTGAAGTTCCTTGGGCGAAGGCTATAACAGTTCAATTTCAGCATTCTAAACTTTCCACGATCGCCGGCGACGCATGATTCTTGAAACGATTGCATGGCGGTTGTCAATCGTCCATCCTCGGTGAGGCTGGTCCCTATCCGCCGTCGGAGTTCGCGCGCCTCGGCCAGCCGCGGTCCCTGCTCGTCTCGGTCGTCCTCCTCGAAGTGCGGAAGAGAGGCGTGCAGCTTGAGTATCTGCTTAGACCACTCCATGGGATCGCTGTCGAATATGGTCACTGTGGTGAACGAGCTGCAGAGCAGCCAGCCGTCGATGTGCGGCGCTTTCCCGTCGCTCGAGACTTCAAGTCGGGAGCCGGTTGCGCCTTCGCTACTACCCGTAGTGGCTTCACAGGGCTCCTGTGACGAAAAGCACGGGTGTAGTGATTGCATCGGCTTGTAGTGGTCGCCCTCAAACGACGCCGTCGTGAGGCCGTGCCGCATGAAGTTTATGACCCAGGATGGGTAGCGGCTGCGGCTGCCGCGTTCGTCTCCCCCTTTATCTCCTTCTTCAAGGTGCTTCTCGAAAAAAGAAAACTGCTCAGCTAGCGTCCTCAGCGCCCCCGAGCATCTCCGGATCATGTGCATCGTCGCGCGCTAGAAGACCTCCTCGTGCGGCAGCCCGTAGTCCGCAACGAGGAGCGGATTACGGCCGCCCTCCCAGCCACCGACACCGGCCGCGCAGTTCCCACCACAGCTTCCACCGCAGGCTTTGCTCTCTTCCGCCGCCGCACCAATCATTCCGTAGAGGCCATAGATGCGGTCCCGCGGGTTGTGGCAGCGGCAAAAGCAGCTCTCGACGACAAGGTCCTGGAGCGAACGCCCCCGGGCCTCGCCTTGATCCCAGCGCAGCTTGCGTATCTCAAGCCCGGTGCGCGTCGCTTCGTGGTAGGCGTGGTAGTCTCGGGCGCCGTCCGGTTGGTACCCGGTTTGGAACGCGCCGGCGCGCGGTCAACCTCGTCCATGTCGCCCGGAGCGAGGTCGTCGATTTTGGGGAAGGTCCCCATTAGATCGGCCACTCTCGTATATACACGATCCAGGGCTGTGAACAGAAACTCTTACTCAGCTCCGCAGAGCAGGGCGGGTTCTTCGCGGGCCAGTATGTACTCCTGAAACGTCCAGATGCGGCTCCAGTACGGATGAGACATAATCTCGATATATTACTTCTATGGAAAGCGAGCTCCACGCCCGGACCCGTTGTCGGCGATCTGCCTCGAGATGTTTGCGTCCCACGTTTCTGATGGCCTGTCGCCGTGTACCGCAGTGGGGGATGCTGCAGCATCAGCCGACCCGGTGAACCTGTGGCAGAAACTTATCGCCAGGTCGCTGCAGATGCTGGACTCGCCCAGCCAGACCAAGACCCTGGAAGCGCTCGAGTAAGTCCTGCCCATCACCCGCACCTGCACGTTCTTCTCCGTGGTGTCTGTCTGGTTGATGCAGACCGCATCCGCCCAGATGACGCGGGGATCTCGTCTGCCTCTGAGTCTGCGCAGCGCCCCTTCGAGGCTGGCTGTGACCTGGGTCTCGACGCCGTCCACGTTTATCGGCTTCATGACGAGGTTGTCTCCCCAGACGTGCGACAGCACCTTAAAGGAGGGATTCGCGTCGAGCGAGATGGCCTGCAGCGTACAGTAGACAAGGTCGCCGTGCTCGCCGGGAAGCAGGCTCAGCACGTGGATCTCTGACCGGCCCGACTCGAGAGGGGTATATATGGGTGGCATTGCTGCGTTCTGTGCGCGTCGCAGTAACGAAGCCGTAGTAGTGGCGAGTCAAAGGCGATAAAAGGTGCAGCAGCAAATCCGTTGAACGTGTAGCGAAGCAGTGCGTTGGACGGAGCAAACAGATATAATTTCTGTTGGAATACGCCAGGCACAGCCGCGCTGTTGGCAGCGAGGGAGATTTGTGCTGCGGAGCCCCTGATCCTGTACCAAAGATAGCCGCAGTGCTCGAATGTGTCTTACTCGAACGTGTGGGCGTTGGCACCGAGCACATTCCGTCTCTGTGCGGGTCAGTTGAAAGAGGGCGCCGGCAGGCCTTGGCAGGCGAATATTGTTGGTCGAACCATTATCGGCGTTTTCGTCCTGCCTATGCCAAGTGCAAGGCCGCCTCGCGTTCGCCACAACTCCGTCGCGATGTCAAGTCGGGCTCATTTGCTCGATGTTGGTTACCTCCCTGATCGAGGAAGGGCCGCCCGAGAGGGCACAAGAAAATCATCGCCATACGGGAAAATCCAAGTATGACAAGCAGCGTCTAGTTTGTGGGGTGCCAACAACGGTGAAACAATTGGTCAAAGACCTCGCTGGCTCGGCGGGCGCGGGCGCGGGCTACAGCACGGCCAGGAACTCCGGCATGTCATCACCTGGCTGATATCCTTGAAGCCGGTGACCATCCTCAAGGTCAACTTCTTCTGCATTTCCTCCACCCAATGGACGGTACCTCACATGACCATTTGTTTGAATGCCAGAGAGGAAAACAGAAAGCTCGACCGAGGACGCATGGCGAGATGGGGGGATTGACGGTGAGCGGAATGGACATGGACTCGTTTCAACACGATGCTTCGACTGTATGAGTGAGGCTGCTCAAGAAGCAAAGCATGAGTTCTCGCCAAGTTGCATATGTCGTGGCCAATGCTCGGCGGTGAGTTGTCCAGTGATCGATTGGCTGTGGAGACCCCCTTCGGTGAGGACAGCCGCCGGCCTTTCTTATACGACGCTTAAATCAACCCCGCGCTAGCAAGCCTTGATTTGATGCGAGGTCAAGCTAGCCCGTGAGGAACAATGACATATTCGTCACGAGGCTTGCCATTCTATTCGATCCTGCCAAGTCGATGCCGGGACGTTCCGAGGCGCTCAGGCACCGGACACGGGGATTTAGGCGAGATGGTTACGATTGATGCTATTAGGTGTTATTTCCCGGGGGCGGGCCTTAATAACGACGGGCAAATATGAAAATGAGGCTGAGGAGTATAACGAAGCGAGAAAGAGACCAAGCCGGCGGGTCAAGATGGAGTTGTTGCCGTGGTGGACCGTGTTCGTGCGCAGCCCCTTTTTCCTCAGCGAGATAGCAATCTCAGCGCATAAGCATATCTGGCGGCAACAACACCCTCATCGGGTCTCAGGACCGATCTAGATGCTCCTAATCTTCCCAGACGGGGAGGTCCAGATCCACGACGATGGGCTTGTTGAGCCTTTTGCCGCCTACGTGAGGATAGCTGTTCGCCATGATGGCGCAGTTGACGACGCAAGTTTCCCGCCGACCCATCCTGCCAAGAAGCGCTAGCCTGTCGCACCTGGCAGACGTTTCCGGGTCGCCGCCCATGCCCCAAGTGCCGAGCCCTGGGGCGGCGCCGTGGCACGCGTGCGTGTCGTCAAACGGGTTGGTCCCGCTCTCAGCCTCTGCAGGCTCGTTGACTAGCGTCCACTCCCCGTCGCCGTCCTGCTCGTCGAAAAGCCCCGACGGCCCGACCCCGCCATCGTTGTCGAGTGGCTTTCGCCCGGTCCTCACGTTGCCCGTCAAGTCCACGAGCGAAATCTTAGCCTCTCGGCCTCCCTCGCCGGCGCCGGCAGGAGCCGGGTCTTCCCACAGTCGGTGGGCATCAGGAACCTCCATGAACCTGCCGTTCACGGACCCTGGCCCCCTGTCAATATCCCAGCGCACAACTTCGGCGCCCCTGCCCTCATGCACATGGCCGCACACGGCGAGGCGCGGGCGTACGCGCCACAGGGAACGACGCAAGGCTTCGCAGCCAGCCGAGCGCCGGCGGTCCGCCGCCTCATCGCGGTGGCCGCGCGGTGGACCGTGGGTTATCACCACATCCACGGACAGCGGGATCTTGGCCCAGAGCTCTGCTGCATTGGGCCCGGCCAAATCTGGTTCGGTGGGTCGATCGCTACGCCGCCCCCTTCCGGGCTGCGCTGTGGTGGCTGCGGCAACCTCTGTAGAGTCCGGGTGACTGCCTGGGATCTGCCGCTGCTCGACCGACACGGGTTCGGGGGCAAACGAGACCGAGCTTGGCTCACAATGCTGCTGAGAAGCGGACTCTGAACCGAAGCGACAATTTTTGCTGTGCGATCGAGACCGAGACCTAGCCTTGTGCTTCAGAGCCTCGTCTGGACCCTGAGGAGATAGCGGTAGAGAGGCTGAGCGTGGACAACTAAAGGCCCAGAGCCCATCCCGAAGACTGTATGGAGACCCAAACACGGTGAACTCTGTGTGCGGCCCCGAGGGGTTGCTAAGTCGGATTTTGACGGCGCTGTGCAAGAGGTAGATTATGGAGGGACTCGACTCCAACAGGGCAATGCAGTCGGAGGGCGACTCGGGGCGCTGGTTATGAAAGTACATGCCATATTCCTTATAGAAATCAGCGTCAAGCGTGATATCGTGATTCCCTAGGGGAGCGACGAACAGGTCAGTACACAGGCAAACAACTGTTTCTCCGCCCACTACCAGGAACAGAGATGTACTTGTTGTCCGTACCCGCGATCACAATCTTGGCCTCAAAATCTGCCTTTTCGAGCCATTGAATGGTTTTGAACAGCTATGTACAGACCCGTCAGCGCTCGATACCCAGGGTGGGTCTTCTGCCCACTGTCCTGTCGAGCCAGGGTCACGAGCCGGCGCATGTCTGGGACATACCTCGGAAGAGGTGCCCTGGTTTGTCATATCGCCGGCGTGAATCAGGACATCGCCTTTGGGTAGTTTGATGGTGTAGTTGTGGGTGTCCGAAACGCAGACGAATCGGGTTCGTCGCAGCCTCGGCGGCCTCGCTGTCCCCTGTGCTCGGTCTCCGTACCGCTTGGTATCGGAAGCATCCATAGCTGTGGCGCAAGATCGCACGTCGACAGAACGCCGAAGACTGTGAGACACGGAAGGAGAAAATACAAAGGCGAATGTTGAGTGTTTCTGTGGACAGAAAGAGCGATTCAGTTTATGAACCTCTGATGATTGAATCTCGATTCAGGTTATCGAAATACTCGTCTTGTAGGTCAGTACCTAAAGGTAGCTAGGAAGGCCATGGATCGTTGAGGTTGGAAATCTCTGTAGACGATCAGGTGGTGATGTGTTGGAGGAGGGTTGAGGCTATGTGGTCATCTGTGAATAGGTGCTGTCTGGTCTGGTCTGTCTTCCCAGTTCAGGCAGCAGGAGCAACCAACCGACAGCAACCCACACGTGATATCTGTAGCTTCTCTCTCACAGTGCAATACTGTAGCCGGACAGTGGCATGTCGACGCCTCACTTCGGGCCTTGCCGGCGGTGAATCAAAAAGCAAGGGACCCAATGCCAGTTGTCTTGCCTGGGAGAGCCCGGGGGGATATGAAAAGATGTCTCAGATATAGGTCTCGCAGCAGGCTTTGTCAGCCAAAATCGCGCCAAAGGACTGTGTTCCTGAATGATGGGTGCCGTGCCTGGAGGGAGGGGGCCCCTATCAGCACGCAGACAGAATTGCCTTATTCGTAAGCCTTTTGCATGTTAGCTGCACCTCCAAGATGAGGGCTGAAGAAAGCAAGCAAATCGTCGATCCGATCCCACGCGTCCGAGCGCTCTCGAGGCAGATCATGAGTCCAAATCGCACTGTGGACCGTTTGATCCGTTCCTTCCGCTGAGCAGAGCGCCATGCAAAAATTCAAAAGCACTGTCGGTGTCACCACTTTGCAGCGACGAAATAGACGGGCGGCTGAGCAAATGAATTCCAGTGCTCAGCTGGGCCCACGGATCAGCGGGTTCACTGGCCCCAATTGCTGCCTTTCCAGCTGCAGCATCCCGGATGGCGTGGCCTTGTGCAGCAGGAACCACTGGCTCGGAGCCCCTGTCAGGGTTCTCCGCCACCCTGTTTTCGTCGGCTGGTCCGTTGCGACCCCCTTTTCCCGGGAGCTGGCAGGCGTGACCATTCAGAGCGTGTGCCCCGCTTCCCCTTTTTCTGCTCTCCTCGTGCTCGTTTCCCGATGGCGCACATCTCGGCTGCACTAATGAGCGGGTTGGACATCAAGTGCAACACGTAGGCATTGCAGTGCACGCCTCGACTTCACCGTAGCACAACACAGCACATCACGCTTCCAGCGCAACGGTGGCCGCCCCGGCGGCACCGGCCACCTACCGCCCTCTGCCTCTGAGGCTACGGCTGCCGGCCAGGTGTGCCTCAGAATGTCTGTTCCTGGCCTTGTTTGTTGACGTGGGCTCGTTGGAGCTTGTGCTGGAGCCGGCACGGATGGTGGGCTCGCCTGCAGTGCGCACATGGTGGGGCGGATGGGACTGCAGGCCGCACAGGCAGGCCTCCCCCTTCATGCGTCCTGTTGCCGGCATTGCTCGTAATGGCGGCCAACTCCACCCCTAATCTTCCGAAGAAGCAATTGAAGACGGCGACCAAGCCATTGTCCTCTCGACGTGGCACGGCGGACACGCCCGCGCCCCAGGCTGTCCATGTCCGCGATGGCGCAGGGCGAAGGGTCAAGTTTGGTGACGTCGACTGCGCCGTTTTGTGCACGCCTCGATTTGTGATGGTGTAGGTCTGGTGCACGCAGGTCACAGGGGGCTGGACTGGCCGAAAAGCAAAAGCAAGTGGGCAAAAGAATAAATACGGCCGTCAGCACGAGCAAGTGGCTCGCAACGTTCGTATCATTTTCGACCTCTCCCCGAGACCCCTGTAGCGCGCCAACCCCCTTCAAAAAGCGAGCTAGCGCCACGACCAATTTGGCTGGGTCGGAATTGGTGGGTCCACCCCGTCCTTGCGACGACCCTCCAACTCCAGGTTTGGTTTCCGCGATCCATAGGTTCCATAATTGCTGGCTTGCTGGAGAAAAAAATCGCCCAAGAAGCCAAATGGCCCAGCCACACCAACCTTCTCCCTGATCGACGGGCCTTCGATCGCGACGACACGACACGACACGAACCAGACGACGACAGAAGCCGGAACCGTCGCCGCAGCCCATCGTGCCAGCCCGTCACCGGACGGCCACCGAGCGAGCTGATGACGACCGGCCCCTGACGACCGTCTCTTGTTGACTGTCGCTCGTCGAAGCTTTCCTCGTCTCGCCACTCAACCCGCGCACCACCACCACCCAGGCCACGCACGCAGCGGCAGCAGCAGCGAGGAGAGTCGTCGGTGTCGGTTTGCTTGGAGTCGCGCCTCCCGGGGAATTTGTGCCACCGGCATCTGGAAACCGCAGCCTGCATGCGGGTTATACTTTGTGTGGTGCCAAAGCGCTAGCTCACCTCGGCCGCCTGGTGCGATAGCCCAAGTCTAATTTCCCGGTCCTCGTCCTGGAACAGTCAACCCACGCCTACCGCATCAATCCCCCAACGTCCGAGAGCCGCCTGGCCATTGGCGTAGAAGAAGCGTTCGCAAACAAACAATAAGCAAAAACAAAGCAGCAGAGGCTAGAGACGGACTTGCAATCGGTCTCACAGCCACCAGCCCGTGCACACGACCCGGCTCGGATTTCGAGCTCGGCTAGGCCAAGCACCATCAACGTGTCGTCGTCGCACCTGCGACGCCCCTTCACGAGGGCACCATGACGGCCATGTCAGCCGTCCCGACTGCGGCTTCCGGCCTCACTCCACCGAGCAGCTCCCACGGCAGCGGCAGCAGCAACGTGAACGGCAACGGCTACGCGTGGAACGGCAGCTACTCCACGGCCGAAAATGACGAGGTGAGTGGAGACGACCACGAGACACGACGTTCCCGTCGCGCTGCCGCGTTTGCATCGACCCGTCCTACATTCCAACACTCCTTCCAGAACTTCCATCCCGCTCTGGCTGCTCCGCGAGACTTGCATGTTTGCCTGTCACTGCTCTTGCCGCCGTTCCGCTGCTCGGGAACTGGTTGCACGTACAGCTGTCGCCGAGCAGACTTCATAGAATTCATCAATGGCACTTGATAAAAGAGACACTGACACGAGTTGCGTCACTCCCTTACGCCTTCTCCTTTCTCTAGAACCCGATGCATTACAAAAAGACAGCCCATCACTATGACGCGACAAACGGCCATCAAAGGTCACCGCTGATTTCGCAGAACGGACACTCGCCATCGGATTCCCCCGACGCTCCGACACCGAAAGACAGCGATTCCAACCTCACGGGCATGGCCGCAGCTGCCTACCTTTCGCCCCCACACGGCTCCAGTGCCGTCAAGTCCTCTTCAATAAGGGACAACACCACCGGCTCCTCGGACAGCGTGCCAGACACATACGGGAGCAGCAGAGGCACCAAGCGTCTGACGGGAGAGGTCAGTCCCACTGGCAGCTTCGGGGACTTGTCAGACGACTCGAAATGGATCCATAGGGACAAGCTGGCTCGAATAGAAAGCGAGGAGCTGCAGGCCGCCGGCATCTTTCTCCCGGCACCGCGCTCGCATAGCCGGCCGCGACACGCCACGCAAGAACGACCGAGCGCCTCCAGGAAGACGTCAGATGCCGACCTGCACAACTCTTCGAGATCGCGCAAGAACTCGTCGGCCGTCGCTGGTTCGACGGTGGGGACGAGTTCCGGAGATCCCAGGCTTCAGACCAGTGCGTCCAACTGGGACTTGAGGTTACCTGAAGAGATCGCCGAGGCCGAGGAGGCGAATTATTGGACGTCTGTGAACGGCATGAAAGGCTCATCACGGATCCCCGTGGCCAAAGTGAGCCCCGCGCCCATACCATCCGATGTTCTGGAACGCGATACCCCCGCGAGGCGAAGGCGGGATAGCAGCCCTAACGACGATGCCGCGGATATCAAGATGCCTAGGACACGAGCAAGGAGTAGTAGTACCAGCACCAAGCTCGAGGCAGCAGCAACCGCTGCCATCAGCAGCACTCCCCAACCGAAGCGCGCGGCGACCGACTCGTCGCCCAAGAAAGCGGCCGGCGGCAGGAAAGGGTCCGGCAAGTCTGGGACCACCGGGCGACAAAAGACGCGCAGCGCACCTAGCAAGGACTCGACGAGCAGCGCGTCTGGCACCACGCGACCGTCTACGAGATCGGGCGAGCGTGAGCTCACGACAGCGTCTCCCGTCAACAACATGCGCGCACCCGAGGGCGACCCACCGTGGATGATTTCGGCTTACAAGCCGGACCCGAGGCTGCCTCCCGATCAGCAGCTCCTTCCTACAGTCGCCAAGAGACTGCAGCAAGAAAAGTGGGAGCGCGAGGGCAAGTTTGGGAACATTTACGACAAGGAGTTTAGGCCGCTCACAGACGACGGATTCCTATCGCCGCCGGAGCCCAAGGATAAGCTCAACCCCCAGCCAAACGAGAAGCAGGAGGAGAAGACGGACGACTGGCCCCTGAAAGCCGAGCCCAAGAGCCCTTCGGCGCCCTCGCTCCGCCAGCAGCGGACGGGATCTTATTCCACGATCCCCAAGGTTCAGGACCCTCCCCAGAGCCCACTTCCGCCATCAAGGGGCAATGGGGCGCCGGGACAGCCGTCTCCTTTGGTGCGCGTCCCAGACGTGCCGGACGACGATCCAAGCCAGGACAAGAAGGGCTGCATGTGCTGCATCGTCATGTGATGATGCTTTTACTGCTGCTGTTGGCCAAAGGCGTCTCTGTCCTCGAACTGTCCCGGTGCGCCGTAGATCGATCTTGACGGCAGCCCTGCATGCCCGCCAAGATATCGGATTTTCCGTACATAGACTGTCATTTACACTACCTACTCTCGACGACCCTCACGGGCGAGAAGGACCGCCGAAGCCCCTGGCACGATACCCAATACCCGCCTGCAAACCGACGCTCACATCGGTTTCGGCGTGGCTGAGTCACCATCACCCGGACCCGGATCCTATCTGGCCATCAAGTGCTCATCCATGGCCATCACCCGCTCAAGCAACCTCCCATCCTCATCCTCAAGCTTACCCACGCCAGGGTTCTTCTCGGTCTGTACGACTTTACGATTCTCTTCCTTTCCTCACCTCTTCGCCAAACCTTCAATTCGCAGACCCCAACGCCAGTGTAATTCTCAACTGCCACATATCTCCCCGATATCCCACCCACAAAGCCATGGACGGCACTCTATTTCATTGACTCTTGCTTCCCTTGATTTCTATTCCGCCGTGTTTTTGCTTTGCCATTTTTTCAGCCCCATCCAAGCGTGCTTTCCCCTGATCCCATTCCTGGAGTTCTATTTTTCACTGGCAGCCCCCTGGGAGGTGATGCTTCTCTTCGGGAGTTCAAAAGGAGTTTAGTCGGTCACAAAGGGAGAGGCCTGCGAAGCTCTTCTAATCTCTTTGGTTGAGTTTCGTGGGCCACCGTCAATATCCTCCGGGCTCTCACGAAAGCCCGTCCTGTTCACGTTTTCTTTGTCAAGTTACATACCACCATTATCTTACCTATCTATTTTTGACCTCGTGCATATCTTTCTCTCTGGCCCTCTTGTTCTGATCTTTGCATGGCCAGCCTGGATTGGAAGGAGTTCTTTCTTGCCCTTACAAGCAGCTATCCGTTCAATTCCCGACCAGACCACCTGTCTCGGTCGTAGACGCCACCTTGTCTTGCTTGCCTCTTTGCTTGGCTTCTCCATGGCCAACCGGGCTGTGTGCATATTATTACCTATTTTTGGGTGGGCTCATCATCGCTAGATCTTGCGACGGATGATCTCCCGAGACATACAACCTTGGCCGTCTTGCGCTCACGAGAACGAGCCAGACCAACCAGAGAAAACCAGCCGTCTCTCTTCTTGTTTTCTATTCTTGATTTTCCCTTTCCTTCATTTTCCGAGGTACAGAGAGACATGCCCTGATGTAACGGGCTTCACACCCGCACGCTAAGGATGGAGATTGGTCTTCGTCGCCGTCATGGGACGACAGCCACGCTATTTCTGGGACGGTCGTCTCGAAGCTGCCTTCACATGCAGCCGCAGCTCGACCCAGCCATCTTATCCCCTGCTTAAGTGCGTTAAGAATGCAAATACAACAAAAAAGATATGATAATCACCTGACGTTACTGTTCCTCTGGGTCACTTTTGCGGTTTTGCGTCAATGCACTGTATCCCTCGGCCCCGCCTTCGGGATATCAAAAGCAATCGTGCGACTACTCGGAAAGCGAGTTGAAGAGCTCGGGAAAACGGCCAACCTGATACGCCGAAAAGACAGACCTCTTGGCAGTCGCACATATAAACGACAAACATCTCGGGCGGAGAGGCTGCTGCATGGACGTATTGGACTGAAAAGGCAGTCAACTAGTCGGGTTTCAGAGCCCGAAAACGGACGAGGTCCGAGATAGTTTACTGATATACGAGGCCCTTTTGGTACAGCGTCCCGTAGTGGTGGGTGGAAGCACCCATTCCTCTTTCTAGCACACACACTCTATTTATCCCTCAGCAGATTACAAACGTGGAAATTTTCGTCCGCAAGTGGTGGGCTGGGCATCTTATTGTCTTTTTGTGTGGCCCCTTTTTCTCCTTGAGGCTTTTGTGCTGCCGCCCGGACGGCGTGCGTCAGGTTCAGTCGAATGTTTCATGTAGAAATAGGAGGGCATCTCCAGATGGAATTCGCGATTCCAACCTCGCGGTCCACCTCTCTAAATCGAGGTTTGAAAGAAGGTGCCAGATGCGGCAAGTCTGGCTGGCCGTCTCCTTCTGCTTTGGGAAAGCCGGCCACAGGGCTGGACCCTGCAGAACAAGGTTCGAGACTCCTCCACCCCAAGGAAACAGAACTCTCCTGGATGCAGGCATATCCCGAGTTGCCGCGGGTGCGTGCGGTAGGCATCGTCCCCCACCGCGTGCCCGATCCAAACGTGGGAACGTTGCATTTGCTGATAGGTGCCCTCGTATTCCGTGGGACTGGGAAGTACTGTACAGTGCATACTTGTATCGCACAACTGCAGGTCTGGGATGTGTCGTGTTCGGGTGTGAAGACGTCGATGATTGGGAGGATGGGGTTTGTAGATATGGATCCCACATGACCTACTCTGTTAGTCACTTACACGTCTGCCCGGCCGGCAGTCAGCCAGTGAGACCGAGCCTCGTGTTTCCGAGCAGCGTGAAGCACATATAATAGCGAGGGCTTGTATCGTGCGGGCTTTCTGAAGCGGCTCCGCTGCTCCGAAATGTCTTGAGCCGCGGCAGTTCTTTTCTAGAAACTCTCTAATAAACGAGGATACCCACTTGAGCGTGCGCCCAGTGGCTTCGGGAAGAAGTCGAGGTTATTCCCGCGAGCCCCTGTGTCGGATATGGGGAAACTGGAGGTGAGCGAGGCTGAGAATGGAAAATAGGCTTGCCAAGAGCCAGCAGCCACCAACTCGGCCCATTTATGTAGACGTTTTTATCTACCGAGAGCCGGGCATGATTTGAGGCGCAAACAAAATAGCCAGCCACAGCCGCAGCCACTCAGGACATGGGAAAGATGGGATGGAGACGTCGGCACAGCCACCTCCCGGCATTGACAACGACGGAAATCTTCCCCACTGATTTCTGATCGGGTTCTAAAATTTCCATTGCTGCTGTCTGCTCCGCCCACGGCCTGGACCGAAAGAAAGAAGTAAATGCGTCTTGGGTTTGGCAGTTTCCAGTTCCTGTAGCGACACCCTTAACCCTTGGGGCTTTCCGCATGAAGGAACAACACATGGCGTGGAGCGCACACGCGCAGGGTTGAGCCTTACAACTCGTGATGTGGGGAAAAGAAGGATGAAGAAGAAAAGTCATAGCACAGGCACATATATTTCCTTATCCAACGTGTCGTTTATACTTGTCCGTCCGCGCGGGGACAGAGGGACTTGCGCGCCGTATCCGCGGCATGTCAGATAGAGTGCGGCGTGTCGACGGACTGCGACGTGGATCGGGTGTTGGTCCGGCCAGGCTGGCTGGTCGTTGTCCGTTTCCATGATGGGGCGTTCTCTGAGACCTGCAAGTGATATATCTCCAGGCGAGCAGATAGAGGAATAGTTGCCAGAGACAGAAGGCCAGTGTCAAAACCCAACATGGCCGACAAGCTTTGGCGCCATGTGCCAGCTAATGAGAAGGGCGTGCGTGCTATATCAGCGCGGTGGTGTGCTGCTAGCAATAGACCTGGAGACCCTTGAGCTTCAACAGTCAAGCCCAGGTCCCCAGCAACCGAACCGTTGCACACAGCGAGCGTGCTGGTTTCCGTTTCGGGAAGGGGGAGACAGCACGCCCAGTCCACCCAGCCCAACGGTGGAGGAAAAAAGACTGGAGGCAGGGACCACAACTCGAGGCCCAGAGAGCCCGATGCTGCCGTCCCCGAGTCGTGTGCTGGTGGGGGTCGAAAGCAACTGTTTCAAACGGTGGCGAGCCACGGGCGGCATGCCGACGACGACTAGGGGAGGACGAACAGCCCAGCGGCTCCGCTGTATGTATTTTATCTGATGTTGATGCGATGCTGCACGCTCCACGGCCCTTGTCGAGGGGCTGGCTGATGGGGCTGCCCAAGGGGCGGTCGGTCCTTTTTGCTTGTTTGATCCTATGCAGGGCAGGGAGAACATACGGTACAATCAGTACTGTACAATATCTTTGTTATACCCAGGCATCTATGAGCCTACCGCCCCGTGCCATGCGCCTCCAACACGCGCCCGGCACTTCCCCTCCGCCCCGCCCTACGGACCCGGGCGTGGGACCTCACGGGCAGGGCAAGGGACGGGCTCCGGGCGCATTGTGGCGGTGGGCGATTGTTATTGTCTGGGGCCCGTTCTGATAGTCATCCACTCGGGGAGCGTATCCGCGCAACGTGGGATCTGTCTTTTGTATCTTTTTTCTCCAGATATTTTGGATAAACGCATACGAAGAAGACAGCCCTGGGATTCTGGAAAACCAAACGGTCAAAAGGTGGAGCAAGTAGCTGGCGTCTGTCCCCCATCTGTTCTTCCCACTCAAGATAGGATCCGTGCCAAGACCCACGCCGGGCCCGAGGGGAGACGGGACCCGCGCGCGCCGTGAACGCCCGGGATGGTCGGGATGGAGCAATGATAACCACCAAAACCGCAAAACTGTACCCAACCGAGAAAGGAATGAACACGGGGTTTTGCAAGCCTCTCGGAGACGTCACACGGGCGACTACATACTATGTGTGCGCACTTGCGAACGGCAACAATGGATTCCCCTGGCCGATAAGATCGGAAGAGGGACTAGACTCGACAGGACGGATCTAGACCCGAGTAGACGTCCACGCTAGGCTACGCAGACCCGGCCATCGTGAACAGAATCTCCCCGCGGTCGTGCCTAGAACCTGTTGATCAGCCAGAGAACAACACCATCGTCGGCAACTTGCCCACCCACGCCACTGGCGCGGCACCCCGCCCTCCGAAGTCCGGATCGGATCCGAACTCGCAGGTCACGGGGTGCATAACTTCGGGTGATAGCGGGGAAAGTTGGGGGCCAGTGGCGTGTCCCAGGACGTCGGGGACCGCGGGCAGAAGCTTAAAAAAAGGGGAGGTGACAGGGTAAGAAAGGAAGCTTGCTTGGTGTGGGCTCTTCGCGGGGAATCTGCGTTCATCATGTATGGCAAGCATGCCGTCTGTCTGACAAGGGGTGAGAAAGAAGCAGGTCCAAACGAGGTCGGCAATCCGGCGAGTTCAGAAGGCCGGGAGGGGATGGCAGATAGGGGTAGCAAACGCAAAAGAGAGTTGCGGGCCTTTCTCGGGGAGAGCCTTTTTTGGGTTCGTTGCCATCAATGCTAGGCGGCATGCCCCGGTATACATGAACCCAGGACAAGGAGACGGCCAAAGTTCAATGGGCCAGACCCCCCAGGCCTATTCGCGAGGCCGGAAAGAGAAGCGGGCGTGAGTGGCAGGACACCGGCGAGCCTACACGCCACGGTAGCAGGCCCTGATCGCCAGATTGCAGATCATCTTTCGAGGGTATGTTGGACACATACTATGTACGTATATTGGCACTGCACAAGGTAAACACAAACAGGCCGAGAGTTGGTGCTGGTGGTGAGCTCTGAGCTGCTGCAGGCAAGCTCCTTGGATCAAGGCGAGTCACCTGCCAGCGAGCCATGATTGACAAACTTGTTCTGTGCTTGTACAGGAGAAAGTTTTACGTGCTGAGCTTGCGCGTCTGGTGGGATTGGGGCACCCGGGTTCTTCGGATGGGCAGGCAGGCAGGCAGGACAGGCTGGGCGTGATGGGACGGCGTGTGCTGCACCTGCCGCCCGCGGGGGTGAGGCCGGGAAACGTTGGTTCGGGGGAAACGAGGGCTACGCCGGAATGGAGGCATGCAACAGGGTATTGTTTGGTTGCCGGGATATCCGGAGAAGGACACGCAATTTCGGTGCCGGATGGGATCGGGGACAGTGGTAGGGATAGCGAACCCAGGGGCGTGTGTGATGAGTGAGGTTCAGTCTCTCACTCACATCCGTGGCATCCGGCTAGGTGCTGATGAACGGGTGACATTCGGGAATAGCTAAAAGCTGCCTGGTGGGAAAAAGACGGTCGTGGTAGCTCCGGGCGATGAAAGTTTGAGCCGCGCGTCGAATGGTGTAACTACCAGAGTTCAGGATCGCGTGCTTCCTCCCGGATCTAATCTGCCGTCGAAAAATCTACTCCGTCTGTCCATGGGCCTCGATCCGTCTTTTTGACGATCTAGGGCCTTTTGTTGGTCAAAATCGGGACCCCTGAAACGCGATGGACAGACTTGAGTGGTTGCGTGATGGTTCCCTGTCGAAGCCTGTCCCTTTTCTTTTTTGGTTGACCGCTTTTATCTAGAATTGGAAACGCGGCTCTAAGAAAAGAGCAGACCGCAAAGAAAGTTGAGCCAATTCTAGAACCCGAGATGACTGCATGCTGCCTGCCGTTGAATTTTTCTGTGTTGTCATCACACCCGTTGCGTTTGGCACAGGGGGATCGACGGTCCAGAGCTTCTATTTTCCAGTACGCTCCCGCGACGGTGGCGGTCTAGGCCTAGGCCGGACTTTTTTTTTTTTTTTTTTTTTTTTTTCTTGGGGAGCATGCGTCCGCGCCAAGTGCCACCAGACGAGCCACGCGGGCCTGGCCTGTTGATGCATCAGAAGGGAGGTCGGAAATCGTTGAGACCTGCCTGCCTGCCACAGGGCGACATAATCTCGCCCCCAAGCATCCGACCGCAATCGCGCGCGTCGTCGGACCTCCTGCTGGGGGTCACCTACAGCTAGTACACGTATGCACCTAAACGGGCATAAGGGGCTGGTATTTTTGGGTTGGGCGTGCAGGCAGAAGTGCCGGACGCCGGGGGCATGGATGGATCAATGGCACTGAGGCTGGTTGGTCTGCGAGGCACGTGTTCCCAGCACCAAAGTATTGTCCGTCCACCCCACCCGTCAAAAAATCCCCAAGTGCCGTGGCCTCCCTGCCTGCCTCACGGGAGAAATGGACGTGTATCAGTCGGTGTGTGGTGTGTGTGCTGTTCGCCAGTCCACGGTCTGACAGTTCGGCACACCGACAACGCACCAATGGAATCGGCCCCTTGCCGCCCTTCTCTGCCTTTCCACCGTCGACATGGGAGGGGGTTTATTTAGTGCTAATAACGACATGGTATTGTGTTTTGCGGTGACATGAGGTGGTGCGACAACGCCTCTTCTTTTCTTTCTTTGTTCGTTTTTGTCACGTCCCACCGCCGCCCAAGAGGCCAGGCCTGGCCCGGCCCTGGGGACCCCACCGACCAGGGCGGTAAGTTTTGGTCGTGTTAGCCAACCACCTAGGCCAGCGGGAGGTCCCGTGAGAATACCGTAGAAGCCTTCCACTCCCAGACCCAGGCCGCAGCTGTCACCTCGGGCCAGGCAGGAGTAACGTTCGGTCTTGTTTCGGTCCCCAGGGGACACCACGAGGGGCAGGTGTTCGCGGCCCAATGCCGGGGTCTAGTTGGTCAATGCCGAGCCGGAGATGGCGACGGATGGGCCATGAGTCACAGGTTTCTACGGTGTACGAATGCGACGACGACAGGAGGCACGGAGATGAATAAGAGCAAGCCGACATGGATGGGGGGTCGTGTGAGCAGAGTGCAAAAACGAGAAATGAGAGTGTGGGACCCAAAAGCCAGCGAGCGTGTGACAACCTCCAGCCCAGACCAAGCAGCGGCAGACACACCACGCCGGCCGCCATCCCCTCGGACCGAGGCCGGAGCCTTGCCTTTTGGGTCACTTTTCTGGGCGGCCCAGACTGGTCTGGGCATGTGCGAGTGTTCTGTGCAGGACAGGAACAACGTTGTCGAGCCAGTGCGAGGCACACAAGGAACGGGGGTCGAGAAAAGGCCTTTTTTTTTTTTTTTCTCTCTCTCTCTCTCTCTCGCCGCGCTGTCCGGGGCATCCCAAGCCCTGAGGACCCAGCGAGGCAGGCGCCCAGAACGGCGAAGGGCCCCCACAAATCAAAGTTGCTGTGCATATGCGGCACTCGTAGGGAGATAGGGTACCCATACCACTGGTCCGTATTAAGTCCAGCCCTGAGAAACATTGGCGTTGTTGTTCTTTCTCTTTGTTCGTGACGGTATCGCTGTATCCGGATGGACTATATGTTTGACACAGGGGGCCGTGGGGTCCAGTCTGTCGCTGTGGCATCTTGGGGCTCTTTAATGCCTCGCTCTGCTGCTGGCTGCTCTCCCTATTTTCCAATCTAGATGACACCTGCCCAGGCTCGGTTTGTCCGTGTTTGGAGCCTGTCGTCCACATATTGCAAAACGTACGAGCCGGCAGTTCGGTGTCATACCATCAGCAATCGCCAAGCGTCGGCGCGCGGGGAACTGGATGCCAATGGCGATGCAAGAGGAAGGACGCGTTCGCTTATATGCATATGCTGGCGCTTGCCCGGCTTGTCAGGCCTGGAACCCCCGCGCCTCGGAGCTGCGGGAACACGCTTTCGTCGATGCGCACCCGCGAGGAGATTGGCGGGAGAATAACACAAAGGAAACACAGGTAGACTTTGAGATTATTGTGCGCGCTAGTCGCGGTCATGGGGGGCCCGGAGCGAGTGATGTGCGAGTTGTTATCTCCTTGTGTCCGGAACCGTGCAACAGAAATGCGGTAGCTCCCTGTGGGCAGGCTGCCAGTGTGACTGTGTTCGACTTGTCCAACAATGCAGAGATTGGCGCGAGCGGGATCGCCAAATGCGCGCTAGATTGAGCGGGCTATTCCCGCAGTTCGTTTATTTTCCCCAAGAAAAGAGACGCCGGACGCCCCCTCTCCGTCATTGAACAGCCGAGAGTTGGGGTTCGCGATCGGGGTTTTGTGTGTGCGATCAGTGTTTTCTTGCTGGCCCTCGGCCGAATGGCCCACGCGCCCGCGACCAAAAGCGAACTTACAGCCCAAATGAACGAATGGCCCTCTTGGAAAGGTCCCACCTCCTGCGTTCCCAGATGCCCTCGTCGGCGTGCAGAAAGGAAGGTCTCACGGGACACATTTAGGGGTCTTTATTTTGCGCTGTCCTCTGTGCTATTACGTGTAACGGACTCTTGAGGGAGCGCTGTAACGGACTTTTTGCCGTGTGAAACGGAACGCCGTCAAGGGCCCACACGCCGTTTTGCTGAAATGCGACGGTATTCGCATAATGGGGCATGCGTGCGAGGCAATTCAGACTCCATAATGGCGAGGGCTCCTCGGGTCCGTGAACAGCATCCGACGCAGGAGGGGCGCTGGGCGTCTGACTGATGCTCAATCTCGATGGATGCAACAGGGCCGAGGCATTAAAAAGATGGTAAAACTGGATCAGCGGATAGGTGTGCCTTGCTGCTTGCTGCCGGATTTGATCGATCGGGAGATCACGAAAAGTGGATGAATCAGATGGTCGAAGAAAAAAAAAAAAAAAAAGACACACTGGGCTTGGAGCAAAGAGTCCGGGGGATTTTGAACTACGAGTCGGCACATCGCGATCCTCAGCAGCTGTGATAGTGCTCTTGTCTGGTGCGCTCAACCCGGAGTAATGCAGTCGCAGCACGCGCGGCGCACATCCATCACAGCAGCCCGGAGCAGCCCACACGCAAGACTCGCTTTGATACATCGGCTGGGCAGGCGGCCATCGAGATGGATCACTCGGCGCGTGGGCGCGACACGCCCGCATGCGGATGGGATTGTTGCGATGGGTCCGCTGTTATTATTGTTTCCTCCTATCTTGGGGCCCGAGCCCTTGCCACCTACGAGGTTGGGTCCAAATTGAAAGAACCAAAAAGTCACCAAGGCAAAACAGCCACATGCCATCCGGCAAATCCAAGCAGACAAGGCGCGCGGCATCCCAAGCCACCGTCCGCTAGTCTCGGCCTTTTTCAAAACAGACAGGCGTTGGAGATTCGGCCGATACCATTCCAGGCCCAGCGGTCTTGGCTCCTCAAGGCCTCCCGCAGGGCGTCAACCGCAAACAGGCACGGCTCCTGGGACGTTTGTCCGCGTTTGTGCTTTTTCGCCCTCTCCACCAAGAAAGCCACGGAAATCAATAGCCCTGATCAGATCATAATACCCTCCGCAACAGCGATCGTCACATCAGTAATCAAGCCAGCGACACGGGAAGGAAGTGCTAGGCGGCCTAGGTAGTATCATCATGGATAGGTAGTCTGAATCTTGTGGCTGTGGGATCGAGATGTGTGCCCGAAGGAACAATGAAAAATGAACGAAAACATGCAGCAATCCGAGCCTGCGTCTATGCAGATGCTTTTGCATGGATGGTCCTTGTCTCGCGGCCAGAACGGACCTGACGGAGGATCCGCATTCGCGCCAGCCCGACCTTCAGGCAGCGAGAGAAGCAGCAAGCAAAACCGTCTGCCGCGGCTGGGTGCTGGGCAAGAGCGACCAGGGCTTGGCCGTGCGTTGTGTGGTGGTGACGCCTGGTCGTCGGAACCTTGACACTCAAAACACGCACACCCACCCCTCCTCTCTCCACCCCCCTCCCATGCCCGCCGCCCACCCATCACCCCCTAGCCCCAAGCCAAGGCTAGGACCGCACAGGCGCACGCCTCCATCGTCGATGAACACCCTCCCCACTTTGGCTGCGTGTGAGAAGCCCGTGGCGGTCGTGGGTGTGTGAGTGTGCGTGTGTGTGGAACGCATTCCAGATGGCCTCCGCCTCCTTTCAGAACCCAAGCTGCCTATCCCGTAATGCCTGCTGCGTGCGCGCCCATCCCAACGGGCCCTCCATGTCGAAACAGCCTTCATCATAAGGAAGAGACCCTCTTTTTAGTATTTTTATTTTCTCCCCTTCCTCCCTCACCACTTCCTTCCTTCGTGGACAAACCCTGCCTCCGTTCGAGATTCTTACAAGAATAAACCATCCGACCCTTCGGTTCCCCTGTCCGGCCTCTCACCACACACGCCTCCCACCTGTTCTAAATGGTCCAGAGCCCCCTTCGATCTGGAACTTTCCTGCCGCCGCTCCCGGGCTCCTCGCCCGCCGAATAGTCTGGGCCGCCTTGGTTTTCCTCCTACAGCCAGCTCGTCCCATATAGCAGCAAGCCTCCCACCAACGGTATCAAGGCCTGTCTCGTCCGCCACGACTCTTGGCCGGGCCAGACAACCAACAACCACAGAGCGAACCTCGGCCAGCTCCGTCGTCCTCGCGACCTCCCACCACATCAACCGCCACAACCATACCCACAAACGATGTCTTCGCGATCCTCGCACAGGCCGTCCAAGAAGCACACGTACTCGTCGACCTCGTCCGACTCTGACCTCTCCACCTCGTCCGGCTCCTCCGCACCCTCAGCCGGCTCCGGACGCTTCAGCATGGACAGCACGGTGCACCCCGTCGTCTACGTCGAGGTCATCCGCTGCATGCGGTGCGCAAAGTCGGCCGAGATGACCTCGACCGACGACGCCAGCAGCAGCGGCATGGTCCAGATCGGCACAAACATCTACTACTGCAGCCGGTGCGCCAAGATGGTCGGCTACAAATGAACGAAGAAAAAAAAAAAAAAAAAAAGGAAGAGAGGTTACTTCTCTCAGCATGTTGGCGCGCCGGTTGCAACACTTCTTCTTTCTTATCCCACAACAACAAGACACACACCACCTATTCTTCTCCTTGTTTCTTGAGGAAATACTCCCCCCTGAAGCAACGATAGGGGGGCTAGGCTGGGCGACATGGACAACAAACAACCACGCACACACCTGCACACCTACCGACAGGAGTCTGTCGGGCTGAGGATAGATATCCTCTTGGCCCGCGACGACCCTCCAACCGGCACGCAACATCTTTTTTTGCGCTACGGAACGACGTCGTGTTCTCGCAACACCGTCGACGCTCTCGCTCTCGTTTTCTTCCCTATCCCACCCCGCATCACCGAGCGGGGCGAGATTGGCCCTATCGTGAGACACACCGTCTCGGAGGGAGCCATGGGGAGAAGAAAAAGCCACCCCCACAGCGCACAACCCGTGTGCCGCTACTGATCGCCACAACTCGGCCAGTCGAGTCGTGGGGAATGCTGCAAAAGCTGCGCCTCTATTCCAGGGTTCACCGACATCGTCCTCTCGCTACCCTGTTTTTCTTGGGCGGCTCGTGAAAGAAATGGCGGACATTTGGCACCGCTGCCAATCAACGACAGTCGGTGATCCCCGGGGTCCTTCTCAGTCCGGAAGTGAAACCGCCGTTCACCCTTGGTCACCACTCAACCACCCCCTCCTGTCGATCCCCAGACCAGACCTACAATATAAAAGGATGATGGAAAAATAAGGGCAAGCGACCCACCCGGCAAAAGAGCCCAGCCAGACCGCTCTGAGGGGCAGCAAAGCCATCAATCATCGTCCGGAATGGGATGGGCCCCACGGTGGCATTATTGCCATTTGTGCGGGCTGGCGGCCGTCGCATTCGGGCTTCCCGGCTCGGCTTCTGCGGGCAACACCAAGAAAAAACCTGCAATCCGGCGCCGACGACGACGACACCCATCGCTTGGCCTACTACGTCCCAGCTCCTCGGCCCATTCCGAAAGGCGGGACCTGTTTTGGGTTGGCGCAGATCCCCCAACCACGAAAGTCAAGTTCTAAGCCACCATTGACGGGCTGCGATTACGATGGAGGGAAGGGTCGCACGGCGTTGCCCTGATTTTTGGAGGGCGGGCTTCCCGGTCTCTCTTATCCCATCCCTTGCCGGGTGTGGGACGGGGACACACATGGTTGGTGGACGCCCACACGTCATCACTTGGGACCACTCCCGACATGTCTTCTGGCTCCTTTTTTTCTTGTCTTTTATTTTCAATCCACAGCTCCTTGCCGGCCGGCAACTTCCATGCACTCGGCCTGTTTTGACTGGCTGGATTCTTCTTTTTCTCTTACGATGGATGGGGCTTTTTTTTTTTTCCTTTGCTGGAAATCGCGCTGCGGGTTGGTCGGGCGCTTTTCATTGGGCGGCTTTCCGTCTCCCCTTGGAGCCCCCATTCCTCTTTTTTGTGTTCCCCCGTCCTTGTCGCACCTGCCTACGAGGATGACGTCGACAGCTCCCACTTGGTGATTTCGGCTATTCTGCACCACTGGTGGACACAACGATACCCCTTTGATTTTACGTTTTTCAATTCCTCCCTTGTCTTTTTTTTTTTCTTCCTGCGACTTGAAAGCGCGGCGTTTTCCTTCCATTGGCTTTGGGAGAGGGTCCCAATCATGTACGTACGGCACGCATTTTCTTCTGGCTTATTGGGGAGCATCTCACATGAGACGGGATTTTTCAAGGAGTCTGGGGAAGCGAAATGGGAGGGCTTCTTTTTTATTCAGCGATCTTCTGCAACTGCCGATGATACCTCATTTTTTTCCGTATTTTAAAACAAATACCACATGTCTTGGCGAAGCCAAACTCTATCCCCGTGTGAACAAAATCGTGATTGATCTTTTGACTTTGGTTCTCGGCTTCTGGGTCGCGGGGTCAACAGCCACGAGAACAGGATGACAGACAGCAGTCAGCGAGCGTGACAGTGTCCCAGTGGTGCGTGTGCGTGTGTACGAGTGTGTGTGTGGAAGTGTGTGTCAGTGTCTGGTGTGGTGGGGTTTCCCCTTGCACAAAGGCTTGGCAGTATCGAGCAGAAGAGAAGACTGGACAGCTGGACTTCCCGACCGTCCGGGCCTTCCGGGGGCGTGTGTGGCCGTGCGGAAGACCGACCGGACTTTTTCTCCCCTCGAGATCGGGCCGCCCTGTGCTGCCCCTGACCGCGCCCTTCCGTTCCCCCATATTTCTCGACTCCTAAAAATGAACACTCGGCAGTCGGAAAGCGGCCTGCCTGTTATCTCCTGTGCAGTGCAGCCACCGGTGGCGAATCATGGGCAATCAGACGGACGGCGCTTCCCACCTTTACGAGGCTGTGCTTTGCTCGGTATTGGGGGTGGGTAGGTTGCCATTGCCAACACAGCCTACTGGGTCCGGACCTCGATTCATTCACAGCAACGGTTCCAGCGTTCTCCCCCCACATGCCCACTCAACCCAGCCCTACATGCGACTAAAGTCTGTGGTAAGCCAAACCGGGGTTGGGGACCGTTATTTGTTTTGTCCACCTACGGCCCTGGAGATCTTTGGGGGGTTCTGTCTGTCAAGCTGGTGGCAAAAAGGACCGCGAGACGGTACGTGACAGGAGACACAGGCACACAGGGCAAAAAAAAAAAAAAAAAAAAACAAGAGACAGGCGCTGTGAAGATGTCATGTGAAAGATTGAAAACCATCTAGGGCGAGTAAAGTTGGGGCCTGAAACGTTGATGCCAGGGGTGCCAAAGTGTAGATCTTGAGCTACCTAAAAAACGTTGCACTGCCGTTGCGGCTCTGCACGTTTGCCTTCCACGATGCAAATCACCAAAAAGTCAAAACATTTGCATTTTGATCTTTTCCTTTTCCGCTCTGGCTGCCTCGGTCGGCCCATGTGATTTTTTGTCCTGTCAAAGGGGATTTGGGGGGCAAAGGCCGATCACAGGCCGCACGTGGTTTTGTTTCATTTTTACCAAGAAGAAAAATGCCGTTTCTATCTGGTGTTCAGAGGGGCGGGGCCTCGACGACGGTCCTTCATTCATTGCACCGTGATGCGGACATGATTACCACCGTCACTTCTTTCATTTCCCCGTATGCGCCATGCTTACCTCGGCAGCTGACTCTAGAGGGTGGTGTTTACGTGCCTCACCTGTGCCGGGCTTCACACCCCCCGCGTCGGCGTCAGCATCCCTCGACAAACATCGCCGGGTGTCAGCTAGCTCCGGCATGCCGATCGCTGCTCTTTCTCCCGCATTCGCTGGCCTCGAAGCGGCTGTCCCGCCCCCACGGCCGGCGTATAGCGAGATTGAGGGGAAGCGATAACAAAAAGCCAGCAGGCCAGCCATTGGTGTGGAGGGGTCTCATTTTCCGCATCACTGCCCGCTTTGCCCGCCTTCCCCGGGGGCCACGGCCGAATTGGCTTGCAGCTGCAGCTGCGGCTGTAACTCTGGAAGAGCAAGCCTAGTCCACTGAACGAGTGATGCGTTCAATTATTGGGAGGCTTGGCTCTGTCAAATAAACAGATCGGTTATGTAAGTTGAGCTCTCAACCGAGACGCATCTCCCACCCAGCTTCTCCCGTTCTGGGAAATAAAGGCGCGGCGATTCCGAGGGCTGCTCCGGGGGCTAGTGCCAAGGCCGTAGCTGCACGCAACCAAGATGCTAATGCTGTCTTTTGTGTGGTGGTGGTGGTGGTGGTGGCGAGCTCGTGTCTGCACAAGCAGGGCAGGGGCTTGGCGGGCGGTGCGCAGCCTGAACGGGCAATTGATCTCCACCTGCGCGCGCCAAACCTCTTCAAAGAGGGAAAACGTCGAGATGATATTGCCAAAATTACACCACCGCAGCCGACGGGCTGCCAAGGCCCGCCCACATTCCCGCGCGTGTGTGGTGATGCTTTGCGCTTGATCGGCTCCAATCTTTGCGCGTGCTGACCAAGAAAGCAGGCCCCAAACGAGGCTATTCGCGCTTGCGAGCGCCCCGTTTTCGACATACCTAAACGCGTAGTGATGCGACCTTGGGTGGCTGTTCGTCTGCAGTGGGTTCTCGGCCCCATGAGATGGGGGTGCTGATGCGACTCCAGCGAACCAATCTCCGTTATCATCGCCGGCCATTGGGGTCCGCAGCCAGCCCCGTCTCCAGCCCTGGCCCGGGTCCTTTTTGGTAGCACGGTTCGCGATGATGCGATCATGGATGGAAAGCACGCACGCAGCCAGCCATCTTGGATTTTCCCGCCGCGGCCCGCCCGAGCCCACCAACAATCGAAACAAGCGACAAGCGAGACAAGCGAGCTGGGCCCAGAACACGAGCAGTCCCGCTCCGCGCTTGATGGGGGCGTGCGTGTAGATTTTTCTTTGTTGATCAAGGATATTTTCCGCTTCGTTCATCTCGCTACCTGCCACCCGCTCCACCAGTCGGTTGGTCTGGGTTTTGCCTGCCGAGATGACGGAGACTGAATCGCAGCACTGGAGACGTCTGGAGACGTTTGGAGGGGCCGCGGGGAAGCAGGGGGACGGACGGGCCTGTGACAGGAACAAAAGCCTGCCAGCCCTGCACGATTATATCATTGTGCCTGAAGGGTCTCCACGGCTGCACAGGAGGACATTGAAAGCCGTGGGGCCCAGAACCTGAAGGCCTGGGCTTGCCTGCCCCGCGCCTGGTCTAGAAAGAGCGAAACGTTGCGCTGGCTTTAGCGCCGGCCGTTGACACCTGGTCGGGAGGCTTTGTCCGATTATTGACAACATTCTCCGCTTCCCGTCTTTGGTGTCACTTTCGATTCTTCCCGAGCGGGTCGACGACGAAACGGCGGTTGGGTTCCCACTTGCACAGCCCGCTGGAGACGGCAACCACGGCACCAAAAGGCGTCGTCACCGCTCACAGCAACCGCAACACCTGACCGGAAAAAAAAAAGACAGCGGAGCACCTGATTGAGGGGTCCAGTCCCTTTTGTGGCGGCCCGAGGAGAAAATACCCTCTGAACATGAGGCCACCTGGGGGCCTGGGCCTGGACAAGGACCATGGGCCCTTTACCTAACCGCGGGGGAAGCTCTGGGTGCTGCATGTCCACGGCACTAACGCCAGGCCCAATGCGGCATCCCGTCTGTCATCTTCCACCGCAGGGAGGGCGGGCGGGCGGACGGGCGGGCAGCTAGCGCCGCGCCCATTGGCGCCAAGTCACGATGCGTCGAGGACGAATGGAGCGCCTCTCCGCCCCGGGCTTGCTGCACTGTGACCTCATGGTGTGGTAACCCTTTCTTCTCCCTTGAGTCCAGTCGTCATCGAAAACCTGGAATCGTCGAAGTGGGGCCCCTCCCTCTCCGGGCCAGCCAGCCCCGAGAGGAAAGGGAAGGGCGGCACTGGCAAAAGGAAGGGGTGGTTGAAATGAAGCTGTCGTGGGCATGCGTGTGTGTGTGTGTGTGAGTGTGTGTGTGGGCTCGCGGCCTGTGCCCGTGAGGCCGGGGAGAACTATTGACTCTCCGCGTCGCATTCTGTTTTTTTGCAGAGCCACACAAGGCGGGCAGCAGAAACAACATGAAGCAGTAATCGGCAGCGGGCCTTACTACAGTACCGAAGCTGCGGACACCCAAGTGTCGCCCCTTTCTACCCAACCCCGCAGATGGGCTGTGCTCGCGCGGATGCTACCAACCTCTAATGTTTAAATCCAAAAATAAGGGCCGGCGTTGGGCTTTTCGTCTGGAGAGAGCTACCAGACAGCTAGCCTGGCCCTCACGTCAATTCGGCAAATAGGACACTGCGGAAAAGAGCTCAACCCAAGCCGACCAAAAAGAAACCCTGCGTGGTGATGCCCAGGCTAGCGACGCAGGGTCGGGAACGAAAAAGCCCCCGTGATTAGGGGCGGTGCCTACCGTAGTCCTGCGGCACCTATTACACGTACACCCCGTTGCGTCTGGCCCCGGCAACTGCCACTGAAGTTTTGGCGGTGTGTGGAGTTGAGGAAAGGAACACGTATGGCTGAGACGACGACGTCAAAGCGGATGTCATTGGGAGTTAAGAGAAGAGGGTCCCGAGGTTGCAGAAGAAAGCAAAGAAAAGCATGGGAAGAGGGGGGCGTGTGGTTCGGAATCTAATCTGATTCTGGCATGTGAGCCCCGAAACAGTTGACCGTGGGGAAGCCGACGTGTTTGCGAATGGCCTCTCTTTTTCTCTTTTTCGTTTTCCTTCTCCGCGCACGGGTTGCTTTGGACGAAGCATATGCCTGCCGGGCCGCTCGCCATGTGGGGAAACCGTTCCCGGTGCCGCCGCGGTAATGGAATATGTAAAAACCTTGAGGCTGATGTTTTCTGGTCGGAACAGGCCGAGTCGATGATGGAAAAATAACACAAAGGTATCTGCGGCGACACAATATGGGCGGTACCAACGAGGCGATCTGGACTGCGCTGGAAGTCCGGAGGGGGGTTGCGGGTGGTGTGCGGCATGGCTTCGGTGGTGGTGATGCCAGGGCGTATGTCTATGCAGGGACGATGCGGCCTGCTTGAGCGCATTCCGCAAGCCTCAAACACAGCCAGGAGAAAAAAGGCATTATCTTTCTCGCACCCAGAGTTGTTCTCTCATTGGAGCCGCTGCTCGGTAGTTGCACCCCCTCCCAACCAACCAGCTCTTCCGTCGCGTTTACGGAAAGCCCACATCCATCCCCCCTTGCATCGTGACTGGCCTACCGTTTTTCAGGAGCCTCATCTCGTTTTATTTTTCTCCGGCCCCGATAATTGCATGATGACGGTGTGCTGCCAGCCCACGTCCAATGACGAACGGCCGTTGCGGTGTGCGTGCTGCTACGGACCGACCTTCTACCCAAACGCCCCTCCTCGTCATCCTCGCCCAGGGGCTGACTGCTGCTGGGCCACGGCTGGGCGGTGGGGTGGGACTGGCTTTTCCCATCACATCACAGCACATCGCGCCCAGGTCACCGGACCTTGACCTTGGCCCGATGAGGGTCCAGGACTGGTTCATTGGCATTCCTTCCTTCTCACCCCGTCGGTGGGTAATCCCGAGCGACGGTCCAGTCACATCCCTTGGCCGGCCCATGTCAAACAACCATCGGCGCTTGGGGAGCTCACGTACTCCCTTTTCACCGCTGGACTGGGGATCCTATGACCAGAGAAGAAAAGTGAGGACAGGAATGGAGAAATGAGAAGGAATCCATAGCAGTGAGTCGGATGCGACTCGGATGCTCGGGACTTGCCAGGAACCGGAATGCACGGCCATGATTCGCGCAGTTCTGGAAGCCGGCCCGTTCGTTCCAGAACGTTTTTGACGGGGCCTAGCCCGGGCCTTCTTTGCGTCATCACAGCCGTTGTCAGCTTGTGTTCAAGGTGAACTTGGAGCGGTGCACTGATGCATTAAGGGGCTTGGCGATGGGGATCACAAGAGTTCTAGATCTAGGGTTGGAGCTTCTGGCCCCGGCCGGTTCAAACGCGAGAACTGTCTAGGTCTAGCAGGCGAGTGGATAGCTGTAGTTTGAGCTGTCCTGATGTGAAACCCCAAGCACTCTGCCGAGAGTCTTTCTTCCCTCTTTCCTACCATGTCATATCCTCCGCTACTAGACCCCCGTGCCAGTGACCTTCTCGACCAGCCGCGGCAGCACCTCTGCGGCGTCCTCCTGAAAGAAGAAATCCTCCGAGCCAAGCCCGCGGCCCGCGTCCGGGTCTGGGTTGATGACGGCCACCACGGCGCCGTGCCTCTTGGCCAAGTCGATATAGCCGGCGGCCGGGTGCACGGTGGCCGCCGTGCCGACGACTAGCATAATTTGCACGGGCGGGTTGCCGCTGAACACAAAAGCGTCGGCCTCCTCGAGCATGGCGTCTTCCAGAGGCTCGCCGAACCAGACGACGGCGGGCCGCAGCAGGCCCTTCTTGCACTGCGGGCAGGCCGGCAGGTCCGACGCGCTCACCTCGGGCGCCGGCAGCTTGGCGTCGGCGATCCAGGCCGGGTCCGGGTCGACGGACGAGGGCGCCAGGGCCGGGCAGAGCGGGTCCGAGAAGTTGTCGCGCTGCACGTAGCCACACTCGTCGAAGCACTTGAGGTCGAACAGCCTCCCGTGCACGGGCCGGAGGGACGCCGCCGGGTGGCCTGCGCGCTGGGAGAGGCCGTCGACGTTTTGGGTCAGGCACAGGAAGCGGGTCTTGGTCTCGGTGATGGTGGCGGTTGTAGTGGCTGTAGAAGTGGCGGCGTCTGGGTCGGGCGTCAGGCGCCTTGCCAGCCGGGCGAGGGCGTGGTGGGCGGCGTTCGGCTCGACGCTGAGCGCCCGGTGGCGGCGCCAGGCGTAGAAGAGCCAGACCAGGCCCGGGTTCTGCGCGAACGCCTCCGGGGTGGCGAGGTCGGTGGACTTGTGGTTCCGCCAGAGGCCGCCCTTGCCGCGGAAGGTCAGCAGGCCCGACGACGCGGAGAGGCCCGCGCCGCAGAGCGCGAGGATCCGGCCTGGGCCATCGACGACCTTGCCGAGGAGGTCTTGGAACTCCTCGACCGAGGTCCGGGGGCTGCCCGTGGGGGTTTTGCGCAGCATCCAGAAGGAGCGGTTGGAAGGACTGGAAATGGTATATTTTGGAGAGGCTAGACGAGCCGTCGCTCGGTCTTGTCGGACGCTTCTTGAGTGTAGATTTAAAACGACCGGAAGCCGGACCCTGAGCATGGATTTCAATCGAACGCCTACGCCCAACTGGACGGTCACTTTATAGACGACTGGGACCCACCCATTTGAGAGGCTGTTAGTACTTCAAAATTGAGATGCAGGTTCCACTGCTGTTGCCTGGAGGTCGGGCTGCGTTGAATGCAGAGCTGCATCAATTGTTCTCGAGGTGATGTGAGGGGAACCCAAGTGCCGCGCGATCACGTGAAGCCCACAGCCTTGACCTCCGTCCGGGAACACCTGATATTCGCCGTGCCTGTGCTTGAAGTATGAAGCCCATAGATATAAGATTGCGTGTTAACTGAGCTAAGGGTAGTGGTGCTTCAAATTCTACTTGGCTTTAAGGGCTCAATGGCTTCTTTTATAAGTGGGGTGTGGTACGAGCTGTGCCCTTAGATCCGTGATCGGTGTAAGGTTGTTGGTTGCCATTGTCCTGCCCAGCGTTCTGCTGGTCAGCTTCCGATTGCTTAGCGTCTTCGAGAAGGTAGGGTGGATGTGGCAAGGAGGTGAGGCGAGGTGAAGACAAGGCCGCGGAGTACGGATTCCTCGACGGCAGGGCTCCCTTTGCAGCCACGTTCCCGGTAGGTACACAGTCCCTACTGTTCTGGTGGGATCCGGGTGTGCGCAGCGCGAGTGGTGACATTCTGTGAAGAGAAGCCCATGTAGTTATGGGAAAGAACAGTAAAAATGCGTGTATATATATATGCATCAAAAACATGGCTCTCGCATCGTGAGAAGCTCCAAAGTGCAAATCAGGTGCACTGCTTTGACGCAAAAGCTGGTCAGTCAACATGCAGTAAATCAGTGGGTGCAACTGGCATGGGCGGCACGGACTTCTCACGACTTACCCATTTCATTGAACCGTTAACCACGGCCTTTGGCGCTCCGCGTGGAACAAACAGCGAGGTTGTCAGCGCTGTAGGCCAGCAACGAGACGGGATCCAAGTGATGATTATGGGTTCTTCTGATCCCTGGGCTACGGGGAAGGTGGGCAAGACATGTTTACCGAGTTGCGAGACTAGCACACATTTCCGCAATGCGCTCGATCCCAGCGTCCTTTTGGCCACTACCACCAAAACACTCCGGTCACACTGGCTTAAGGCTACGTCCAAGAACGTCTTGGTCTTTTCTTCGAGAGGAACCCTTTCCCGCCGCTACTACAAAAGAGTGTTCGGGACGCACCCGGCTCGTATCTTTTAAGGTCTCGGGAGGAAGTGTTTTACGGAGCGGGGGAGTCGACAGTCACGGCGCGCCTGTCACCGCGTGTTCTAAGTACACCAACGGTGCCCAGTGGCGGGAAAGCTGATGGGGTGGCTGGGTTGTCTTGGCTTTCACCGCTTCTTCAACTCATTTCCCATCCCACTGGTGGCTTGGAAGACTTATATAGAGGTCTGAATCTGGGTTACCTACCTAGCTATGGTGTCAAACTGCTGGTGTGATGACGACCTGATTGCAATCAAGATGAACCATGACGCCAAACGGTCGCCACTTTGAACGATGCCGTTTGGAGATCTAACAGGCCCAGACATACCCCTGAAAGAACCGCGTCTGCCTCTTGTCATGGCGTTTGGTCAAGCATAGTCAAGTATCAAGCCTCTCAACGCCATGTTTGCACCGCATGGGTTCCATGCTTTCTCGCCTTGGAGACAACTTGGCCTGCCTCCTACATAGTAATGTCCGTTCCAAGCCACCACTCTCTTTGCGACGCCAGCCCCGCCCAGAAGTGCTTATCCTCCAATCTTGTCTGTGGTGGAACGGCGGCGCGCAGCTCAGTCACTGCGGGCGCGAAACACAAACACAACAGCATCGAGAACGGGGGGACCGCGTGCGCTGGGTGTAGGCTGACACAGCTCGGGCAGAGAGAGAGGCATACTCCGCCGGAATCGCACAAAAATGGTGCCCGATCTCGTTACACGGCAACACTCCCGCACGGGGCCGCGGCCTGTGCTACTGTACGGCCGGTTTTCTCGTTGTCCACCAGCCACGCGAGTTGCACGACCCGGCCTCCTCCGCGCCAGGCCACACGTCGCCCCCATCCGTGCTTTTCATCCAGCATCGTTGTTTGATTCAGACGGAGAAATTGCCATCAGCATTTCCTGCCCAGTATAAGTCAAACCGCCCCTTGGCCTCGCCAGGCCGGGACCCGAATGTTCTTGAGCTCTTCCCGAGACTTTGCCCAGCTTGTGCATCCTCGGATCTAGCTGCATAAAATTAAACAAAACCAGAGAGTTAAAAAAGGAGCTCCTGTTGATCACTGATAATTAGAGCGAATGGCGTGTCCGGACTGCAGCCCGGGTAGCTCAGCTTGTGCGACACTGGCCCCTGGCTCAGATCAGCCCACAGCCTTGGCCACGACGCCCGCGCACGCAGGTCCAGCAGTTAGATACAGGTACTCGGGCAAGCCTGACAGCTGTCGACCTCACGCTTCCATCGCATTCCAGCGGCAAGGGCCATGCAGGGGGCATATCGGGGCGCTGCAGTCGTCTGACGATCTCGGAAGAGGGATCCGTTGCTACCCCCGCAGCACATTGCCGTCGGCCATGGAAAATACCGCCCAGATAAAGGGAAACAGGGAAAATAATTTGCACGGTCGGCTTGGAACAAACAAGCTCGTGTCGAATGCGGAGGCCTTGTCTCTGTTGCCCTTGCCTACCTTGTGAGGCCTCGCTGTCCCGCCTTCGGGATTTCTTGCAAATGGCGCGACTGTGAATCCAAGACCTCGAGGAGCGGTGCCTCCGGCCGAGATGTTATGTTCCAGTCGAGGAGTACGGTGCTCATCTCTCTGTCTTCTCCATTTCACCACTCCCACAAGCCCGGTCTCAGAAGACCTTCTCCCGGCCAGGCCGTCAGACCCTCCAATGTCTTGTCGCCAGTGTGACAAGGGGACCAGGCTCTGGCCTGGCCACCTGAACCCGACTCCTGTCTTCTGCCGATCGACAACGCAGAGGAGAGGACGGAGAGATAGCTGCCAGAGATATTGCTGCTCGACGATCTGGGGCGCACAGGCACAGCATAGATGGGGAGGGAGCCTCGGCCGGGCTCATCGATGATAGCGTTGATGCGCCGCCAACAGGGGAGGTGCACATACAAGCTACGATGCTCAAGAGACATGTTTCTAGTCAATCATCGCCGGTGTGTCGGCTCGTCGCTGTACCACCCTGAAGGCCCCTAGGGATCGAGTGCCCCTCCGATTTGTTTGCAGGGCTTCAACATGTGCGAATCGACAATGTGGTCGTCATGCGCCGCAATCCCGTTTGCTCTCGTGTTTGTCAGTCTCTCGATGCAACTGGCCAGGTCGGAGCAAACAACATACCTCGACTTCTTGTATGATGCATACCTATTTCAACCGGGACTGTAGCTATAGGGATGTGTCTATGTTCCGAGGAAATAGGTAGGTGTAATTATGGCGCAAAGTGGTATCAGCGCCCGCCACCCATCCCGTCGTTTGTCCTTGTCTAATGATGTGACTTGCAGGATTGCTTTGTTTGTTCTTGATATCCCCTTGCTTACCCCATCCGCACCCGCCTCGGCGCCGGCGGTAAAAGCTGAGGCGGGATCAAATTTCAACACGGGCGCCACAACGGGTGACTAAAGGCGGGAGCCCGCGTCCTCGCCTTTGGCGTCGCTCCGGCCTCGACCGCCATCTGGCTGGAGAATCTCTGCGCCCGTGGCTTGCTGCAGATCGGAATACGCAGGGTGCGGAAGAGGACGAGACCCCATAAGCCACCACTATACCTGAAGTACCACGGGATTTTCTAGGGTCACTGATCGTCCCGTGTCGTCATCCGGAAAGGGCTGGGAGATGGGAAACGGACGGGAGAGGCGACGGGCCGACGCGGCAGGGGTGGGAAAGACCAGGCACGGCATGCGGCTAGCTGGCTGTCTCCCAGACCTGCGTGGCCGGCACCTCAGGCCCTTGCAGCACAACGGCAAGTGCACAGCATACGCATATGCGGGCTCAGGAGAGAAGTCGCAGTGGAGCAGGCAGTGATCTCTGCTATCGCTCGGATGTCGTATCATCGAGACGGCAAGGCAAACGGGACTTGTATAAAGACTCGGTTGGCATCCGCCCAGTTCTCGATTCGAAGTCTGGATGTCAAGGAGCAGGAACTTGCCCTCGCCGCGGGTCCCCTTTCTCTGGTCATCGATCTCCCTCACTCTCCGAGGTCCCTGAGGTGGCTGTCCGACACAATACCTCCTCGATCCCCCACACTCGTTTTTCACACTCGCTTGCACCCTCCGCCTCTCCAGGCTCGCACTGAAAACTGTTGCCGAGCATGCGCGGTCTCACTCGCTTCGCCCTCGTGGGCTTGGGGTAATTAAGCTTAAGCTTTCCTTCATGCTTGTTCCAGGGTTCCGTCCGGCCTTGTCTCGTGGATGGGACGTTGAGGCGGACATTTCCCTCTGCGGTCTCTGTCTCTCGGGGCCCTATCAAGTGGCTTCCAGGAGGCTTCAGCCCATAGTCAAGCCCATGCCCAGAAGTGTGAGCCTAGAAAGCTGAATCTCTATCTCCTTTGCAGCTCGAGCCTGGTCCAGGCTGTGCCGCACGCCCCCAGCTATGGCGGCAAGACGGTGACTGTGACAGTCACGCCCGACTGTCCCACACCTTCTTTGCCCACCGTGACGGTCTACCCGTCCACTTGCTACACCGGGTCGACCACGTCCACCACGAAGAGCTCGACTTCGAATGTGCCGACCGGCCCGTCGAGCTCGAGCTCGGTGCCCACCACTTCAACCCCTGGCACTACTACCTACACCTCGAGCACTGAGCCGTGGTCGGCGACTCACTCCAGCACTTCGTCGACCATCACTACCAGCAGCAGCAATAGCACCTGGACCTACCCCACGTCCTCTGGCTCTGCCACCTCTGGGACCGGGAGCACGACCACCCCGGGGACCCTGACCTCCTCCTCCACCACCACTCACTCCTCGCTGACTACCAACACGCCCATCACCTCGTCTGGTAGTACCACCAGCTCGTCGACCTCGGAGACTTCCAGCACGATCCCCTTCTCGCCGTCTTCGTCCTCCACTGGAACCTCGTCTACTGGGAGCTCGTCTACCTACACCAGCACGAGGAGGACCACCCTGACCTACAGCACCATCACCGGGACCGTCACGACGTCGTCGAGCATCCCGCTGACCACGCGCGGCTCGAGCGTCGTCACTGGCCCCAGCACGACGTCCAAGTGGACAAACATCACTTCGCACTCGACTGGCGGCACCACCTGGCCGACCACCTGGCCGCCGTTCTCTACGTCCACATCGACAACTGGCAGCGCCAGCTCCAGCACTGGCACGACCACCACCGAGCCATGCGTCGGCTACGGCTGCACGACCGCCTCGTCGTCCACAGGATCCACGACGGGCACCGCCACTACGGAGACGTCCAGCACCATCCCCACGTCGCCGTCGAGCTCCACCGGCACGCTCACCTCGAGCACGGGAACCTCGTCGACAGAGACCACGACTGGCAGCAGCACTGATCTGACCACCACGACCCGCACCCGCACCACCATCACCTCGACGAGCGGGACGACTTCGGTGCCCAGCAGCAGCAGCGGCTCGTCGACCTACGAGACCAGCAGCACGATCCCCACGCGCGGCTCCAGCAGCTCCAGCTCGACCGCGACCACCGACACGCTGACCAGCACGACGGGAACCAGCAGCCTCCCCACCACCCCCCCGACCACCTGGTACCCGTCGACCACGACCGGGAGCACGGTGACGTCGCGGTGCAGCAAGTCGCGCAACACCACGTCCAACACCCTGACTTCGTCCACGCTCACGACCCTGACAACGAGCTCGGGCACCACCACCGTGTCGTCCTCGACGCTCCCGACCACGGGTAGCACGACCGGCTACAGCAGCAGCAGCACCTCGGGAACCACGTCCGGCACCACTGAGTCCTCGTCGACGCTCCCGACTTCGGGAAGCACGAGCAGCAGCAGCACCGCCACTATGCCCTCTACCAGCGGCAGCAGCACTGGCACGATTCCGTCGACCAGCGGCTCGAGCAGCAGCACCGGAACGGTCCCGTCGACGTACAGCACCACCGGTACCCTGCCCACGTCCAGCGGAACCAGCAGCTCTAGCGCGAGAACTGCGCCGTCGACCAGCAGCACCGGGACCATCCCGTCGGCGTACAGCAGCAGCACTGCCACCGTTCCCTCCACCGGCGGCACCAGCAGCACTGGAACCATCCCCTGGACGTACAGCACCAGCACGGGAACCGTGCCGTCCACCAGCGGTACGACTAGCACCAGCACCAAGACCGTGCCGTCCACCACCGTGAGCACCACCAGCTCCTCATCTTCGTCGTCGACCTCCTCTACCATCACCACCACCTCATCCTCCTCCTCCTCCACCGTCACCACCAGCTCCAAATCCTGGGACTCGTACAGCTACAGCTCGTCGGTTCCCCCGACCACGACGCCCAGCACCTTTGTGACGTCGTCGCGGAGCAGCACCCTCCCCTGGTCCACCGACAGCAGCAGCACCACCACCACCACCGACACCACCTCGTCCTTCACCCCCGACACCACGACCTCCACCCCGCCGCCCTTTACCCCGACCACCTTCACCCCGACGACCGGGACGCCCACGACGTCGACTCCCACGACGACGAGCACGCCTTGGGGCTACGGCGACGGCGGCTACGGCGGCGGCTGGTGGGGCGAGAAGGCGCGCCGCAAGCACATGGCCAAGGGCAGGTTCTGGTAAGGGGCAGTGACGCGACGTTGTCGGGAGATGGGTGGGTAGAACGGGTTCGGCTGTGGCCGGAGGATGGGCCGACGGGGCGCAGCAGCCGTTTCGTGTCTTAGTGCGGGGACCAGGTACGAGAGCTGGTGGTGGAGGTGGGTTGCACGATCCTCTGGTGGCTGAGAGAAACGGGGATTGGGAGGAAAGAGAGGGAAGAAGACCGTCACGATTGTTTGATCGTTCGTCCCTTTTGTGTTTTTTTCTCTTCACCCCGACAACTTTCTATTTCTTCTTCGGACATTTTGTTCGCCATTATTTCTTCGATGGTCTCCTCGGCACAAAGCTGCCGGGGGAATCGGCGGTTTCTCGACGCTCCTTCATGCCAGTTCATTTCGTTTTCCCTTAATTTCCGGTTTTCCTCCACGAAAAAAACATGAACAAACCACCAGATCTTCTTTCTTGTTGGACTTTAGATAGGGACCTAATGAAGCGTGTTAGCTGGAGTCGTACACTTCTGCGGATCGTAATCGGTCTTGGAGACCAATTCTAGATGCATCAAATGCGTTGTGCGATGCGACCACGCGCGCCGCCTTTATTTGCACGCCAACTAACAACACAGGCCCGTTGGTTGGTGATCTGATCTTGGGCTTTGTACTTTTGTCCGCGCCGCTTGGAACCCATCTCGCGTTTTCTCGGTGGATCTGCATCGAAGCTAGGAGATTGATTGGTGGCAGAGAACCACGGGAGAGGGTCGAAGCGGGCAGGGGGGATGGCTGGCCTCGCCAAGCCTCTTAAACGGCTGCCTGGATGGCAATACATTTTGCGTGCGTCCTGCCCATCCCCACAGATTTGGCCTTTTGCCCTGTCCCTCACGCGCTCTGCTGCCTGTCCGCTATCAGAGTCTTGCCCCGTTGGACACAGTCATACAAGCCAACCCTCCGTTGACGGCCGGCCTTGCACCTAGCGCACACCCACCCGGGCCGGGAAAGTTGCCGGAAGGGACGGACGGAGCCAAACGCCTACTCGCGGAGCAGGCAGGACCCCGGCAGCCGACAAGTCTTGACGACCAACCCCGGATCTCCCTCCATCCGAGGAGGGCGTCCGCGCCCGCCGGGGCCAGGGGAGCCGCCGCTGGGTTTCCGGCCGAGTAGTGGCATGCTTGCGTCATGCCGCCACCGTCGCTGCCCTCGCCCCCACCGCTGTCCGCCGCCGCCGCGACGGACAGCGCGTCGTCGTCGTCGTCGGCCCCTCCCAGCCGTCGCGGGGATGCTGCGGCCTTGGGAACGCCCGTCCTCCCTGTGCCGTCCACCTCGACCAGGCCGACCCGCAGCGAGCATGGCTACAAGCCCGACGCTCCTCCCAATGGATCCCGTCAACGCCGGCGCGAGGATCTGTCCCGGATCCAACGCCAAGACTGGTCTCGCCTCCACGTCGACGGGCCTCAACTTGACGGATGGTATGTAGTAGCCTTTCCTTCGTCCGGCACCTTTTCAGCCTTCCTCAGCTGGCCACCGCCTCTTGTAGTGATCTGTTAGCTCACCCAAGCTCGTGGAACTGACTGACCCTTTCTCTCACCTCATAGGTACATCGCCAAGATTGTCCTGAGGGCCTTTAGCTGCGTTTTGATGTTGACCATGGTGGCCACGTATCTTGTCATCATAATCGCGTCAGAGGGGATGATCGCCTCCAATGTATACGCCAACAGACTGAAAGCCCCTCTTATCAGCGGGATGCACGCTGCGTTTGGCATTTTTGTGCGTGCTGCCCAACGATGCACCAAGACTCCTTCCACCCCTCCCACCACCGCACAAATGCACTAACCTACCCGCACCAGATCGTAACTACTCTGCTTTGGGACATGGCCGAGTTTATCACCATGTGTTGTCGTAAAGGTTACGGCATTACGCCCAAGGCCCATATCGGCATCGAGCTCACCTTGTTCCTCTGGGGCGCCGGCACCATCTCCTTGGTGACTCTATTGGCTGTAGTCCCGGTCTGGTATTCCAGGTACTCCCCAGCGCGCAGTGGCTATACTGGGGTTGAGGAGGTTACCTCGGTTGCCGTTATGGGGGGACTCATCGTGTGAGTTTTCTTTCCCTCCATTTTACTTTTTTCTTCTTCTTCTTCTTTTATCTCTCTCTCTCTCTCTCTCTCTCTCTCTCTCTCTCAACATCAACCTTCTCTCCGCTAACCCTACCACTCCAGAATCATACGATTCATCCTCTTCGTGCGAAACGCAATCGATAAGTGCGGCGGTAGGGGCCTAACCCCACGTATCATGTACCTCCAGACCGGAGAGCCGGTTGTGGTCATGCGCAGGCCATACCCGCCGCCTCCCACCAGGCAGGAGCCAGACATCGAGATGGGCGACCGTGCCACGACTGGAACAGCGGTGCCCGCTGCCGCCCTCAGCTCAACATCGACCCTCGTGCCTTCGCCGCCCCGACCCTCGCTCTGGGGGGCGATGGAGCGGCTGCTCAGGAGCAAAAAAGCGCCGCCCGCCGTCACGATGGACCGCAGCTCCTCCCCGCAGCCGACAGGGCCGACGAGCCCCGAGGCGCCAGAAAGCGTTGTGGTCAGCTCGCCACAGCAGCAGCAGCAGCAGCAGCAGCAGCCACAAGAGCAACCGGCACCAGAACCAGAACAACCTCAGCACCAGACCCACCAGCAGCAGGAACAGCGGCAGCACACATGCAGCCCACCATCCTCACCACAACGAATCCCGCGCCGAAAACCAGTGCCGACGCGCAGCATGGGCTCCGAGGGCGGCGACAGCTACAGCAGCCCCATCCCCGCGCCCGACTACGAGCCGGACGAGGCCGAGCAGCGGCGGGCGGAGCGAGGCGAGGCGCAAGCCCAGTGGATGACGCTGGAGGCCATGGGGATCCGGGGCCCGGCCTCTGGGAAGAGGAGAGGCGAGGCGGCCGGGAATGCAGACCGGCAAGAGGCTGGCAGGCGGGACTTGGAGCACAACAGGTAGCGATGAGACAAGGTCCTGAGGGTGGACCTTGCCATGGCTGTGCCCAAAACTGTTCTTGATTCTTTGTCACTCTTTTGGTTGCCGGCGTTGGATCCCGTGATACACCCTGTGTTTCTGATTTTTGGCTATACCCATAACTCTCATTGATTTTTCACTTGCATGTAAACGAGGGCGGGTCTGCTCTTGCTCGGAAAACATCTTTGACTTACTGCTCACCGGGTTGTACAATACTTGGCTGGACATTGCAGTGAAGGGTGCGATGTGCCGGCGGCATTTCCTGCCTACGGCCTCCACAAATATCTGTACATACTCCATCTCTGCCCGCACAAGAAAATCATTGCACCACGTCCCATAAGATCTTTACCACAGGCGTGAGTGAAGTAGAGAACCGAAGAAATAGAAAAAAAAAAAAAAAAAGGAAGAAAAAGAAGGTTAAACTTCCGTCATTTGGTAGGCTTGGGTGGATTCGGTGGGGAGTGAGCTAAGGCAGCGTAGAGGGGACGGCTTTGGCTGACGTCACCCGAGCGCTCGAGTGAGATTGACGAGGACAACCTACGGTCAGCCAGAACACACAGCAGGCCCCATCAGCCGGTGGTAGATTAGCAGATGAGTCTAGTAAGAAGTGGCAATTATGACAGACAGCCTTTGCCCGACCAAACCCGCGGCTGGGCAATGGATCGGGACGTTGCAAAGCGCACACTGACACGCAGGCGAGCGGCCAAGCAGCCGGCGACAAAAAGGCAAGGGAGCCATGAGGTAAAAACCGAGAAACGAAATACTGTGATTCGCCACAACGTGCTGGATTGATGCCTGAAGAATATAAGGCCACTATCGTTGACTTATCAGAAACCCAAGCCAAAAAATTCGAAAGGCGACCCCACCACCAAACACACAGGAATTCCCAGTCCCCCACCTTCCGCCCACGTCAATAACCTTGGAAGGGGTCCATTTGGCCAGCCCTCCCTCCTGTTGTTCTTGACTCTGCGGAACTTTTTTTTTGTTGTCTTTTTTCGTTTTTCTTTCTTATCAGTTTCTTTGTTCTCCCCGTCGAGACAGTCGAAGACCGACCTAGCACGCTAGCTGATCGGTTCGACAGAGGGAAATTCCCCGTCCAATTACCCCTCCACAATCCTTCGAGAGCCACTCGATAGCCACAGCAAAAATGGTGTCCTCCTCCAAGGAGAAGCGGCTCGCCAAGAAGGCCGCCGAGGGCAAGGAGAAGAAGACGGTTGCGTCCCGCTCCAAGGCCGGCTCCAAGGCCGGATCTAAGGTTGCTAGCGCTGCCGGATCCGTAAACGGCGACGAGCCCGAGCTCGATGGAAACGGAAACCCCATCGGGAGCGACGAGCCCGCCACCGGTGCCGACAAGGCCGACGAGGTGAAGCGCTTGGCGGAACAGATGGACAAGCACGGCCTGTCTGACCGCGTCACCACCGGTGTCCTTTCTTCTCTCGAGCAAAGCAAGGATGTCAAGATCACCAGTGCCAGTCTGGTGTTCCACGGCCGCGTCCTTATCACGGACACGACCCTGGAGCTTTCGTATGGCCGGAGATATGGCCTCCTGGGAGAGAACGGCTGCGGAAAGAGTACCCTTCTCAAGGCCATCGCCGCGCGCGAGTACCCAGTCCCCCAGCACGTCGACATCTACCTGCTCAACGAGGGCGCTCCCCCTTCAGACCTCGGGGCGCTCGAATGGGTCGTCACTGAGGCCGAGAATGAGCTGAAGCGACTAGACGCCCTGGCCGAGAAGCTTCTGGAAGAGGAGGGCCCCGAGAGCCCCATCCTCATGGACCTCTACGACGTAAGTAAATTAGCTTAGGCATATCAGCCTTAGCACCACAAATTCTGTTCCCCATTTTCACTTGCTGTATCTATGTCAGCGAACATTTCTGACGGATTTCTTCTCGCCTGCAGCACATGGACAAGATGGACCCCTCAACCTTCTCCACCCGTGCCGCCCTTATTCTCACCGGTCTCGGCTTCAACAAGACCACCATCCACAAGAAGACCAAGGACATGTCTGGTGGCTGGAGGATGCGAGTCGCCCTTGCCAAGGCCCTTTTCGTCAAGCCCTCTCTCCTGCTTCTCGACGACCCGACGGCACATCTGGACCTGGAGGCGTGCGTGTGGCTCGAAGAGTACCTCAAGAAGTGGGAGCGGACCCTGGTGCTCGTGTCCCACTCGATGGATTTCCTCAACGGTGTCTGCACCAACATGCTCGACATGCGTTTGAGGCAGCTCATCTACTACGGTGGTAACTACGACTCGTACCAAAAGACTAGGTCCGAGCAGGAGACCAACCAGATGAAGGCGTACCACAAGCAGCAGGAGGAGATTGCACACATCAAGAAGTTCATCGCCAGCGCTGGTACCTATGCCAACTTGGTCAGGCAGGCCAAGTCGCGGCAAAAGATCCTCGACAAGATGGAGGCCGACGGCTTCATTCAGCCCGTGCACCAGGACAGGGTCTTCACCTTCCGGTTCGCCGACGTCGAGAAGCTGCCTCCTCCGGTGCTGTCGTTCGACAACGTCACCTTCTCCTACTCGGGCGACCCCAAGGACGACCTGTACCGCAATATCGACCTCGGCTTTGACATGGACTCGCGAACGGCCCTTGTCGGTCCCAACGGTGTGGGCAAGTCGACGCTCCTCCGCCTGATGACGGGCAAGCTGTCGCCTAGGGAGGGAGCTGTGACGAGGCACACCCACCTGAAGATGGGTCTCTACTCTCAGCACTCGGCCGAGCAGCTGGACCTGACCAAGTCGGCCCTCGATTTCGTGCGGGACAAGTACTCTGACAAGTCGCAAGACTACCAGTACTGGAGGCAACAGCTGGGCCGCTACGGCCTGACTGGTGAGGCACAGACGTCGCTGATCGGCACGCTGTCGGACGGTCAGAAGAGCCGTATCGTCTTCGCCCTGCTCGCCATCGACAGCCCCAACATGCTGCTGCTGGACGAGCCCACCAACGGTCTGGATATTCCTACGATTGATAGTCTGGCAGACGCCATCAACGCCTTTAGTGGCGGCGTTATCGTCGTCAGTCACGACTTCAGGTAAGAACCGCCCACATCTTCCCCGCCTCATTCTGTATACCCAAACGCCCTTCTTCCCCTTTGCCTCTCTCGAGTTCTTCGCAACAACTCGCTGACTCGTCTGTTACTCGTCACCAGGTTGCTCGACAAGATTGCCAAGCAGATTTTGGTCTGCGAGAACAAGACCATCAAGCCGTGGGACGGCTCGATAGGAGATTACAAGAACTACCTGAGGAAGAAGATGATTTCCGCTGGTGCAGTCTAAAATTTCTTTCTTATCTCGCTTGTTACGTCACAAAAGTGCCATTGCTTTACTTTTCCTTTCTTGTTCTCTTTGGGTCAAACTGGCATGGACGGCTTGGTTTGTTTCTCTTTTTCCGTGGACGTTTCTTTGCGTCGCGGACCGTGGTTTTCTTGCCATAGATCAGGTTGGTAGAATGATGAGAGACGATGCACACCCTGCACGGCCTTCGCATACGCATATGTGGTTTTTGCACGGCTTTGGCTGTATGTACAGTATAGGCAGGTAGATGGCAGCATCCTGGAATAAGACTGGTTTCATGGGACCTGAGACGGCGAGCGGTGGACAGAATGATGGAGAGTGAATGGGTTTGGGCCTTCGACGTGAAAGCGTGATTTGGGCAGTGGGTCTCTATATTCACAAGAAAAATGCACCAGCATGAATGGAAGTTTTTGGCCCGGAAGGTTGTCCCCGAGACATGGAGTCTGGGCGGAGGGGCGAGGAAGAGAATCGACTCGGTTAGTGTGTTCGAATTCGGATTTTATAGATAAGACTGTGACGATTGCTGATTGCGGGTGTGTGTGGATGCGGTGCGCGTGTCCGACAAATTGACTGGGATCTTGTGGCAGCGACAGGCGGAATTTGCTTGGTGCTGACGTGGATGCAAGTTGGAAGTCGACAATGGGGCTGTCCTCCCTCCTTGCCTTTGATCCTTTTGGTGTTATAAGGGACCCGAACAATTCAGGTAGGGAGAGGGAGGTGATGGAATGGGGTAAATTGATCAATCAAAGGAAAACAGGGACATCGAAACCTTCACCTGGACGGGAAGACCATGGCAGGTTTAGCTGGCCATGGTATCATGGTGTTCACCAACATTGAGTTCCATGTGCCCGCCTTTGTTTGTTGTTGCCCCGATGCGGAGAGCAGGTCGGGGTGTGGGTGGGGTCCATATGTGGGGGCGGAAAAAAGGCGAGCAATATTGAAGCAAGAAAGGTGGAGGACGAGCAGAAGGTACGGGAGAGGCACAGAGGTTAAGGTGCACAGCAAGAGCCGCTGCGGGTTGCCAAAGGACGACGCAGGTTTCCGATGACCCTCAAACCCTGACGAACTAACTGAATCGGACAATTGGGGAAAAGGAAAGGAGGAAAAAGAGAAAAAAGGAAACAAAAAGGCGTCTTCAGGCCCCTGCACGGCTGGAAACGAGGCTCTTGGAACGAGGGACGAGGGTTTATTGTTCTTGGGTTTTTAGCTTGTGTCAGGGTGTGGCGATAGGACACGAAGGACTGGGGAGGTGCCTGGTGGTAACTCCGAGAGGAGGGACCTGACAGCGTCGCCGGTACGGGCTTTTTACTGCTTCCACCAACACGGCCGACCTCGTGGTGCGCAAGCGGCGAGATCCAATCCAGCCAGCCGTCGAACACGCACCTGACCTAATGCCGTTTTCCTCGTTGGGCGTGGAGGCGGGCGCAGGCTTGGCTACCTATTATAGTCGTGTTGGCTTTGTGTCCGGCATGGCATGCCAGAAGGGGTTTTCCGACGCAACCGGTGCAGAGTTCCGCCTGATGTGTGTGCGAAATGACCATGGACCATGGCGGTGTTGTGGGCGGAAAGGCGGGAGAAAGGAGGCGATTCGAGGTCCTGGTGCAGCAGCACAGCAAGAATCATGGAATGGTCAATCTCAACTCTCACAGGCCGGGACGGGCGGGCGGGCGGTTCCAGACCCCCTGGCCCCAGCCCTAAAACAAGTGCAGGGGGTGTGGCCGTATCCCAACGACTTGACGTTCTGGGGCGGGTCCGGTTCTGGGGTGGTGCCGGGTGGGAGGGATGTGTGTGTGGACTTGGATGGATCACCTTCGCGAGAGGTGAGCAGAGAAGGCAGAGACGGCGGCCAAAGGGGCAGATTGGAGGCGGGAATTGGGACAGCGCATGGAAAAAAAAGGGCCAAACCAATGCAGACCAGACCGTAGCAACACGGCGAGCGCCTAACCGTGAACCACCTCCCCATCCATCGGCTCCGTTGCTCGCCATTCACTTTTCCTGCCGTGCACATAGTGAGCGAACAGCGAGGCCGCTGCATCATCATCGACCTCACGACCGCCTCGCCAGCTGCGCGCGCGCCGCGCCTCTCCACCCACCGTGACCCAGTGCCAACAGGCCGCGCCGTGAATTTCCTCGTTTACTCAGCAGCCAGCGCCCCAAGAGCTGCGACGGCCACGTCTCCCCGTCACCGCCCATCACGAGTGAGAAAAAAGCAGTAGAAGACATTTCGCCATCACCCCCGTCCCCCAGATTGTCCGCGGATTCTGTCGAGGCAAATTTTCTTGGCGTCCCCGTCGGCCGACGCGACTCCCGCCTGCACCGTCAATGGCAACCTAGCAGAGACGACCATTCCGGGCGGGCCACGAGCAGCAACTTTGATTGCGAATTTTTCCCTCAACTCCTTGCATCGCCGCAGGCTTTCGCTCGACACGTCTTCCCACCTCCCCATCCATCAATCCATCCATCCCGCCATCACCCAGCCATCTCGGAATCCACGACGACGACACGCGCATCACACCGCGCCACCCGTGCAGCGCCTCATCGTACCCGCAGCCGTCGTGTCGCCAAGCTACAGACGTCCTTGCCCACCTCCACTCTGCCCGCGCCAGCTTTCGCACGCGCGCCAGACCGTCCGCCACACCCGCGCAAAAAAGCAAGCCGCCCGCGCCAACAAGACTCAAACCCAAACCGTCCAGAGGGGGTAGCAGAATTGGGGCTTGGTTGAATGCATACTGTCGCACGCAGGTGTGGGATCTAGCAGAGGAGCTTGCCGTCAAGCCAGGGCCGATGCGTCGCAGGTAGAAGTAGTCGCGCCTTGGACACACTGAGGACATCGAGGCAGCCGTCCGGACCCTGTTTTTGCCTCGCAACGGGCAAGGGGGAAACGAGCGTGCGTGCCAGAGCCACAGCTAGACAGGATGGAGTCGAATTTCCACTCGACCGTGCTGGCCCGGCCGCCTGGCATGTACGATGATGACGACCAGGACCACAGCAGGCGCCGCCGCGACATTCTGAACCCGCCAGTGCCCGGATCGACCAACCAAGCACCGCCTGCTGGCCCACGGCCCCCTTTCAGCCTTCGCTCCCCAACCCAGCCAGAATTCCACCATCCGCAACACCAGCAGCATCACTATTCCAACTCTCCACCGGGCGCTCACTCCATTCTCAACGGCGCCAGCAGCCAGCACTCGCCGCCGCCGCACTCGCACCAGCAGCAGCGGCGCTCATCCGTCCTCCACAGCCCCTTCGCGCAGCCCCCCGGCGGTCCTGCCCTTCCCATGGGCGTCCAGCACCCGCCGCGCTCGTCGGGAATATCGTCAAACCTCCAGCCGCCACAAGCCGTCACCCGCTCGCCAGGCCTGCACGCGCCCCCGGGCTACTATTCGCAGGACGTTCGCGAGCATCCTCCTCCGCCGCCACCCGCGCCGCGGGAGAAGCCGGCGAAGGGGAGCTTCTACGATCCGACCACCGACACGACCACCACGACGTCGACGGCGCAGGAGCGGAGGACTTCTGACGCTGCGAGCTCATGGCACAACGCGACCCAAGTGTCGACGCCCAAGGTACGTAGAAGTGAAATGCGAGAACTGACAAAACCCAAAATTCTAGCCTTTTCGCCTTCACTTTTTTCTCATCCACCCGCCCGTTCGCTACTCGCTACGTTCCCTACCACGGCCAACTTTATCCCCAATCGTCGTGCCTCGCTATTGTCACGCCGCCGTGCGCATGAGCCACACACGATTTTCTTTTTTTCTTTTTTCTCCTATTGCACCCCTGCCCAAGCCCAACGCGTGCCCGTGGCCGAGAACCTTCAAAATTCACACCACTCAAAACACAATCAATCTCCTCTCCCTCCCTTGCCACCAGTTCCATTGAATCGCGTCCCCGACCGGGCCCAAAATTAACCACATCGCCATCCAGCAGCATCGCGACCCATACACATATCCCACGCAGCCGCCCGTAGAACCGAGCCCGTATTACAGCAACAGCAGCAGCTATACGTCACCTGCGCCGCCGCCGGCCTATCCCCCGCGAAGCCCTGTGACACGCTCGCATCCCAATCCGGCCGCTGCTGCTGGGTCCATCAGCCCACCCAGCCGGCCGCCCCGGATGGCATCGTCAAGCATCCTGAACCCGCCCTCGGTCGCCAGCCCGTTGCCCTCCATGTCGGGCAACGAGTCGCCCGCCGCGAAGGCGTCGGCGTCGGCAGGAGTAGGTGTCCCTGATGGCACTGATGACAATGATGATAGATATACTAGAGCTGTCTCTGTCAAGGAATCCGTTTGTGGACCACCGCTGACTCCTGGTCCCTTGCAGACCTCAAGTCGTGCTGCAGAGCTTATGTCGTTCTCCAACATCCTATCGAGTTCCGAGCCGCCCCCGAAGCCCAGGCCAAGATCGCCCGTCGTCGCCAACGCGCCAGAACACGAACCGGGGGTGCCGTCCCCCAAGCCTAAGCCGGTCGAGGAGGTATCCAGGGCTCCATCACCTCAGCCTGAAGACGTAGACGACGTCGCGGACGAGGTCATGGAGGAAGCTACCAAGTCCCCCGATGAGCCACAGGACGACGAAGAGCCTGAGCCCAGCGAGGAGCCCGAAAAGCCGACCAAGCGCCAGACCCCAGCTAAAGCCGTCAAGGTCGAGAAGGCCGACAATGCCGAAAAGGTCGAGAAGGCTGAGAAGGTGGAGAGGCGACCAAGGGTTGAGAAGAAGGAGCGAGTTACCAAGGCGTCCCGGAGATCGACCATCTCCAAGAGCCGCGTCTCAGACGTCAAGGCGACCGAGTCCACACCCAAGTCCCGCCGCGCTTCGGCTAAACACGAGACCCCGTCCCAGCCGCGGCTCCCTGCCAAGCGCCAGGCCAACGGTCAGACCAAGCAGAAGGGCTTCGCTGCTGACCAAGAAAAGGCAATCGTCTCTCGGATGGAGGAGCTCGACGAGCTAAGCGTCGACGAATCTGACTATGCGGATGAGAGGGACATGTACCTCCAGTCGCGTCGGAAACGGCAGAGACGCATGGAGAATCTCGAAGACGTGTCGCGTGCCCAGCGGAGGCACGAGTACAGCGACATCATGACACGCAAGCTCAGCGTGCACATGACGCTCGGCAAGCTTCGCTTCAGTGACGAACACTACGATGCCGCCCTTAAGGAGGTCCGCGACCAGGAACTGTTCGCCGAGAAAGAACGGAAGAAGGATATGCAACGGAAGCGCCGCCGCGAGAAGTCCATGGCTGTCACCATCGAACAGAAGGAGGCTGCCTTGGCCAAGGCCAGGTCGACCAAGGATGAGCAGGAGCGCCAGAAGCTGCTGCGTGAAGCTGAGAGGGCAAACAAGAAAGCCCAGCAGACCAAGCTCATCTTGCAGAAGGGCATCAAGGGACCTGCGCGCGCGCTCCCATCTCTGGATCTTAATCTGGAGGGTGGTACCATGGCCACCTTTACTGCCGACAACATGGAGCCCGGTAAGAAGGGCAAGGGCCGTGCAGGGAACCGCCCCAAGAAGTCTAAGGAACAGAAGCAGGCAGAGAAGGACTCGGCCGAAGCTGCTCAGGCTGCCCTGGACGCCGGCAAGGAGCTCCCCACTAAGGAGGAGACCACGGCCAAAATCCGCATCAAGGTCAACAAGAAGCCTTCCAAGGAGGAGGGCGAAAAGGACAAGGAGAGCAATGAGCCAGAAGAGCCAAAGGAGCCTGAGGAGCCCAAAGAGAAGGAGACCAAAAAGAAGAAGGAGAAGGCCGCTGTCGAGGAGCCTAAGGACAGCCTTGAGACTAGGTTCCTCTCCAAGGGCTACAACCAGATATACGACCAGATCTGGCGTGACATGGCTCGTAAAGACGTCAGCAAGGTTTTCAAGCTGGCGGTCGACTCCCACTCCAACAAGGCTTCCAACTTGAAGAAGACGGCTATCCTTGCGTCCAAGGAGGCCAAGAGGTGGCAGCTGCGCACCAACAAGGGCACCAAAGATCTCCAAGCCAGGGCCAAGCGCGTGATGCGCGACATGATGGGCTTCTGGAAGCGAAATGAGCGCGAGGAGCGGGATCTCCGCAAGGCTGCCGAGCGCCAGGAGCTCGAGAACGCGCGGAAGGAGGAGGCGGACCGTGAAGCTGCCAGGCAGAAGCGGAAGCTCAACTTCCTCATCTCGCAGACGGAGCTGTACTCTCACTTCATCGGCAAGAAGATCAAGACCGATGAGGTCGAGCGGAGCACGGACCGTCCCGAAGTGGCCGCCGAGGAGAACAAGGACAAGGCGCCCGAGGCAGCCAGGCTCAACGTCGAGGAGCCCACGGGTCCTGTTGCGGCCAAGGTTACGAACTTTGAGAACCTCGACTTCGACGCCGAAGACGACGCCACGCTCCAGGCTGCGGCCATGGCCAACGCTCAGAACGCCATTGCCGAGGCTCAGAGGAAGGCACGCAACTTCAATAATGACGACGAGCCGGACGAGGATGGCGAGATGAATTTCCAGAACCCCACCGGTCTCGGAGACGTGGAGATCGAGCAGCCCAAGCTCCTGACCGCGACTCTCAAGGAGTACCAGCTCAAGGGTCTCAACTGGCTGGTCAACCTGTACGAGCAGGGCATCAACGGTATCCTCGCAGACGAGATGGGTCTCGGAAAGACGATCCAGTCCATTTCGGTCATGGCCTACCTGGCAGAGCACCACGACATCTGGGGCCCCTTCTTGGTTGTCGCCCCCGCCTCGACGCTGCACAACTGGGAGCAGGAGATCAAGAAGTTCGTGCCTGCGCTCAAGATTGTCCCGTACTGGGGCTCTGCTGGTGACCGAAAGATCCTCCGCAAGTTCTGGGACCGCAAGCACTCGACTTACAAGCGGGATGCACAGTTCCACGTCACTATCACATCCTACCAAATGGTTGTCTCGGACGTTGCCTACTTCCAGAAGATGAAGTGGCAGTACATGATCCTGGATGAGGCGCAGGCAATCAAGAGCTCTCAGAGTTCGCGGTGGAAGTGCCTTCTCAGCTTCCACTGCCGCAACCGGCTGCTTCTGACGGGAACACCCATCCAGAACAACATGCAGGAACTTTGGGCACTGCTGCACTTCATCATGCCGTCGCTGTTCGACAGTCACGAGGAGTTCAGCGACTGGTTCTCCAAGGACATCGAGTCTCACGCGCAGAGCAACAGCAAGCTGAACGAGGACCAGCTCAAGCGACTACACATGATCCTGAAGCCTTTCATGCTGCGTCGTGTGAAGAAGCATGTCCAAAAGGAGCTGGGCGACAAGATCGAGCTCGATGTCTTCTGCGACCTGACCTACCGCCAGCGCGCCTACTACGCGAACCTGCGCAACCAGATCAGCATTATGGATCTGATCGAGAAGGCCACGATGGGCGACGACAACGACTCTGGCACGCTGATGAACCTGGTCATGCAGTTCCGAAAGGTCTGCAACCACCCCGACCTGTTCGAGCGCGCGGACACCAGCTCTGCTCTCGCTCTGGCCTCGTTTGCCGAGACGGGCTCTTTCGCTCGCGAAGGCAACAACCTCACAGTCGGCTACACCACCAGGAGTATGATCCAGTATCCGCTGCCGAGACTTGTTTGGCGCGAAGGCGGTCGCCTTACCAAGGCTGGCAACGACAACATCTCTGCCGGATTCCGGAGCAAGTACTTGGGTGAACTGATGAACATCTGGTCACCAGACAATGTCCGCGAGAGCCTTGGCGGAACCGATTCTTTCGCGTGGCTGAGGTTCGCAGACACCAGTCTGGCAGGGGCCGAGAAGGCAGGCAAGCAGGATCTGTTTGCCCGAGCCGCGGAGCTGGCACAGAAGAAGAACCGGCTGGCGGCCATGAGTGTTGCTTACGACGATGACGAGGAGGACCGCTTCACGCCATCACACGCCCTCTTCCAAATCAAGCAGAGGCGAGACAGGACGGCGCTCGCTGACATTTCGTCGGAAGGCGTTCTCCGGAACCTGATGAATGTCTCGCGCGTCGTGTACGACGACTCGAGCCTTCCGCGCACAGAACCGGCTGCCCGCCCGGGCGCGTCGGCACCGCCGATCGAGGTTGTCTGCCACAGCAAGGGCGCGCAGTACGAGCGGGACCAGATCCTGTTCAATGTCCCCATGCGCAAGGCACTTTTCGGCCCCACGATCGAGGAGGAGAAGGAGTTTGTGCTGCAGAAGGTACCGCTCGAGAACTTGCCGGCGCCTGCGTTGCTCCCTGCGCCCGACAATGAGAAGAAGCGATTCACCAACGTCAATGTCCCCTCGATGCGCCGCTTCGTTACCGACTCTGGCAAGCTGGCCAAGCTGGACGAGCTGCTCTTCCAGCTCAAGGCGGGCGGTCATCGTGTGCTGCTGTACTTCCAGATGACGCGCATGATCGATCTTATGGAGGAGTATCTGACGTACCGCAACTGGAAGTACTGCCGTCTCGATGGTTCCACCAAGCTCGAGGACCGTCGCGACACGGTGCACGACTTCCAGCACAACCCGTCCATCTTCATCTTCCTGTTGTCGACCCGTGCCGGTGGTCTGGGAATCAACCTCACATCTGCAGATACCGTTATCTTCTACGACTCGGACTGGAACCCTACCATCGACTCCCAGGCCATGGACCGTGCCCATCGTCTCGGCCAGACCAGGCAGGTCACGGTGTACCGTCTCATCACGAAGGGCACCATCGAGGAGCGGATCCGGAAGCGTGCCATGCAGAAGGAGGAGGTGCAGCGCGTCGTCATCTCGGGTGGCGCCGGTGCTCACTCGGGCGTGGACTTCTCGGGCCGTCGGGCGCCCGAGAACCGCAACCGTGACATCGCAATGTGGCTGGCAGACGACGACCAGGCCGAGCTCATCGAACGGCGCGAGCGCGAGCTCCTGGAGAGTGGCGAATACGACAAGGCTACCAAGAAGCGCGGCGGCAACAAGCGCAAGCGGGCAGCCAAGGAAAATGGTGGCGGCGGCGGGGAGGGTGCCGCCAGCCTCGACGACATGTACCACGAGGGTGAGACCAATCTCAACTATACTACTCGAAGTCCCAACAGCAGCGAAGAAGACATCGCCGCTCAAGCTGAGCTGGTGAGAGATGAGGCGTCAGCAAGGCCGACGCCATCAAAGAAGACGGTGGCTATAAGGTGTCGTATCAAACCCCAAGATGGGAGTGACTCTTCGACAGCCTCTACGCCAGCGCCGAAGAGGATCAAGCTCAGAGTCATGGCACGGCGCTCGAAGAACTAACCCCAGCTCTCTACACCCCTGGTGTACGTGAGCATCACGTTCCTGCCGGTTCTCTTGCATGTGCGGAGTTTCCGGGAAAGTCGCCAAGGCGCGGCTCTCGACTGTCAGGCGGTTCTCTTCCATGCTCCATATTTTCTCAACACAGCAGCGACATTCTTGTCAACTGAAGAATGCTGTCATGAACGTAATACTCACAAATCACCTCGATTATCCAGGCGAAGGGCACTTCGACGACGGCAACAAAGCCTCGGGTACGGCAACACCGATTGTACAAGAGACGGACGCTCGCCCGGGGAAGAAGAAGCGGGCGGGCGGGAAGAAGGCGAAAACGACGAAGCAGAGACTCGCCATGGCGGATGGCGAGGTTGACGGATAGACGGCGAATTTGTTGGATGATGATGGGCTTACCGACTCGAAGCGATGCTAATAATTTTGATACACGGCTCCCTGGCGCTCGGTCCTTAGTCTCGCGGAGTCCGGACGGGCGTTGAATGACTTGGGAGGACTGATTCCTTTGTTTTCACTTTTCTTGTGTTAATACCGCCATCGCACTTTTTTTTTTTTTTCCTTGTCGCGTCCTTTTCTCTTTTTCATCTTCTGGTTTTACTTTTTAGATTGTCAGGACGATATTTCCGTTGCCAGGGTCTCGTTCCACCCCGGCGACGATGGCACTCGACTGGCATATATCCGATGGAACTCGGCGCTTAAAAAAGGGCCAATGTTGGCGGTAGACAGGGCTTTTGACAAAACAGACACATGTACAACTCACGGCTTTCCCGAGACGAAGGGAAGGGTGCCCAGGAGAGATTTGCGGGGTTGTGGATGTGTGAAAGGGCGTATACGATGAATGTGTGGCGGGAGGATATCTCGTATAGTTCCTACAACTGCGGTGCTTCGCTTCCCGTGGAATGCTCGGATGTGATGGGTGGGTATCCTGTTATACAGCGGCTCGGTTGCCAATGCGATGGATCCATTGGGTGGAGGAGGGGGATTAGGCGAAGCGTGTTGATGAGGGTAATCAGGTTGGATGAATAGGTAATATTGAGGTATACATCACGGAAAATTAAGATCAAGTCTGCTATGATGGTGAGTTTATATCACCCGAAGACGGGCTACGCCTCACCTTTCCACGCTGGAGTTTGTAGTTCTTGAAAAAAATGAAGATGAGCACGATAGAAACACGCGTGCCGGCCGCTTGCCGTGGCACAGCTCTCTGAACCAAGACTCTGTCCCTCGCACGCCCCAAGCACCAAACACCAGATAAAACGAAGGGGACGACGAGAAATCAACAAGGATCCATTTTGCCATCTAGCAGGCACCACGGACTGTACCTGATATCTCAAAAAGACCTCGACGGGGAACCCGGTGCCATCGATGGAGCATGGCGATGCCACCACCACGCACACCTGCCCTACCGGTAAACAACCCATTTTGTGGCTCCGGGCGAGGGTATAACGACCTAACTCCAAGCGAGCCAAGAGGGCTCGGGTCGAATTCCTTGGGCGGCGATTGGGCGAGGACGCCCGACGGCGAGGACGGTGGCGGCATCAAGGCCGGCCAGCCTCGGAAAAAAAAAAAACCCCCCTCGTCAGTCGAGGGATGATGTCTGACGACGGATGAGAACGCCTCCCCCCATCGCCACCTTCGGGAAGGTGTCCGATACCCCAAGAGTCGCGTTCTTTTTCCTTGCCCGTGGTCTCTTTTCTTTCCCTCTCCCCTTTTTCGCGTTCATGTTCCTTTTTTTCGGATTCCACTTTCCCGGGCTTTGTTGAATCCATATTCTTTTTTCCTGTCAAATTTCTATTTCCTTTTTCCTTCCTCCCAGATTCCCATCTCCTAAACCCCTTCCCGGATTCCTAAATCCCTTTTCCTTACGGATTCCTGATTCCTACTTCCTTTTCCGGATTCTAAATTCCTCATTCCTTTCAATTTCTCGATCCTCTTTACACCCCGGACCGAAAAACCTCTCGAGGGATAATGTACACAGATCTCCACGGTTGAATGACCTCCAGCGCCAGGGGCAAACATCTTTGAAACTACAAGGCTTGTGGCAGACCCGATACCGTATAACCCGGAAAAGTCCTAGTGAAAGCTGCCTCGAGATCTAGGAATAAGATGTGAGCTAGGGGAACATCCGCGGAGGCCGAGATGGGGCATTGCGCCGCCAGTGAGGCGTGGATGATGGCGTAGCC
>JNVV01000012.1:233188-264841 GCA_000733355.1 Falciphora oryzae
TCCCCAAGTGGTGGACGTGCAGGAGCCGATGTAGAGCCGGGGCTCGGAGTTCCCCTTAGCGAGGAAGAGGACGCAGACGCCCCAGACATTGAGTAGGATCTCCGCCGGAAAACCCTGAAGCCACGACAGAGGCGGGGGGCTTAGGGCCTGGTAATCGGGGGCGGAAGCTCCGGTTGTACTCAGCAAACTGATCGGCCCAAGTCTTGGGCGTGAGGAAGGCAAGCTTGAACGAATGGCTGATATAGTCAGGAGGATTCAGGAATTTCCAGCCGGCTTCAATCACCACTTCTTCGATTGTTGGAGGTGCAATTATGGTTGAACTAGGGGGTTGCTGGAGATGGTGAGGAATGGCGGGGGATAGAAGAAACTCCCGCCCCTTGAAGAGCCGCCAGTCTGCCAATCCGTCGTGGACACGGTGAATCGGTACAGGAAGGAGTGATAGACCAGCCTCATGATCTCTGGTAGATAACCAAATAGATTCGGGAGTGAGTACTGAAGCAGGATAGTAGTGCACTAGCAGGGCAGTGCACGATTCTAGGTAACTACCCAGGTATTTTCCCTTTCTCCTTTCCTTTTCTTCCTCTATCTCTTTTCCTGTCTCTTTTCCTTCACTCCTCCTGCTTCAAGACCTTCTTCAGCGCCGCCATCTCCGTCTCGAGGGCTACGATCTTTCCGTGGCTGACGTTCAAGCTGTCCACAAGGTACTGCGCCCTGCGGTCCACACCTGCCGGCTGCTTCGGCAGCGTGGCCAGCAGAGCCAGCTCGGCCTCGACCTTGTCGATCTTCTTGGTCTCGATCTTGACCAGTTCCGTGGCGACCGCCAGGTCCATGCGGGCCTTCAGGACCTTATCCTCCGCCAGGAGCGCAAAGGCCGCCTGGTACACCGGCCTGCCGGCCTTGACGGCCTGGGGCCGGCCACGGGTCGACGTCACGGTGATCAACTCCGCTGAAGCCAGGGCCTCGACTGCGGCGGCGCCGTCCGCGGCAGAGGGCGTGGTTGAGGAGGCAAACGTTGGCGACAGGAGGATCTCGTTGTACCGAAGGGTGCCCTTCGCGGCGATTTCCCTGATCAGGTGCCAGGCCTGCTCGTTGGACCAGGCCTTGTCGGACGAGGCAGCAGCGCCGCTCTTGCTGGAGGCAGTGGTGGACGATTTGCTGCCGAGAAGGAACATCTTGATGATCTCGGACGAGCTCTGCTCCACGATATCGGTCACGGCCTGCCTGGGGCTCTGGCCGCTCTTGAGCCGGCGCGCCAGGAACTCTAGGTCCGTCAGTCGGCCGCCAAGCGTATCGATGACACTGTCGAGTTCGGAGAGATCCCTTTCAACCGGCTGCCACTTCTGCCCGAGGTTGTGCTGAGTCGGTGGTTTGTTCCAATGGAACCATCCATCGTTTTGGTCGGCCTTTCCCTCTGCCGCCCCTGCTCGAGGTTGCTGCAGCTGCGAGTCCTTTTCTGGCTCCTTTCCGGATTCTTTTCCTGTTCCCTTTTCTGACCCCGGCCCTGTTCCTGTTCCTGATTCCTTTCCTGTGTCTTTTCCACCCTGCCGTTTCTTCAAGTCGGGTAGGGCCTCGCGGTCAAACCCTTCAAGTTGGCTAAGCACATACTTCTTGGCCACCTCCGGCGACAGGTCCCCCAACGCGACCTGCCTGAAAACGCGGTCGGGCAGTGACTTAGAAAGCGATTTAGAATAGGAAGAGTCGTGGGTTAGGAAGATGACGTGCGCGATATTAGACTGCACCAACGCTGCCGCCCAATCCACGACTTTATCGTATATCAACGATCCGTCCTCGGCCCGATGCAGGAAGTTATCGATGACAACCACGGCCCGTTTTTCCGGGTGTGCTTCGAGGTAGGCATCTTCCGACATGTCGGCGTCCTTGTCATCGCGGCTACCGCGACGGTTGGCCAACGATACCTTCTTGAGAGCCGATGCGGTGGTCTGCAGGATCTTGACGATTTGTGACTCGAGCGTCTCGGAAAAGCCCGACTTTACCCCCGTAGTACCCTGAACGGCCAGGTCGGCAAGGCTGCTCAGGCTGTTGGCCCACGAAAAAACAGGCCTGTAACCGACAGTAGCTGCCAACCGTCGGATCGTTGCACTCTCTCCGCGAGCCTCCACGACGGGCTTGCAGTCGAGTACAAGTACGTTCACGTGGTCGCTAAGGGCCTGATCCATGATAAGCTCTCGAGTTCCCGAGCCCCTAGGCCCCTGAACCACGATAAAGGTGTCTGTGGTCTCCATAAGCCAAGTTTTGACCGAATCGATAATATCCTTCCGCTGCGTCCAAAGGGCTTGCAGGCCCGCCTCGTCGGCGACCTTGTTGTGGCGCCTGAAGACGCCGCCGAAGTCCAGCGTCTGTCGCTTGAACCAGCGGTACAGGCGGCTGTTTGTGATGTTGAGAGACCCTTGAATATGAGCGCCGATAAAGAACTCTCGGATCGGGTCGAAGACGGCAACGGTAAAGGCAGCTAGTAGCGCAGCCACCAGGGGGATCACAATGCGCGGGTGGCCGGACAGCCAGTTCCAGATGTGGTGCGGCTTGACTTTAGATTCGTACGAAAGCTGTAGCTTGGTACCGCCCTTACCCCCGCCCAAAGCCTCGCTGACGAAGAAGCCGTGCAGACAGTTGCGAGCCATGACGGCGTCGCGGACGCGCCTAAAGTCGACGTACGCGTACCGGGGCATCACTTTGGAGTCAAAGGGCTGCGGGGTAATCTCTGCAAGTTTGCCGTAGCGCCTGAAGAGGCTGTAGAGCGTCTCCTGGGACAACTCGACGGCGGCTGTATCCCCCGGGTTGGGAGGGCGGAATTCGACCTTGACGCGTGATGCAGGTGGACGGTAGAGGTCCTCGAGCCAGGGGACGCCCCTGACGAGGCCCACGCGGACCGAGGCGAAGGGGTTGAACCAGGAGCGGAGGGGAGCCTCGAGCAGGCGTCTGGTGAGGGCCTTTTCGAGTTCTCGGGCGGCCGCCCTTGTTTCTGAACCACCATCCGCGCCAAAATGGCTGACCTTGACGAAAGCGCCGCCATCCTTGAGGCGCGGGATAACCTCGGTCACCTTGACGGGCAGATCGGCGGGGATGGCGCGTTTCACGGTAGAGATAGGGTCGGTGATGCCCAGGGATGAGCTGTCGAATTTGCGGAGCAGCTCCGACAAGTCCTCCTCGGTACGCCAGCGCCGAAGGAAGAAGGTGCTGAGGCCCAAGGGGAAGATATCTAGTATTGGCGTCAACAAGGGGCCTTTCGGGCGACAAAGGGGTTACGGTGGACGGACTCACTGTCAAAAAAGAGGAGGGATTCGTTTTTGGCCGTAGTTATATGGCCGACATTGTCCTCCGCAGGCGGCGTGCTCTTCCAACGCCTGCCACGGTTCAGGTGGGACAGCAGTGGTGGTCTGATGCCCAGCGGGGTAACGACATGGCGACGAAGGGGGGAGCCCGCCAGGGCAGCTCGCTGGGCCAGCAGCCTTGACCGAGCGTCCGGGCCGAGGAGCAATCTACTGCTCCCAATCATGGCTGGCTAGCTTCATGCCCGTTTTTTCAACATGAAGCTTGAGATAACCTGGAGATATTCCAGACTGTTGCGCTGGTGTGCGTGTGTAAAAGCCCAACTGGGCAGTTGCCGATGAGGTCATCAAATTCATTGGTAGTGCACCCCTGTCCCTGCAGGCTAACCATGTCGAGTTAGAGCGCAGCGCGTGCTATCGATAAGGGAAGATTTTCAGCGCCCACCCCCGCACCCAGAGCGCGTCGGGCCTTTGATCCGCGCAATGATGTTTAAATCGACCAACTAAAATCGACACAAAGCTAATGCGATCTTGACTTTGGCGTCTATCTCGTGCCACCTCCTTACTCTAACTGCATGCAGCACCAGGCCTCTTGTCTACCCCTCACTTTAATACCAAGTTGTCGGCCGACCGATTAAACAAGACTCGGACGAGCGTCGTCTCACGAGATCCCGAATCTGCTCCGCTTCCTCTTCCACAACTGTCCTCCCTTCGTAACGAACACGACACAACCCACGCCGACACGACAGACAGCCGAGCAAAACACACAATGGGCTGGTTCTGGCAGAGCCCCCCGAGGTCGCCCGCCGAGGGCAAGCCCGCACCCACGAGCGCCCAGAGCGAGACCCAGACCCCTCCCAAGACGTCACAGACCCAAGATGACTCGTCAATGGACCCGGAGATCGCCAAATTCCTCGCGCAGTTCCAGACCGAGCTCAACGGCGGCAAGGACACACCCGCTACATCCGCCCCGGCCCCCCAGCAGATACCCGCACCCAGACCAGCAGCACGAGCCGGCCCCTCCTCGTCGTGGTTCTCGTTGCGCTCGGCCCCTCCCGCCAGCCAAGACCCCTCCTCCTCAACCACATCCGCCCGCTCAGGGGCAACATCACCACAAACCACCGCCACCGCCGAGATGAGCGGCCCCGAGGCCATGGCGGCGTCCATCGACCCGGCGCCGTCGTCGTGCCGGCAGGCGTTCGACCTGGCCTTCCACTGCAACGGCCTGGGCGGGCAGTGGAACGCCGTGTACCGCTACGGCGGGTTGCGCAACTGCTCGGACCAGTGGGACGACTTTTGGTTCTGCATGCGCGTCAAGTCGTACTCGCCCGAGCTCCGCGCCGCCGCCTACAGGGAGCGCCAGCGCGAGAAGGACCTTGCCCGCTACGGGCCGGGCATGCCCAGCAGCGAGGACGTCTGGGTCAGCCGCGACCGCAAGGTCGAGCCGGGGACGGCCTTCACCACGCCCATCCCCGCCGCAGAGCAGGATGCAGATCTCGATTCGGTCGAGTGGAGCCGCGCTGACAATGAGCGCCGGCGAAAGATCCGCGAGGGCTTGGGCTTTGTTGACAAAGGCCCGCAAGCTGGGGCTGCTTAATTCTTCTACTTTACCTTTCACGACGATCTATTCGGGCTGGCACATCTGGCCAAGGCATACGAGGGGCGTTTTGTGGTAATGGTATTGGTAATTCATTCCTTCATATCTGATTCGGCGGGCTCGAGGTTGATATCTTTGTCTTATTATTTCATCATTCTCAAAACTAGGCATTTCCCCTGGTTCAACCCGGATTCAATTTCTAAATTCTTGGACTGAAAACTTCATTCCTTCAAGCATTCTCAACTCAGCTATGTGAAATTAGGAGCCTTCAAACCAGAACAGCGCCTGCGTACACATCATGAACCCTCATCAATCTGTCCCTCGCCTGCCCCGGACTACATATAGTCCAGCGGCACAGTATGCAGCTCGACACGTGTGCTAATCCGAGGGCCAAGGTCCGGTGCCGTCTCTCGCTCACGTCCCTCAGTGGTGGCACCGTCATCTGCTCCAACTTCTTTCGGGCCCGAAACGCCCATACGCTGCTCCATGGACGGCGGTCCCTCCCTAACAGTGAAGTGTGAGGTCAGCATATTTTACGTCCCTATTCCCTTTGTTCTTTGCACTGCTTACCCCGTTGCTGCCCCTTGGGCGGCTTGATCCTCGCGGCCAACCACATCCCCTTCCACTTGAGATTCAGGTATCTCCCCTGTTCCGGGCCCAGACCCTAGCCATGACCAACCCGACTCCCCGGCTGCAGCTACCCACTTCTCGGGGAGGAACCCGAGCCAGGTTGCGACGAATTTGTCTCGCAGATCCTTCTCCGGGGCCTCGCTCTCGGCCCACGTCTTTGCCTTCGTAGCCATCAGCTGCCAAAGACCTTCGTAGTCTCGGAAGTGCTTCTCGAGTAGCGTGATGACCATTAGTGTGTGCGCAGCCTTGGTCGGGATGCCAAGAACCGTCGCTGGTAGAGCCGGCCTCTCCTCTTCCTGGCACCGCTGCCTGAGCCCCAAGATTGCGGGCTGGTAGCGGCCCCCAAGAATCGTCTCCAGTCCTGCCCATCCGCCGCCGGGGAAGTCGAATGAGCCGTCAAAGTTCTGGATCCGAAGAAGATCCCGGACAAACCGTTTGCCGCCGCCATCATCTCCGGGCTCGTCTGCTCCGTGGGAACTGGAGCGGTGGGATTGAATCCACTGTTCGCTCCCCAGTTCGCTCCCCAGTTCGCTCCCCGGTCCGCTCCCTGCAACCGCCAACACGGAAGATATAGATCCCTCTCGTTCGCCGTAGGTCGGCGAGTCATCCCGAAGCGAATTCGTGGTTCTTCTCCGTATGTGGTTTGTTGTCATGAATTGTGACCGCTCAAACGGTGGATTCAGTATCTCCCCGCGAACCGCGTGGGGCGGGCACGAACCTTTTGCCCGTCGACATAACGCCAAATTGCCCGGCACCGGGGCAACAACAGCCTCATCAGCGGTAGTATTTCGATACGAACGTCGATGGCCACGAACGGCAGACGGCCGATTAACATAAGTGGCAGATATCTGCCTCGTCGACAGAAAATGATTACCCCTCATTGGGGAGAGCTGGTGTACTCTTTAATTCGAAATCCAAGGCGCCAGATTAGCATGGCGCATCGCCTTGGTCAGCTTTGTCTGGAAGAACAGCGCATACCGTCTAGACATTGTGCCAGGAACCCTGCCGATTGCAACGGGGATGATTCTGTCCATGGAGTCGGAATCGTCTTTTGTCTCTTTGCCCCCTTCTTCCGCAAGAAAAAGGCTGGTCCATCGAGAGACGACGGAAAATCTGCATCCCAGCGTCTCCCCGAGTGGTTTGGTGCCTTCGCTGGATGCCGGGCTGATACCGTCATCTACGGCCGAGACCTCAAGGTGCAGGTCACCTAACACAGCTTTGACGGCTAGAGTGTGGATTGTGTCGTCTTTGGTTCCTGTTTCCTTTAGGGGTATCACGATAGGTGGAGGTGTGGCGTGAGACCCGTTTTGTTTCAGAGACAGCTTTACAGCCACGGATCGTAGGTTTGAAGGCTCCGATACCGAGTTCAAGAGGAGAAAGATGTGCCCTTTTTGGAAAGGGTTGACGCCTTGTCGGCTGGTCGGAGACTGGAGAAGACGGGGCAATAGGTGCTCTGACGAAACTTGCACCTGTTTGTTAGCTCCAGACTCAGAAAACGTGAGTGCAGCGCACTCTGCTCGGAGCTTACCATTGCCATGGGCTGTTAGATTCTCTTCACCCATTCCCTGGATTTCGAGGTCCACATCAAAGTGATGTGTCAACGCTGCCCGCGTCATGGCCACCGCGCGATCCTCCCACCCGTTTCGAGAGTGAGCTGGAACAACCTCAGAGTACCCACCGCCAGCGGTCGCCAGGCCTTCGACCAGACAATGGGACACTTGGTTCCCGATTCCGAGTGCGAAAAGACGAAGCATCCCCCCTGACTGGTGTCTTGCCTCGCGAACAAGCCCTATCGTTTCGTCAAGCTGCCACACCTCGCCATCTGTCAGGACGATAACATCGGTTTTGATCGACTCGTCTCTGGCGGCCACGATTGCCCGTATGGCCGGCAGCAGCTCCGTTCCGCCCATATCATGGTCAAAATCTCGATCGACGAACGCCAGAGCCTCCCGCAGAGAGTTCTCCGTGTACTCGACTGACTTGGGCCAGAGGCTCATATAAGAGCTCCCGAAGCACCACACGTTGAACTTTCGACGCACAGGAATGCCTTTGAGGAAGAATTGCATTGCAGACTTGAGCGATTCAATCTTGTCGTCCATCGATCCGGAGCGATCCGCCAGGAAGATCACTTCGCCGCCTTCTTGAGCACCGCTGTTCGTGTCGGTTGTGTTGCTGAGTAGGAACTTGGGTGGTATTTTGAGCATTATCGCTGCTTGGTTCTTGATTGTCGGATGAATTTCAAGGACTGCCTGCGGAGTAGACGCCTCGGCCTGCAGCTCGGTCTGGATGTCGAGGACAAAGTCCTGGTTGAGCTCTGTGCGTTCGGTCGAGAGCTTTACCAAGACCCTCCCTCCATTCTCGTCTGAACAGGCCTCATTCTCGACTTTGGGCGCTCCTGTTAGCTCTCCCCACGTCTGCACGTCACGTAGACGGACGCCTTTCTCGACTGTGATCTCGTGGGTCGGGCTCGACACCTTGGTCACTGTCTCGCATGGGCAGATTTCGACCCGAAGTGACAGACCACGTGAAACACCTTCCGAGGCCAAGTTGATGTGAGCATCTGGCGGCGCATCGCCGTATCGAGGCGCGATGCTGGTGGGAATCGTCAAGCTTGTGGTTTCGATATTTGCGTCGCTATCACCGGTGAGCCGGCGTTTCAGCTCCATAACAAAGCTGATCTCAATCTTCACCTTTGTGTTGGCTGGTATGTTTCCCAGCATCACATTGAAGATCTCGGGCGTGGCCTCGTTGATCAAGCCCGCAGTGGCTTGACGCTTCACAGCGTCTGCGAAGGCCTCTGCGGCCTCTTCCTTGGGCTTGACGTGACCCCTTAGCGTCTTGTTCTGCCCGACACGGCAGCTGAAAGCGTTGACGGTGCAGCCGTTTGGCAGTGGGAAGGTGTAGCCGCTCTTCTCGATGGGGCGCTCTGAGTCGTTGAAGTACAGCTGCGTGACGGTGACCTTGGCAGCTTCGTAGACGATACGGGCCTCGATAGAGATTGAAAGGGGCACCAGGATACAGAGAGGCGCCTCGTTCTGCCCTCTTGGCATCACGACGGCATGGATGGGATATTTTCTGGCCGTATGTTTGACCTTCACCCGTTTTGGCGCTGGACCCGTGACATGAGGTGAAGATTCTTTCAGAGCCTCGGGCGAGCGTGACCCGATAGCAGCGAAGTTGAGGGTATGCGCCATCGGGAACCTTGGGGGCGACATCATCTCGTATTGACAGTACTGCCGCAGCTCGGGCGGAGGCGGCTCCCGGGGGTCCCAGAATATTCCCATTGGGAGGCCTGGCATGTCGGATTCCATCATGTGTCTGTTGACATAGTTCATTGTCGTTGAGTGTCGGAGGAAGTGTTACGGTTGAGACTCAGGCAAGGTGAAGGAGGGAGAATATGTGAAATAGGTGTGGATGGTTTAGGAAAGTGAACTGGTATTCTATTCGATGCTGGATGGCGTCGGGAATGAGCCCCAGCCTTTTATCCTTCGCATCGAGGCCTTGGTTCCTGGTCGGGCGGGGGGAAAGGCGGCACACATGCTCGTTGTAGGCATGCTCTGTGCCCGGTCAGGCTGTGTGGCAAGACTGCCCACCATTGGGTGACACAACGATGCGGGAGAGCGACCATGGACGTGGGAGAGGGGCAAACGAGGCAACGACTCCCCCTCCATGCACTTGTAGAATCTATCGAATCACAAGAAACCGCGCGGCCTGCTCCCCTCAGCCACAATATGCATAGGTAGCACGGTCTCCATCATATAACTTGGCCCCCGCCTTGCACTGGCACACAAACTGCCTAGGCTCGTGCATGGACTACTTGCAAAAGGAAGCTTCAAATCAAGGAAAGGCTCCCACCCGCCGCCAATATGGCATCCCCGCTCTCCGTTGGAGATTGCTTCCTCATAGCCAAGCTATGCTGGGATCTCGCTCAGATCTTCACCAATAGACGGAAGTCGGCTCCGGCCGAGTTTCGCGAGGTCGAAAACCAGCTGTACTCGCTCAGTGCTGCCCTCGACGGCCTACAGGATGCGAGAGCCAATGATGCTGTTACCACTAATGCCGAAAATAAGGTCGACAAGAAATGGAGCAGGGTCGACGAGATCCTGCTCAACTGCCGGGAGACCCTCAAACACCTCGACGCGGTCGTGAAGAAGTATGCCGAGATTGGCGAGGCGCGGGATATGTCGCTCCCCCGGGTTAAGCGATGGAGCAGCGACCTGGGCAGGAACTGGAAGAAGATCGCCTGGACGAGAGAAAAAGGTGATCTCGCCGCCCTAAGGAGCCAAATAGCTGTCCATACAAACAGCTTGGGCTTGGTTATGGCCACGATAACCAAGTATGTCTGCCATTCTCTCCTGTCCTTGTTTGGGATCACTTGGGGCGAGACTTTTGTGGCTGAGCACGGAGTTACAGTTCCCAGACTGGTCGCATCGAAAGCCGGGTCGAACAAAGCTCCAAAATGTTGAGGGAGATCTATGAATGGTACAAGGAGAACTTAGGGGGCACAGCACTCGCCGCGGCCCAGGCAAAAGGGTCCACTGCCGAATGGACGGCCACCACGCCGCCGCCGCCACAATTCGAACTCCACCTCCATACTAAGCAGGGTCTTCAACTTGTGTGCCCGAGGGTAAGCCTCAACACCAACGGCCTCCCGAGAGATGATACAGCCCAACAGCAGCCGCCTTCGCCAAGGCCGTTCATTTGCTGCTGCGAGCCCACAGGCAGCCTCGGTAAACATGTTAGCTCCGTGACGGCCTATCAAGGTATCCCTTGGGACCCCTCCCCTCGCGCGTGCCACTGTCGGTTGGTGCGTACCTAGATGTGCTAAGATTCGACAAACATTGACAGTAACCCATCCCACGTTCCCGACACGAGTTGGAGGTCCGGAGATGCAGTGGACAGTGGAAAGACTTGTAGACACCTCGACGAGTCGTCTGGTATCGATTCGCATCAAACGGGTTCCTGCCACCTGTAAGCACTTGCAATTTTTGGCTGATACACTGCTTCCCGTCCCACAGAAGACTAACACCCACAAGTCGTCGCCGAATTCGAGGAATCCTTCATCCGTCCGCTCGTCCTACAGGCTGCAAAGGGAGAGGTTCTACAGGGTGGAGAAGGTAGCATGGTAGTATATCCGCAGCCTGGGCCCAACACCGATGAGCCTAGCATTCTCAGCATCGCATCGTAAGTCGATCGTCCACGATGATATGGTCCATTACAATGAAGAGACCAGCTTGGCTGAAAGCTCTCTTGTAGAGACTTGGATAAAGTCCAATCTCTGGTCGACTCAGCGACTTTCACAAACGGCCAGCGGAGCTACTCTCGAGAAGGTGTTCAGAGTGTCTCAATGCTCCAGTACAGTTCTCTTGTCAGGCCAGCTGTAGAAAGCGCCCATTCCACCAACATCCCGGCTCTCAAGCCACTGCCACACGGGGAGATATGTATCATATTTGAGCAGGCAGAGGATGACTCTCCCGGGCACGACGACGCGATGCAGGTCCTTGTCCTGTGTATGAAACCCCGGGATCTGGCTTTAGTCCTCGAATTCGATGCTAACAATTGTCGAGTGAAGTGAAACACGATACCTCGTCGAAGCTAAACCAGGACAGCGCGACCTTGAAGCTCGAGAACGTGCTCTGCGACAGCTTTTCTTCATCTCCCGAGAACGATGGAACAGGCTTGCAAATTATGGACGTGACTTTCCAGCTGACTACAACAGATGGTATGAGTGAGTCCAATGGTAGCGACGGTCAAAGCTAACCACACTTTGAAATCCATTATCTAGCCGCGGTTGAGCTACACAAACATATCGAGGAGATGCGGATGGAGCTCTTCGTCCTCAAGCTAGTATACCCTGAAGACGGAGAAGATGCTATCCTTCATCTGTAAGCTGCACAGTAAAGGTCTCCCACCATATGTACCTTCTTCTATCTGACTCGGCGGCCTTTTGCCGTACAACGATGTCTGGTAGACAAGTCACGCACGTCCAGATCGAAGACGTCTTCATCCCTGCAGCCAAGCTCACGATCCTACGCTACACGGAGAGCGGGAAGAGCCGGATGGTCATCGCCACCCGCGACAGATGCATCACTTTGAGCCAGAGACGTCAGTACAAGAAAAAGTCCAGTACAAGAAAAAGTCCAGTACAAGAAAAAGTCCAGTACAAGAAAAAGTCCAGTACAAGAAAAAGTCCAGTACACTAGTTTGTCAAGCCGCTAACAATGAAGGTGCCTGATCTCTGCCACATTCCAGTCCCCGACGATTTCTTCTCCCAACCAGAGCACACGACAGGCGACGGTGCGTCGACGCCGGCGCCAACCTGGCTCGTGCAGCTGGAGGAGGGTGGCAGACGTCGAGTCTACCGCTACGAGTGCGGGCTCAGGGGGTTGAGCTTCCGTAACGCGCAATGTGAGTCCCACTCTACCCCAACACCTTGGATACCTTGGGGCAAGGACGCTGAAACTGACGCCTGGTATCCCTTTAGCAAATCGCGCATTGGAGCTGGCCCGGCGTGCGATTTCGGGAAACCCTTCCGTATAGACCAGCCTAGCCGACCTAGGTAGGGCGACGAAGCTGCTATCTTCCCCGGGTTTCTGCCGTGGCGGACTTTGTCACTCGCTTGGTGCTACCGTATCCGGTAGACCGAAAAATGTCTCGATGCAATGAGTTGCAAATTGAGCTGAAGCCAGCTTGCAGAGTAGGGCTGAGCTACGATATGAACAAGAGCAAAGAGGCGCCCAATGAGGCTCCCGAGCATCTCGCGCAATATACAGCCCGACGGTAGTTGCCAAACATTGTGCAACAACAGAGGTAGAGCTCGTACACGGGCTGAACATGAGTGAAAGTCCCCAAAGGGAAACCTCTGCGAGATCTTCACGAGCTATCTTGGGTATAAATAATCCCATTGAGGACGATGTCTGTCGTCGATCTCATAAGCCACACCACCTGCAAAGCCAGCAGATCTTCCCAAAGAACAATCCTCAACCCAAGGAGAAACACGCAAAACATGCCACTCAAATCGCACCTCCTCACCGCTGCATGCTGCCTGGCCTCCCTAGCCACACCCGCCGCAGCCGGGTCGGGCCTGGTAGCTGTGCGGCCCAGCAAGCCCGACGTGCGCCTGGGCTCCATCCTCGGGCCCGCGATGGGCTTCCTCGAGTGCACCCAGGGCGATGCAACCGTGCAAGCCCTCTGCCGCGCCGTCAGCCTCAAAGCCAGCGCGGCGCTCGCGTCCGCCGGCATCCGCGTCGACAACCGGGGGCTCATCTTCACGTACGACGACGGCTCCTCGCGCGGCGTCGACACGGGCCACAGCTGCACCGTCACGGCCGAGATCAAGCACATCCACGCCGAGGCCAAGCTGCTGGCCGACGCGTCGCTCGACTTCTCGGGCAGCCCGCTCAGCGCTAGCGACCCGGCACTGTTCGTCGCCGAGCTCCCCGTCGAGTTCTCCGCGCGCGTCGACGTCAAGCAAAAGTTTGGGACGCGCGTGCTGGGCAAGTGCCTCAACGTCGGGTCCGACAGCTTCAAGCTCGACGGCGCCCTGGCCACGACGGCCAAGATCGCCGTGTTGTTCACGCTGGCGCCCGCGCCGCTGCGGACCGACGCGCAGGGCAACTACATCTTCACCATCCGGCCCGTGACAAAAGTCGCGGCGCAGCTTACCAACACCGACATCAAGTTCAAGATCAGCGGCGTCAGCTTCCTCAACGGCCTGGTCACCGCCATCCTGGGCGGGACGTCGTCGCTGCTGAAGGCCGTGACCAGCATCCTCAAGGGCGACGGGCTCGGCGCCGTGTGGAAGCAGGTGCAGCAGCACGTGCTGAACGTGGCCGTGGGCGGCGCGCTCAGCCTTCCGTTCGACCTGCTCGACGGCCTGCTCGAGCTGGTCGCACGCGCCTACGTCGAGGAGCGCAAGGGCGCCGTCAACGCGGCCTACTCGGGCGAGATGGAGAAGAAGCTGCGCGGCGCCGTGGCGCGCGCGCTGAAGTTGGACGCCAACGGGGAGCGCAGCTTCGTGCTGCGCAAGGAGGCGGTCGAGCTGGTCCGGCAGTTCGGCGACGGCGCCGACATTTGGCTGCCCGACAGGCCGGCGGGCTTCTGCTCGAGCGACGGCGAGTGCAGCGATGGCAAGTTTTGCAACGGGGTCGAGAAGTGCGTCGACAACAAGTGCGTGGCTGGGTCGCGGCCCTGCCTCGGCGGCGACGAGGCGTGCATGGAGGGCTCCAAGAGGTGCCTTCCGACCTGCGGCGGCCGCACCGGTAGGGTCTGCCCCAGGTTTTGGCGGGCCTCGGAGCTGGAGTAGGGGCGATCCGATCATGACCGAGTGGAACGATTGTGTCTAGGCCATATAAGGGGGAGACTGTCGCTGTAGATGGGAAGATCTTGTAGGGGAGAGGCCCTGGTTTGGTGTGCGCAGTGAATGAGAGTGTTTGTTGAGCTATTTCACTCCCACAAGCCCACTCGTATCAACAGCAAGCTGCGCTGTAAAGACGTACGGCCGGTCAAAGCAGTCATCCCAACGCATCTGCCCAGAAGCCCAAAATGCCTCCAGCACGCCCTTTGCGGTCAGCGGGACGTGCGAGCCGAGGCTCCAAGCTAGCTCTGCCAGCTGGCCCGCCACAAAGGCACGCATGGCTGAACCGTTGTCGCTGGAGGCATCCACGCCGAGCATCATCAGCGGCCAGAGCATGAACCGTTTGGCTCCGGGCGAAGCCAGTAGGCCGCTGCCCTCGCAGCCCAAAATCGAGTGAAGCATGGTCGCGTGGGTGGCGCGGCGGGCCAGCAGCTCCGAACTATCGGGCAAAATTCCAAGGCTACGAAGCGAGCCAATGCAGTACAGAGACACGGCAGCCTGGTAGGCTAATCCGATGCGAGCCCAGTCTCCTTGTGACGCAGGCTTGGCGCTCGCCCACCCCTCGGGCGAGAAGGAGGCGATCCTGTCCAGGAGCTCGCACGCGCATAGCGAGAGGTCCGGCCAGTTTTCTCCTTGGCTCACGACGGCCCGCATCCGGAGGTGGTTGATCTTGACAATGTTGACAAAGAGCTCGGGAGGGCACATCATGAACGGGGAGGCCGCGTCGCTATACTTTTCCAGGATGGTATCAGCGGCGCCAAAGTGTGCCCACGTTTCCTCCAGGTCCGCCGCGTGGCAGGTCGTGTTGCCAAAGACCGCAATGCTGCAGAGCAAGGCTTTCCATTAGCATCTCTTTCAATCACCCAACGATAAATCTGGACGCACTCACGACCAAAAAGCCGATAGCATCGGCGTCAAGGCCTTGGACTTGGCCAGCTGGCCAAAGCCGCCACGGAGCGCCATCAGGGCCTGCAGCCCTTGCAAATGGACGCGCCAGCTGTGCTGGAGACAGGCGTCGTAGTTGAAATCGTTGATGAGCAGCGTTAGGATGCCGGCAATGACACCATCACCCACCCGGCTGCGCTGCACGCCCAGGCGTTCGTTGAGAGAGCGCATGGCGGTGCCCCGGTAGAGATAGAAGCGCTCCGCCAGGGCTCGTTTGGACCCCGGGTCGCTTTCCACCGTCCGGTTGATCCGGTGCACCAGGACCATACACAGCATGGTGAGCCGTAAGTAGTCTGGAATACCAGCCGCCGCGCGGAGGTGGTGCTGGGAGATGGTGTATATGTGCGGGTTCTGCCCCAGGTGGTGGACTGGGCGCAAGCCGGCGTAAATGCACGTATTGACTGCGTAGCTTCAAGGTCAGTCCCGTTCCGGATGCGAAGGAAAAGCAAACCACTTGCAGTATTCCGCAGCCTGCCAGAGCTGACAGTCAGGGTCTCTCATCTGCAGTGCCCCAGGGCGCTCAGGACCACGGTTAACCTCCTGAGCGGCCAGAGATGACACACGCTTCCTCCCCTTCCCCTTCTTTCGGGACGAGACAGCCCCCGGATCGAGCCATCTGAGCCGCGGCGCCGGCTTGGATCCGCCATATCCGGGGCAGGGCGTTCCGCTCGCCACACACCTCCGACACGCCGGCTCCGCAAAGTCGCAGACTAGGCTTCGCCGGAGGCACTCCCAGCAATGCTGCCGCCTCGTTCGCCCGATAGGTTCTTGCATATCGCGTCCGCCGGCTGCTCATTTACGAGCTTCTATACCGGGACTCTCGGATCGCTGTTGACGCGCTCCTTGGTTTGAGCGTGCGCGTTCACTGTTGGTTCTTTATTTTAGCGCACGCCAATAAGCCTCGGGTTGCTGAACATAGTGGATCAGGGTGGGTCCGGCCTCTCTCCATCCAGCAATGCTCGCGAATTGCTGCCTGGCCGAGTTCCTTGATCCTGCATTCATTCGTGTTTATGATCATGAAGGGTGACCAGGCATGTTACAAAGATCACGTCACGAGAAAAAAAAAAGAGAGGAGAGAATCAAGTAACTTGAACGCCTTTGTCCATTTGGGAATCCTGATTAAAGTACAAACCGCGCAGTGTATAACCGCCTAGAACTTTTCCCCAGTGAATTCATCATGTCATTACAAAGAAGGAAGGAAAATGGCAAAGAAAAGCTGCTGTCTAGCCCCTATGAATGCAAGGAGACCCCGAAAACCTCCAAACACCTTTCCCAAGTGCTCGACGAGCGCGCACTGCAACTCGTCTGCTGAAAAGAAAAACAAGACTGCTTGCGAGGCATTTAGTCAACCTCCTCGACGGTCGGGCCGTCATCGTGGGCAGCACCCGGGCCACCGGCGCCGGGGAAGCCGCCGGGAGCACCACCGGGAGCGCCGCCAGGAGCGCCACCAGCGCCGTAGAACTTCATCATGATGGGGTTGGCAACGGCCTCGAGCTCCTTCTGGTGCTCCTCATACTCCTCGCGGGTGGCCTGCTGGCTCTCATCGAGCCACGAGACGACCTTGTTGATCTCGGCGTTGAGCTTCTCCTTGTCGGCAGCGTCAAGCTTCTCGTCGACCTTGGGGTCCTGGAGGGTGTTGCGGAGCGAGTAGGCGTACGACTCAAGGCCGTTCTTGGCAGAGACACGGTTGGCCTCAGCCTCGTCCTCCTCCTTGAACTTCTCGGCCTCAGCAAGCATACGCTCGATGTCCTCCTTGGAAAGGCGGCCCTTATCGTTGGTGATGACAATCTGGTTGGTCTTGCCAGTGCCCTTCTCGAGAGCAGAGACGTTCATGATGCCGTTGGCGTCCAGGTCGAAGGTAACCTCGATCTGGGGGACACCACGGGGAGCCGGGGGAATGCCGGTAAGCTCGAACTTGCCGAGCAGGTTGTTGTCCTTGGTGCGCTGGCGCTCACCCTCGTAGACCTGGATGAGCACACCAGGCTGGTTGTCGGAGAAGGTCGAGAAGACCTCGGACTTCTTGGTGGGGATGGTGGTGTTGCGGGGGATCAGCTTGGTCATCATGCCACCAGCAGTCTCGATACCGAGAGACAGGGGAGCGACATCGAGCAGCAGAATCTCGTTGGTGGACTTGGAGCTGGTGTCGCCAGACAGAATGGCGGCCTGGACGGCAGCACCGTAGGCGACGGCCTCGTCGGGGTTGATGGACTTGTTGGGCTCCTTGCCGTTGAAGTAGTCGGTGATGAGCTTCTGGACACGGGGGATACGGGTCGAGCCACCAACGAGAACAATCTCGTGGACCTGGGACTTGTCGACCTTAGCGTCGGTCAGGACACGGTCAACGGGCTGCAGAGTCGAGCGGAATAGGTCCTGGCACAGCTCCTCGAAGCGAGCACGGGTGATGGAGGTGTAGAAGTCGATACCCTCGAACAGAGAGTCGATCTCGATCGAGGTCTGGGCGGACGAAGACAGGGTACGCTTGGCACGCTCGCAAGCAGTGCGAAGACGGCGCAGGGCGCGGGCGTTGGTTTGCAGATCCTATTTGCATGTTAGCAGACGAACTCTGGAGCAACTCAGAAAGCATTCGAGGGAAGGACAAACTTTTTTGTGCTTTCGCTTGAACTCGTTCACGAAGTGGGTGACCAGACGGTTGTCAAAGTCCTCACCACCCAGGTGGGTGTCACCAGCAGTCGACTTGACCTCGAAAATACCCTCCTCAATGGTCAGGAGCGAAACATCGAAGGTACCGCCACCAAGATCGAAAATCAGGACGTTGCGCTCGCCCTCGACCTTCTTATCCAGACCGTAGGCGATGGCAGCCGCGGTGGGCTCGTTGATGATACGCAGGACGTTCAGGCCGGCGATCAGACCAGCGTCCTTGGTGGCCTGGCGCTGGGAGTCGTTGAAGTAGGCGGGGACGGTGATGACAGCGTTGTTAACGGTGCCGCCGAGGTAGGACTCGGCCGTCTCGCGCATCTTGGTCAGGACCATGGACGAGACCTCCTCGGGGGTGAACTGCTTCTTCTCGCCCTTGAACTCGACCTCGACCACGGGCTTGCCGCCGCGCTCAATGACCTTGAAGGGGAAGTGCTTCATGTCGGCCTGGACCTCGGCGTCGCTGAACTTGCGGCCGATCAGGCGCTTGGCGTCGAAGACGGTGTTGATGGGGTTCATGGCGACCTGGTTCTTGGCGGCATCTCCAATGAGACGTTCCGTGTCTGTGAAGGCGACGAACGACGGGGTTGTGCGGTTGCCCTGGTCGTTGGCGATAATCTGTTGGACAAGGCAGAAACATGGTCAGCATGGATGTCCCTTGATGCCGGCTGCCAGTTGCAAGGCTGGCAAGGCTGAGGGGACCTCGAGAAAAGATTTTCAACTTACCTCAATGCGGTCATCACGGAAGATACCCACGCACGAGTAGGTCGTGCCCAGGTCGATACCAACGGCGGGCGCCATCTTGTCAGAGTGATCTGTGAGACGTGCTATGCGGGGTTGGTTCTTTGTGTCGAGATCGCGGGTAACAGGAAAAAGGAAATGGGTATTCTTGCGCGTGGAGTAAGAAAAGGAAAAGGAAATGGAGTGAAGTGATCTGGTTTGTTCAACAGCAGATCTGAGAGAGCGCTGAGGAGGCTGTTCTCTTAAATGCAGTCTGGAGGGCAAGGCAGGAGGGGCAGTGGTTGGCGGGGCAGGCTTTTGGGCAGAAGGTTCGAGAAGAGGTAGGAAATCCGCCCCACCTCTACTGAAGCTGCAGGAAGCTTGCGGAAATCGCTAGGCCGACTCCCAGCGGGTTCGCCACGCCCACGCCCCACAAACGCAAGGCACGCACAATTCAAGCAGGCGCCAGGCTCAACCGGCTGCACCCAGCCACTTCTAGCCACGTCCAGCAGTGTCCAGACTTCCAATGGGCGGTTTCACTATGTGCACGCCCAGCCTTTGCATTCCACACCATCCATCACCGTGACTGAATGACGAAGAAGAAGGGTGAAAATCAGATCCCTGCAATGCTTTTCTTTGATCTGCTTGCCCGGCAGCCAGCCTGGCAATCCTAGCAACTTGCTTGCGGCTATCCCATGTAACCCTTTGAGAATTTTTTTCTTCTCTCTTCGTCTTTTGGGCTTGCTTGCTTGTATTCCCCGTTTGCGAGTGGAGAGCCGGATGGCAATCTTCTGAGGTAGCCATTTGTTCGTTTGCCACGCAAGCTTTGGAAGTTCTCCCAACTGTGCATAGCAATCGACAGCAACCAAACCGACATTCCTGAGAACCATTGGGCTCGTCAGGTTCATGCCCCCAAATCTGGACACCGGATCCTTCGATGAGCCGTCCCCCCTAGCGCCTGCGGGGCACCCGGACATCCCATCCTGATGGAGAATCGAAAGACTGGCTGTCATGTTCGTCGGGCTGCTTCTTGACGCTTCTCAACCCGGTGCGCCTAGATTTGTGGAATTTCTCGGATGGGCGATGAACAGGGAAGACTCTGGCCTACCGCCGTCTCAGGCCCCTGATGCCACCCCCGTGCCAGCAGCTTCACTTGCTTTCTGCTATGTTCCGAAGTTTGCTGTTTGCATCCTCGGGTGGGGGTGGAACCTTGACTTCCCTGGCGGCCGAAATTTTTGAGGTCTGGGGTGCCAACGCTCCATCGAATTTTTTCATCGGGCAGAGCTTGCATCGTCACGGCCTCCCCGCCGTCTTTCGTCACCGCCTCTTTTGGTGCCTGACGGAGTCCAAGCCTTGAGTCGAAGCCCAGGATGGAGGCCAAGCAGGGGCTGGATAAGACAGCATAGAAGCCCCGCCGCCACCTCCTGGACGGATGCGATGAGTTGGGAGCAGCTGCACAACCCCACCCCTGCCAGGCGCCTTTTCGCTTACAAGAAGCGAATAGTTTGCTCGACTTACTAAGACCAGTCCTTCCATCTCGTGTTTGACCTATTTGCTCTCGGACGGGGGTCGAGAAGGCCGATGCAGCAGCGAGGTACGTACGTTCGCTGAGGCGTGGAAAGGGGTCTGCAAATGGTGAAACGCCGCAAGGGCTACGATATCACGGGTAATATAAAATGTGAATAAAAGTTGCATCTGACACTCCGCAAAGGCCGTAAGATGCACCTATGCAGGAACATATGAGACAGCCGCGGGGATAACGAGAGTGCGGAGGTGTCAACGAGGTGGAGCAGGCGTGGGAGCTGCGGGTGGGAGCTGTAGGTAAGCTCACCTGAGCTCCTGAGGGGATTGAGAACACCTCGCAGTCAAGATTAGCTTCACATCACAGCCGCACTCGCCGACAACATCCAAAGGGCACACCTCCATTTGACCGAGAATCGTATCCATCAAATCCGAGCACCATGTTGATCCAGGAGAGTCACGCCGACGTCCGGACGAGCGCCAATGGCGTCGAGTCCACGATGAGTGAGCGGGGTCTCTTCGCGTGCAATATCCTGACCATGCCGTGTCTCTAATCACTTTGACATCGGTCAGGGATCTTCCTCTTCCACCCGACCATCCCGCAGTATCCCGACGCGTAGGTTCCTCCCCCTGCGCAGTCTAGCCAGCTGTTGGACGTGCAGCCTGCTGATGCATACCGATCCCTGCAGCCGCTTCCCCGGAGTCGCCCTATTCAGCGAGATCTATCAGGGTGCGCTGCGCGAGATCATTACATATGTCTAGTTGGGATAGAACCCTTTGCAATAGCCTCAAGATGCTGATTAGTCGCTTTGCCGCGAGGCAAAACACCCAGTCACCGGCCCCGTTGCGCGGTTTGCCCGCCAGATCGCCGGCCAGGGCTACATCGTCGCTGCCCCGAGCAGTTATCATGACTTCACGGGACCGGAGCCTCTCGCCTATGACGTTCCCGGGACTGACAAGGGAAACCAGTGGAAGGTTGAGAAAGTGGGTACTTACTTGCACTGGGACATCCATCCCACAGGACAACCTCAGCTAACAAACAACATATACTAGACCCTCGAGTCGTACGACGAGGACTCCCGTAGGACGGTGGACTACCTCCTCTCCCTCCCGACATGCTCGGGCCGCATCGGGGCCACGGGCATGTGCCTGGGCGGCCACCTCGCGCTGAGGGCCAGCGTAAGTCCCCACGCAGACATGCGCACCGCATGCTAGACTCCCCCTTCCAGGGAAGGAGACGACGAACTCTGACGACGACATAACCACCAGCTCGACCCCCGCATCTCCGCCTGCGTAAACTACTTCGCAACAGACGTGCATTCGCGCACCCTGGGCCCGCACTCCGCCCCCAACACCTCCGGCACTCCCCCCTCCCCGGACTCCAACCACACCCTCGACCGCCTCTCCCAACTCAAGGACAGCAACTGCGAGGTGGCCATGATCTTCGGCATCAAGGACACGCACGTCCCCGACGCCGGGCGCGACCTGATCCGGGCCAAGCTGCGCGAGGCGGGCGTCGTCTTCAGCTTCTACGAGTTCGCCTGGGCCCAGCACGCCTTCATCCGGGACGAGCTGAGTAAAGGCCGCTACGACCCGGCCATCACAAAGGTCTGCTTCGAGGTCCTGCTCGAGCTGTTCGGCCGCGTGCTCAAGACGGACCTGGGCGACCGGGACGGGTCGGTGCAGAAGGTGGAGCATGTTTGTTAGGGGGGTTGGCCGTCTTGCGCTGAGGGCGGTCCCAGCTGATGTAAGAGGATAGCTGAAAGGATCATGTTATCGTTCTCGTATCCTGCCTAGAGTATGAGCTCGAGAGTGAGATGTGGCATTGCACAGTCGTAAGCTGTAGAAAAACGACATCCAGGAAAAGGAACGACGGCAGATGATTTCAAATGGCAACTTTTGCTCCTCACCATAACCCAAACTAGGTCCGTAAACCACATAAAAAAACCAATAAATCAAAAGAATAAGAGTGTGAACAAATGATCCAAAAGACAAGGTATTTTGTTTTGTCCCAAACCGTTGCGCCTTCACACCAACCCTCAACCCCCCTTGCCAAACACCCATTACATACCAGGTATTCCCTCCACAACAAACGTCAAACCCCTTTAACCAAACACAACATTGACACCCATATCCTCGCTCACCCTCCTCCACATGTCCATCGCGTTCCTCCGACCACCAGGGAACGCAAATTCAGACATCCGGCGCGACGACGGCCGCCTCGACGCCTCGCCACCGTGGCCGTGACTGTGTCGACGCCCGCCGAACCCGGCACCTCCGGCGTAGTCCATGCCATCGGCGTCAACACGCACGAAATCAGCACCCTCATCAACCTCATTACCCTCCCCTCCCCTGTCCTCATCATCGCCGGCAGCGCCATGGAACAGGTCCGCGCGGCGCCAGACCTCTCGCACGATCTCCCAGGCACGCGCGATGTTGGTCATACCCTGGCGACGGTCGATGGCTGCGAAGGCGCGCCCCGCGACAGCCCGGTCCTCGGGCTCGCGAGCCTCACAGGCGGCGGCAAACAGCGGCCATAGGAGCGCGCCCATGGGCCCGCCGTGCTCGACCGTGGCGGCGCAGTGGCGGAGGGCCAGGCGCGCGTGCCGCTGCACCAGGGGGTGGCTTCCGGGTCGCGAGTGCACGGTTCGGTACAGGTGCACCAACGCCGAGTGGCGGTAGGCTAGGGCGTTGTTGAGGATTGAGTGCAAACGGGCCGAGTCACTTGTCGAGGAGGAGGAAGATGAGGATGACGATGACGCAGAGGAAGAGGTGGAGGCCGGTGTTGCGGCGCTGCTTGGCGATGGTGCTTCCTGATCGAGTGCGGCGTCGGGGCTGGAGTCGTCCGGGAGGCGACTGCTGCTTTCCGTACCACTGTCCGTGCCGGGTCCGTCCATATCCCCAACCGCCATTTCATCACCAAAGCCGCTCACACTCTCATGACTCCCCCGCCGTTGGCCCCCAAAGCCCGTGGGGGTGGGAGACATGATCCTGCGCAGCTTAGTCGGGTCGCCACCCTCGAAATCCGAGTCAAGCACCCAGCCAACAGGCGGGGAGGGGCTCCAGCCAAGAAGGGCCGCCTCGACAGCTGATGCCGTGGATTCGAATTCGGTGCGAAGCACGGCGACCTTGGCAGGATGGCCCGCGGCGCGGGCGGCATCGAGATCGGACCGGAGGGCAAGCAGGCCCGACAGCCGGTGAATCACAGGCCAGAGCGTCGTCGACATGCCTAGAAGCGTGTCGACATTGTTGAGAGGTGACGCAGCGGGCGCGCCCACCGGTGGGAAGGGGAGCAGGCAGCCGGCCGCGGGCGCCGTCGAGAGCGGAGCAGTGCCGAAGGAGAGGGCCGCAATCACGTCGTAAAAGCGGAAGGCCTGCAGGAGGGAGTATGTTAGGATTCCAGTACGCCTTGTGAGTACCCAGACTGCCCGCTGGAAGAATGGGGCCGAGGTAAGACGATATCACTGACCCGCTCCAAGAAGACTCCCGTCGAGTCCAGGGGCTCGGGGTTCGAACACATAACCGTGAGAGCACCTTTGAGGTGACCCTCTATTATGTTTGTACGACTCCTTTGCACGAGCTGATATTCACACCAGACATAGAAAGTCAGTAAAGTTACAGTGAGCTGGAATCATATCATGGAGGTGGACTACTCACAACTTCGTAGTATACCAAAAGGATAATTGCAGCTAGCACTTGGTTCTTGTTGACCTTGCCGCTGCTGGGCTGGATCAGCTTGGACAGGCCCTGGATGGCGCGGTGGTGGTAATAAAGAGAGCGCTCGCCGCCCTTGACGTCGACGCCCCTGTGCTCCAAGTGCGCGCTGGCTAGTGCGTAGACAGCATCCGCCACGGGAGACGATGCCCCCGCCGGCGATGGCACTAGCGCGCATGTCGTGCCGGCGGTCATCAGGGGTAGAACGAGCTGCTGGAACGGGTTGCCCGTCTCCTCGCGGAAGACAATCAGGTGTGAAAGAACGTTGCAAAAATGGTCCACCAGCATCCTCCGCCCAGGCTGTTCTGAGAACTCAGAGAAAGCCGGGGCGCAGAACTCGAGCAGCGGTGATCTGACGGGCAGTGGCGCCGTCATTGCCATGTCGGTCGGACCTCCAAAGCCGTTGCCTTGTTGATGCTCGTGATGCCGTCTTTGCCTGTGGTGGTGGGGCGCGACGACGACGGCTGTGCTTGGTGTTGGTTCTGATTTTATTGTTCTTATTGTCGCCGTCGATGCAAATGAGCTCCTCCGGTCGACATGCTGCTCCATCCCGATGGACCCCACGACCAAGCCGCCCTCGTCGCCCTCGTCGTCATATGCACCGTCTTCACCACCAATCTCCATGACGGGCGACACGGTCATATCGCCCCTAGCGCCGCTCATGATACCGCCGTGCCGCATCGGCGGCGGTACCAGCGACCCTATATCAAAGCCGCCCTCGAGCGGCGAGAAGATGGGTAGGTCAGAAGCGTCGTCCGAGGAGCCGCCCTCGTCAAACACCAGAGGCCCGGGCCTCCACGACGAATGGTGAGCGCCACTGTGTTGAACCCAGCTCTCTCTAATCCCGTCGGGGTAGTAGTTGCCAATAACATCGGCACCGACCACATCGTCGTCCTCGTCGTAGCCGTCGTCATACTCGTTGTCGGGAATCGGCGGCGGCCACGGGAAGTTGTCGGTAGGGATGCCATTGACGCCGTTGGCCCTGCTGCCGTTGGTGCTGCCTGCATCACCTCCTCCCCCACTCGAATCGGTCGTCGAAGTCGAGGCCGTGGCGGATGGGACGACATAATCGCGCTTGCGGCGCTGGCGGGGGCGGACGGGCTCGTAGATGCAGATACCACCGCGCTCGGCGCAGCGCGCGCACTTTGGCCGTTCCTCGTCACATTTCTTTTTCTGCAGTTGCGCCCAAAGAGTGGCTAGGTCAGCTATATTTTTCCAAACAGCCGTGCTCGCAGCGGATTGGGCGACGTCTTTCTTCGTCCCATCTTGACCGACCTTTTCTTTGCTGTGGCTCGGGCGTCACAAAGGTCAGCAGCGCACTCGGGTCACGCACACGCGCTGATTGGGGGACTTTCTCCCTCGCCGTGTCCCGCCAAAGAACAGCCTTGAAGACGTCGCTTCAGGCTTGGAGAAAGCGCGATCTAATTACCAGACCCAGGAATACATACCACGAGGTACAGCCTGCATGTGTTGGGGTTCGAGAAGGCCCAGCAGGGTGGTTAGTAAAGTGTTTTTAGGCGGCCTAGAGGGTCCCGACCCAAGTGCTCGGGTCACTGAAGCCAGAGACGCCTAAACTCACCAGCTCTTGAGCGCCGCTTGGGAGCTTTGGGTGCTGCGAGCTTGGTGAAGAGCAGCATCGCTAGTGGGGAGAGAGGAACTCGGTTTTAGGCGGCCCCAATGTCGTGCTTCTCTCTCGAATACCATTTATGTGGTCATACCGCGTGTTGGAACGACGTTGGGCACGCGCTGCAGGCGACCGACGACCGGTGACGGTTCGGTTCGTCCCAAGCGGTTGGGTGTGCAGGTCGAGTGGAAATAGGCGAGATGGAAGGCCAGACGCGACCGCGAGAGGGGTTTACAGCGGCAGCGAGAAATGGGGTCAGTGGCAGCAGTAGCAGTAGCGGCAGCAAAAGCAACGGGAGGCAGCACTCGCATGTGTTAAGAAAAAAAAAAGGGACGATGGGGCGCTTTTCTGGAAAGCGCCTGTTCCCCATATTTTTGCGAATAACAACCACCCATCTCGGCCACCACCGACCGGCCGGGCGTGTGGGCTAAAAAGGGTCATCAGCCAGCCAGAGTCGGCGGGCGGCGCACGCTCGCACGCAGCGGCCGTGTCTCTCCCCGCTTCTCTGACATCGTATTATTCCCTTCTCTTTCGTCACAGGCGAATGGATCGTCCTGTTGGGGGCCCACGGTCAAGTGACATGGCGCCCTTGCCTCCGCACGCAGGGTTTGGTCTGGGCCGGCTTGGGTTGGGAAAATAAGAAAAAAGAGGAGGTTCTCGTCCCCCCTTCACTCACTCATTCAACCGGTGGAGAATCTGCGGGGTAGCATTGGAGGGAAAACTGGAGGAAACCCCTGCGAGGGCCGGCGCTCGGCTGGGGGTGGGATTGACCAGGGGAGAAGGCTGAAAAATTATGGGAGCACACGTGGACAAGGGGTTGGAGGTTGGAGGGGTCGGTCGCGAACCAAACCGGGCCGGGGAGGAGCAGCGATTGGGCGAGGTCGAGGTCCTCGAGGACGACGAGGGAAACTGGAGTCGGGCTGCTGGAATGCCCGGTACCTCGATCTATTAGCCGAGCTCAATCAAGGTGAGACCAGCTCCAGTGACCAAATGGACAAGCTGGAGACTTCCTCTCTAGGCGACTGCACACTGTCCCGCACTTGACGTGCTTTCCCCAGAATCGATTTGCCGCCTGGAGTCGGACAGTTCCGGTTCAGGCAGCTGCTTTCATGATCCTTGCTCCTTCCTCTCCACCGCATAACTCGGACCATTGATCACAACGCCGGGCAATTTCTTACTTGTTTCTTTACCCTAGATCATACCTTTATGACAGACGTAAGGCATAGAGAGCTTGACCTCTTCATCTCCGCCTACTTGGAAAGTTTTTCCGTGACTTTCTCGTGCGATTTGGCTAGAGGCAGCACGCGCCACCTCGTGACCAACCTCTCCTTGCTATCTACTATTATTCAACTAAGTGCGCTTAAATTACAAGTTGCAGATAAGAGACAGCATATCTGGGCACCTAGGTACTTATGGGAAGCTCGCAAGGGGAATGTGCCATTTGAAACCATGTGTTGGCAACTGAGGGAAAATATTTCGACCGAATAGGCGATGGGATGGTAGGTTCAAGCATCTGAGCGGCCGAACGTTCCGGCATCGCGGTCGAGACCCACAAGCGTGTGTGGTTTAAGGGTAAAATCCATCGTTGCCATCGATGGGCTCCCGGTTCGAGTCCGGGCACACGCATTGCGGCCATTGCCAGGCAATCATCCAAGATTGTTAAGGCGGCTCTTCTTTTTATTTTTCGTCCTTTTTTTTCCCTCCTTTTTTTGTTTTCTTTTTCTCTCCATATTCAACAAATCAGCCTTCGTCTGTTTACCATTTGACAATCACTACCAGGTACATACAGTGGACAGTCTCTCTTCCCAGGCCATGGACGACCCCATCTCCTGCGCCGCCCACGGAAATCTCAGATCAGGACGTTCGGCTACAAGCCACAAGGAGGACACCAGACCCAGCATCCCCCCAGACACGACAGCGCAGCATCGTCCTTATCCGCGATGCACCCCAATTTGATACCTGGGGAATCTCCCACACACGAACTTGAAAACGAAGATAACTACGATGGCGACGTTCGCTGTCATGTTGCGCCGCTACATGTCAGCCTTCTCCTACAAAGGCTGCGACGACAAGTTTACGATAAAAGGCAGCTTCATTAATCCAAGTCGCGCGCGAGGAGACCTCTGCCACCCCTTGGAGGGAATGTTACTAGAGGGAATTCACGTATACCGCCAGACCAAGCGCACGGTAACGGATGAGGGAAGAAAGGACCCCCTCTTTTTTGAAGCAGTTGTGCCGGCATCTGCAGGTAAGACCTGACGCACGCACGTTGCCCTGAAGCGCTCAGATAGGTTATACTAACCAAGTGTCGCGTATTATCAGCATCTGATCCGGCATCGACCATTATGGCCGCCAGTCTAGGATGTCCTAACAGGGGGTAACTGTTGATGCGATTCGCCAGGGGCTTGAGAAATGTCAAGAGGAGCATGCCTCATGCCCAGACGCGGCTCCTATCCGCTGCCTGCCAGGCTCATCGACGTCGCGTCTCCCTCAACTATCCGGCTCCGTCAAAGTATTCCGGGCGAGACAGGACAATACGCAACCCTCAGCTCCTGCTGGGGAGGCGTCACTCAACTCACAACCAACACTGCCAATCTCGAAAGCCACTCGCAGAGGATCGACCCTTCTAGTCTGTCGAAAACAATTTTCGATGCCGTCCAGGTCTGCCGCTCAATTGGAATGTCATATCTCTGGGTCGATGCGCTGTGTATCGTGCGGGATGACGAGATCGACGCAAGAAACCAAATCCGAGACCTGGATCGGATATACAAGCAGGCGACATTTTCGATAGTGGCAGCCAGCGCGAAGAAAGCTACCGACGGCTTTCTCGGCGACCATCTCTACAGCGACTCGCACTATATACCAGGATCGGTCCAGATTCCTCTCCTCCTCGGCCCTGATGAGATCGCCCCTGTCTGGCTGAGCGAATCGTTCGATTATCAGTACAACATCCCACAAAATACAGTGTTCCGGCGTGGGTGGACCTTTCAGGAGTGGCTGCTTCGTCCACGCGCGGTTGTGTTCGACTCTTTTCAAATATCACTCTACTGCCGCACCAATAACTTCCGGCCCGCGGGTTGTTTCACCATGTCGAACTGCCAGGATCTCCAATATAATGGGCCACAACTACCAGCCTCCATCTTCGGTGGTGTGGATAAACGTCCATCCGGTTCATTCCATGCTCCCGATGCTCAGTGCAAACATTCCAGAACAGAGCATCAAGAACGTATCTGGGCCGATCTGATCCAGGACTACTCGAAACGGGACTTCAGCCGATTCGACGACAGGCAGCCGGCATTAGAAGGCATTGTGGCCGAGTTGGCAGCCGTCTGGGGCGATGAATATCTGGCCGGGCTCTGGAAACGCACAATCATAACACACCTGGCATGGAGTGTCAAACGGCGTCACCTGGCTCGGGGCGACCGGGAGCAGAGGAGGCCCGGAGGGCCGACCTGGTCCTGGACTGCATCAATGAATGCGGTCTACTTTGACTACATGGACATTCCTGATGCGCGGCTGGTGAGTCAAGATATCCAGTTGGTATCGCCAAGGTCACCCTTTGGTCAGGTCAGGTCTGCTTCTCTTGCTCTCAGTGCCATACTCCTAAATGTTCCCGACATCCCGAGCCTGATTGGGATGGAAAGACTCGCGGACAGGAACAACGACAGTCTTGACGACCTCGAGATTAAACTCGACGGTTACTACCCGGACTACAAGCCTTCGGCAAGGGACTACAAGCTTGTCTACCTCTGTCGATGCGACGAAGAAGGTACCTCCTCCGCCATAATCTTTATTTCGTGATCGTGGAACCCGCGGGGACGTGCAAGTATCGCAGAGTTGGATATGCAGCTCTCTACATTGACAAAACCGAGCCTGTGAGCGCTGTACAATCTGCAATCGTCGACTTGATAGAGAGGGTTCAGCATGGGATCGTTGTCATAGAGTAGTACGAGCGGCGGAGCTTTCAGTGCTGCTGGATACACTGAAAAAAAAGGAACAAGGTCGATGAAGCAGTCTCACTCTCCACCCCAACACAACATACTCCTCCACTGGCCTAGCTGCCACGAAATCTGCCACAAGAATCCCCCTACGCGCCCGAAAGAAAAGCCTAGCTTAGTCCAGTTTGACTGTGTGGTTAGAAGGTACATGTTATTACGGTTCCGTGCCCGCAGCACGAGTCGATGGCTCAGGAATGGCCCCTGAGCCGACGTGTGTAGATGAGGGAAGTGTACAGCCTGTTACAAACCCTGTTCAGCCATCTATTCAACAATTACAATCTAGCTAGATTCTTTGCGCAATTAACCTAGTTCAGCTCTACCGTCTCCATTTGAGCGTTGCCGCGGCGCCACGCGTCGATGGCCTCTCCGGCCATCAGGCCAGTCACGTACGATTCGCCCACCAACATCCAGCCCCCAGCCTTAGATCTGCGCACGACGTAAGGCACCCCGCCGCCCAGGAGAACGGTAATGGTGTCACCCTGTGCTGCATCCGAAGGCCCGATGCCCAGGCGCCCACCCGAGGTTATGATGAAGGACCTGTTGAAGCAGTAGTTCCGCGCGTGGGCCAAAAACACCTCTGGATCCCCGCCGAGCGATAGCACCCGCAGCGCATTCGCGAGCCGCTGGTCGCGCAGTCTTCCTGCCGGCCCCGCCGGCTCCATCCTGTGCAGCAGGTTGAGGAGATATCCCGCCCCATCGTTGACGATCCGATCACGGCCACCTTCGTTGAACCTGTGTTGTTCCGCCGTCATGGCCTTGATAAACTGAACAGCCCAGCTGACCGGATCAAGATCATTGCAGCCGACAACGGACGAGTCGCATGTAATTTTCCACATTTTACACAGTAGGCTGTCGAAGTGTTCGTTGAATTGCTGCCTCGGCAGATTTCTGGGGTTCATGGACGAAGCAACAGCGACCTCTTCTATCCGAATCCCTTCGAGCGCCAGCACCGAAGAACAAGATGAAGGGCTTTGGACTTCGGCCGCGAGCCCGGCCGAGGCAGAGTACTGTATTGGGTACCCTAGGCTTGCGGGCCTTTCTGCGGTTGCGGGGCTGAACCATGATAGACTGGTCCTGATGCCATTGTTAACCTCGCCCTGCCTGTAGTCGCTCCAGTCCGGCGCCCACGAGGGTAGGTCCTCAAGGTCGCAATTACGCTGGAGCCGGGTCAAGCTCTCCGATGTGCCCCGTGTGTATTCAAAAACCGCCAGGTTGCCGCTTCTCTCAATAAGGAACCGACCGACTCTTCGAAACGTCTCCGCGATGGTGGCAGTGTAATCCGGCACTAGCGGCGCGGGCAGCCCGCCTTGGGACTCGGCTGCAAGTCCGAGCAGACCAAAAATCTTGTCTCTCTGGTCGGTGGCGCAGAATCTTTTATGAGTCATGGCCATGAGCGTATCGAGCGGCCATTTGTCTTTGTGCTGTCGGAGGCTGGAAATGGTCTCGGCGTTCACAGCCTTCCCTGGAATCTGCGGAAGCCGGGTGTACCCATTGCGACGCAGCCAACTGACAGCAGATCCAAGCCTCTGCCACGGACGTATATCTTCGTTCCCATGGATTATCAAGGGCTCTCGTTGCGATAGCACTACCTCCTGGACGGCCCAAACCCTGGAGAGCCAACGAACGTCCAGTAGCTTTCCGAGGGCCATCCAGGAGCCGTCGTCGAAAGCCGGCAGGCCGGTAGCCGAATGCTTCGCGCCGGAGTACAATTGGGCTTGGGCGCTCTTCGAGTTCACGTTCGTGGCAACGGCATAAATCTTGTCCAGGAGCTTCCAACCCTCTCCCAGGCCGGCCCATCCGTTCCCAAGCCAGATCAGAGTCCTGACGGCGCGAGAGTAGAGCGCGCCCATCAGCTGAACCTGAGACGCGCGCTCTTTGCAGTCCGACTGGTTGATGCACACCGCGTCGATCCAGATGTATCGCAACGGGGGATCCAGTCTTGGGTCGCCGGATCTTGACAGCCGGCGCAGCCTGTCGATCCCGGCGGCTAGCTCTGGATCGGTCTTGAACACTTCGTTACCAATGTCGATATCGCGTTGTTCCCCCGACTGGCCCCAGGAGTAACTTAGGGCGTAGTACGGCGGTGCATCGTCTAGGTCCACCACCTCCAGACTTAGGTGACTCGATTGATCGATCCGCAGGAGTCGGATGCAGCGGCCCAAGATTTCAGTATATTTGCCGGACCCTGTTGACTCGAGCCCGCCACCCATTTTCGAATACTGCTCAACGCGCTGATAAAAAAAAAATGGTGCTTTTACAAGTGGCAGGGCAAATGCGACGCTGTCTGTTTAGAACCAAACCACAGTGGGTCCAACGGACCAGGGTGCACTCCCACCCACCCCCCTCGTTTTGCGGTGAAAATCGCGTTTTTTGAGGTGACGGCCTGGCCGGATCAACCAACGCGCGTTTAAAGCAAAGCTCGAGGATGCATCTCGAAATCGCGCCTACCGGTATCGGGATTGAATCCACGAGGTCAGCAAAGCGATATAATGGCGCCACATCTATCGATCCAGCAAAAGAACAGCGTATGCATCCTGCTCGAGCTTTGCGTACCGGCTAAACGTATAGCGGCGGCGCTCGACCTTAATAAACGACGGGTTTATAAT
>JNVV01000012.1:270556-293003 GCA_000733355.1 Falciphora oryzae
ACCTTATGGATATCGACTCCCCTGGGGCTTCCACAGCCTACCAAGACGCCGGTTCATTTGTCCCCGATGTTGGCCTTCGGGATCCAATGAATGCCGGGCAGATGGTTCTTTACGCGGAAATCCCAAGCACAAACGGTTCCCTAGTCCAGCCGACCCCAACGTCAGCCGGAGGGGGCATGAATCAGCCAAGCCAGAGCCCCGGACCTCGAGTGTACGGGCTGAAGCAGCTGTTCCCTAGTCTCGACGGCACGGAGGCCAGCACGGAGGCAAGCAAAAACGCAAGGATCGAGTGAGTTATCGTCAAGCGAAGCCTGCTCCTGCCGGTCAAGTGAAGCCTCCTCCTTCCGGTCAAGTTAACCCCGCAGTCCCTGATCAAGCGAAGCCCGCCGCTATCACCCAGCTAAAGGCCGGTCCGGGGAAAAAGAACAATGTCCCCATCAAGGCGGCTGCTAGTTCTCCTAACCTCGGCTCGTGGCTGTAGCGGAGAACTTGGGGGTTGAGGAGGAGCAAGCAGGCTCGCTGGCATTGCATTGTTGGCGTCCTCGTCAGGCTTACAAGTTAGACTGGGTTATTTCACGGGGTACTTATAGCATAGATAGGACAGATTGGCAGTTCCCGGATATAGGGTAGAAGATTTGGGGACAATTGAATGCTCGCTTCGAGCTCGTATCAACCTGCGGCATCCCGACCGTAATTTGCTTCCAGTGTTCTCCCGTGTCGCAAGGGGAAAAGAACCACGCGCAGAGGCCGAGGTGCAGCCGCCGAGGTCAATGGGCCAGCCCCAGTCGTTTTGGCATATGTTTATACGGCACGTGCCACGGGGATTCACGAAACTCTGTCGGAAGCCGCGCGACCAAAGTTTACTTTTTGCACAAACCTATCAAAGGTTGGCGCAATAAACCCCACATTAAAACTTTGTTAGAGTGTGATTTCTCCAGTGCAACATTCTACCTTTCGCTAGCAAATCCCACGTTGCGGCTCAAGTCTCCTTGTAATACCCCTCGTTTTATAACAGCACCTGTTTGTCTCGATAAGTGCGGTCGGTGTACTGCCGAGTAGTACACATTAACCAGCACGCACAAGGGTCTTTGACAAACACAGGGTTCGACCAGCCGGTCCGTGGCTTAGAATACCCCTTGGTGCCCGCTCCATTGCGACCAGAGGCGCAGAATGACTCGGGTCGACAGGGCGATTACCTAAATAAAAAAATAGAATCGAACGAGCGCTTGACGCACTTGGGCATGGGCGGCTTTGCACCCGTCCATCCACTCATACAAATTTGCCAAAGAGAGAAACTACCCAACGCAGCCACGGCAATCACGACGGGGAAAATCTCCGACGATACGACGACTCAAGTGTCCGAGGCCCGTCTGATCTGCAGAAAGCCTTCGAGAAAACACCGCGATCCCTAGACTAGCCAGCAAATATCCACCCAGGGTCCCTTTTTGCCCGCCTTTGTTGCCGAGAATGGAATTCACCACGATTCAGCCCAGCGCGTCGGGGATGGCCTTCTTTTTGTTTCCCCCCTACCAGCGCCGAAGAGCTGCCCCCAGGTACCTACCTACATATTCGCTTGCAAGGCTCGCCGGCCTCCTCCCACCCGACCTGTGACGTATATCTCCGCCAGCCTGACCACCCCCATGGGTGGTTATGGAAGGAGAAAAAGGGTTAGCTGGGCCTCTGCTACATGAGGCAACCCTTATTACGCAATGGAGTCCCTGAAGTTTCTAGTGCGTGCCACCTTGGGCCAAAAAAGGACGGGCATGCACGCCGATTACGCGGCTTCTAGTGCGCCATCTGCCGATGAAGCACGGCGTTGCATTTCCGCCACCACCCTTGCAGAGAAGGCCTGGCGGCACGATTCACGCCACTGCTACTGTTCGATTCGTGATGTTCGGCCATCGTCGTCGCCGCCTAGTAGGGGCCGGCTTATCGACAGGGCCCAAGGAGAACAGCCGTCGTCAGCGCCGGTCTGGACAGGCGAGTATATAACTACCCGATTCCTTCTAGCAATCGGTTTTCGTTTTCCTCTTTCTCCTCACCCCTCATCAGTTGTTCTTTACTTTTACCTAGCTCATCATCTCCTATTGTTTCTTTTTTTCCTACTGTTTTTTCCTTCGTATCTTTTTTCGACTTCCCCTTCTTGCATGCATCAGACTCGTTTCTGTCATTGCTTTGCTCGCTTGCAAAAGCCTGCCCAAGATGCATGCCAAGTTTCTTGTCTCTTTCCTTTTGGCTGGCGCCCTGGCCGTACCTAGCCAGGCCCCGAACGCTGCTGGGGATCTCGCCGTCTCGCACGTCCTCGAAGCCCGCCGCGACCCGGGCCCGCAACCTGCCCCAAGGCCCAGGCCGAGGCCGGCATCGCCGCCTCCCCGCCCTATCACTTTGGACGACGAGGGCGGCCCCCGCCGCCACCCGCGTAGCGTGGCTGATAACGCAAACGTCCTCGAAGCCCGCCGCGACCCGGGCCCGCAGCCTGCCCCAAGGCCCAGGCCGAGGCCGGCATCGCCGCCTCCCCGCCCTATCACTCTGGAGGACGAGGGCGGCCCCCGCCGCCACCCGCGTAGCATGGCTGATAACGCAAACGTCCTCGAAGCCCGCCGCGACGACTTGGGCGAGGAGTAGGACGGGCGCGACATTAGAAAAAACGAGAAGAGAAACCGAAGGGGACGTTAGAAAGGACTCTTGTCGGCTGCAGCTACGCCCCCCCGCGCCCAAAGACACTCGAAACGTGGGGGCCTGCTGTTTGTGCAACGACCTATCCACTCGTTTAGCGCTGCTTCCCAAATACTTATATCTGTATTTAACCTTCCCGCCTTGTTCCCGTTAAAAGGACCTAAGCGATAGATTTAAATGCCCCCTTTTTTCATATTCCCAGGCGTTTCTCTGCTTGAACTCTCCCGTGTTTGTACGAGCGCGAGACTGAGGCCCCGACCTCGCGCTTGCCGTCATGCTTGAGAATGGCCCTGTCGTTATGCCGTTGGCGCAGGTCTTCTCCTCGCGTAGCCCGTCATTTCGGGGGCGCCTGTCGAGCTCGTGGCCCTGGCTGGGGTGCCACAGTATAGCTCGGTCGGAGACGTGGCATGGCAGGGCCCAGAAGAATACGCGGTGCGGGATGTGCCGCCTCAGGACCTTCATGTTGCCGGCGAGCCCGTGGAGTACGTCCCTCGGGTTCGTAGACTGTCGCGGGTGTACTGCGCCCGCGAAGGTTGGCGTACTCTGGAACCCCGTGTCCTGGGTGGCGTTTTCGATCAAAGTGGCGCTTGCCAGATATAGCAGTAGCCGCCAGACTGTGATTTCTCCTCTGTCGGCGGTTAGGCTCGCTGCGGGAATATGCTGGGAGCTGACGTGGAGCGAGCCGAGCCGGCCTTTCAAGGCTTCCCCGCCTCCGCAGGCATTGCCTGTGCTCCTCGGTGGGCAGTCAGGCATGGATACGGTCTTGACAGGATACAACCGCTTGTCGGTCTCGGGCATTTACCCATCGATCACCAGTTCTCGTGGGGTTAAACCCAACATCCTCTGATAATGTAGCCGATAAGAATGCGCTTAGGCGCGATCCTCACTGTGGGAAGCTGGACGGCTCGATGGGATGGCCGCTGGCTCCCAACGTCGTGACATGCATTCTGCACCGAGTCGAATTAGCACTATCGGACTAACGACGAGTTGGCTCGAGTTTAGATGAAGCTTACGGGATAGATTGCCCAGCCTGGACCTCCCCGATCTAGCCCCGAGACCTCCACGCACCAGTCCACAGCTTGTCATTGCCGCCTGCGTCCACTGCGGCTGCTCCTCCCATCTCTCCCGCCGCAGTGCTTTGACGCTCGCACCCCCAGGCCCGCGGCCGACGGGTGATTGACACCGTTCGTCCCAAGTGGATGGCCAAAAGAAAAGGAAGAGGCAGCGAGAGGGGGATTACGAGCAAGCAAGGTTTTCCATTTGCTTGCCTGCGGACCATGTGTCCTCGCGCCAGTTTAGAAGCCCTGCTATTGCTCGCTCCATTCTGCCCACCGCGCCCTTCCAACCCAGCCAGCCCGGAACCAGCTGCTCGGGCTACCACCAGGCTCGGCTCAGGCTCGACTCAGGTTTGCTCAGGATTTGCTTAGGTTGAAGCAGCTAGGGCTCCGGTCCAATCCCCGAAAAGGAAATTGTTAAAGGTCAGATTCCGGCGTGGAATTTGTCTGTATCGGGCCTGGAGGGACCGGGGTTCAGTTGCGGTGCGCGCTTCTCCTTGCGGCTCACCGCAATGGCAGAGGTTGTCATGACTGGTAGTAGGTGGAAGGGGCAGGATACCCCAGCCCTTATCGCGTGGATAAGGGAGTGGGGCACCAGGCCTGCCTTCACGGCCGCCTCCAACTCTCTCCTAGATATGAGAATAGAGCCATTTACCATATATCGCAATCGAACCCCCTGCCGTTCGCGATAGAGGTGGTGACCCAAGAACCGTAGTCCCCAAAGTGGCGTGCAACGAGCCTGCGAGTTACTGCGGTCAGCAAAACCCCTCCCACTCATGTTCTTGGGCAGTGTTATTACATACCTTCGGTCATCTCGTACATCTGCCAAGGCTGGTAAAGTCACCAGACCGGCCAGGAGAAGGGTGCTCCAAAGTTGTGTGAAGTGCACAGTTGTCGAGTGGAAGGGCAAGAAATAGACTAGGGCGTGAGTGAGGGACGGAGCTATTTGCTGAGGGTGTGCTGGTCGAGTTTCTTGTAGAGCTGTGGATGCTGTTGATTTGTTGTCTCGAGAAACCTCTTACGGACGCAGATGGGCCAGCACTTTATACCTTATACAAAACCATGCGGTCCAGGTGGATTTAGTAAGTCCCTCGGCAATCCCAGCAAGTCACCACGACCGGCCAGCTGAGCGAAGGTCGCTGCTCCAGAGCAAAGGGCTGTGTTCCACATGGATCATCTAACCATATCAGGCAGTGTCTAGCAAAGGCTTACTGATGCGGTTTGGCTTTAACAACTAAAAATAGGAGTTGTAGTGAGTCCCCTCGAAGAACGGCGGTCCAGGGCCATGAACTGAGCTATCTCGAACCATCCGGGAGGCTTGGAGACAGGCATCTGTCTATCTTAGGAAACAGTCCATGCTCTCAGTAGGCGAGTAGGTCTCCACCCTACCTACCTAGGTAGACATGTATCCGACACTACAGAGGCCTTGGCAATGCTCCTATTCTTGGATGTACTGTACACGCGCCCCGCTGAGTGGGCCGGCCAAGCTTGAGTCCATACCCGCGCCTTTCTCAGTACCTTTTAGCCACGGCTGCTTAGTAGCAGGACCCCTATCATGGTGCCGCAGCGAGGTCATGGATCGATTGAGCGGGGAACGCGCCGAGTTGAAAGGGCTGATTGGCTCCAAGACGCGACTCGTCTTCTGCACAGCCAGGTGAAGCCTCCTTCCGCCAGAGGCGCATGTTACCATCGACCTGGACAGCTGTGCCTCTCGTTGGTTCTGTCGTTGGTTTTGTTGGTTTTGTTGTTGGTTTTGTCGTTGGTACCCCAGGGCAACTCCCCCGCCAATTACAATCCTGGCTGTTGACATGGGTGGGTCGACAGCTGACTGATGGACCCACAGAACGGAAAGCGCGAACCAAGCGGGACACTATCTAGGACAGCGAGCTCCCCCCTCACGATCCTCGCTGATTTGACCAGACACAGGTGAACGCTCGCTCCCACCATTTCCTACCAGTACCGGCTCAAGATTGACACTCACGACAAGAAGTCTTGCACTTCCGATAACAAGTACCGACAATATGGCCGTGGTCTTTATTAACGATCTTTATGCGGGCGAATCATCCTCGGCTCCCCCCTAGCACCACCTACATGTTTCCCTCTTTTCAGCAGCCTCCCAACAGAACTCTGGCGACAGGTATGGCGATGCTTCCTCCCAAGGCAACGCATTATTGCCATCCGAATAGAATCTACACGTCCTCAGGCTCCCTTGTCGGTCTCTGATCCCGCAGCCGACTCTTCCTCTTCAGCTGCCGCCGGGAAAGAGGAAGACAGTGCCACTGCGGTGGGGACGGGCTTGTCGTACAGCCGGCGCAACGAGCTTGGAAACTTCGTGAGCGACGCACCATACCGCCTCCCGCCTGGCCGGTGCGGAGAGTGTGTTAAGTCCGCTCTTGGGCGTGAATAAGGAAGCTCGTGCTTTCGTGCTGGATTTCTATCGCGCACACATCCCCACCGACGGCGGCCTTGTGCTACCAACACCGCGACCGGCTTTCAGGCCTGAGGACGACATTATCCATTTCGACCTCGGCTGCTGGGAAATCGGGCGAGACCGACGAAGGGCTGAGCCTCACCCCGACGTCGACCTGCTCGCCGATTTCCTTTTGGACACTCGGGCTTACGACCCCAAGGGCCTCGGCGTTCTGCATCTTGCGATCGGGGGTCAAGTTCCGTTTAATAGTGTTCAACTTCCTACAGGTATAATTTGCGACTAGAACTCACCAAAAATGGGTTATACTAATAATAACTTTCCGCCTACAGATGCATCTCGTCTTTCGGCCTCAGCGGCTTCGGCCCTGCGGACCACCCTTTTCGGATTGCGTACTGTTACCTTTATCGCCATAGCCGAAGAAGACCGTTTAACGTGCAGTTTGTTGGATTGTTACACCGTCAGGTATAACCGCGCTTTACCCATCTGGTCTCGCGTGGTAAATTTTCAGCTTCTGGAGGGATTGGACGGACGCGGGGGAGCGGGTGCAAAGGAAAATGAGGAAGCTGAAGGATCGACGCCAGTAGACAGCGACCATGACGTGCCTGACTTTTACCTCGAAAAGGTTGCCGTCGGTTCGGACCCTCGGGGACTGGTCCGCATATGGCTATCAATGGAAGAGGCTTTTGGCGTTAACGCGACCACGGCCGAGAAGAGGTTCGCGGTGGCGGCGATGCCCCGCGCGTGGAGGTTCGACTGGCGTGATGGCGAGGACCCCGAGGACAACTGCGTGCGCTCGACCGCCGACGCTGCGCGGTATGTGGCCCGCGAGGAGGCCGAATGGGCGGCCAAGTTCAAACCCGATGGCATATACACGAAGTTGACCTTCAAGAACCCGGACCCGACAGCCCCAGCGGCACGCCTGTCTGTCCCGCAGGCCGTCGGCTTTTAGCTTTTTCCCTGCGAGGCCCTAGGCCCGCTGCCCGAAGGAGGGAGAGTAGCCAATCTCGAGTATGACAACAACCTCGAGTGGTGTGGTGGCGCGGCGTGCCTTGTTGGGCAGGCGCAGCCAGTTTCGTTTGCACCAAGGTACTAAGCCCAACATTGGATACAAGTTGGTAACTTGTATCTTCTCATCCTTTTGGCCTAGTTGGATTGGGCTTAGCTAGACCTGCCAGAGCCGTGACAGTAGCTGTAATAATGGAGGCTGCCACAATTGGTTAATTTCTGTCCATGCCAGGGCTTCGATGTTTTAAAGGGGCATGGGAAGGATAGAGGGGAGCATAATGGGGAATATGGAAGGGAGCATGGAAAAAGCATGGAAAGAGCATGGGGGGAGGGCAGCATGGAGGCTTTCAAGGAGGTCCATTATTTCATGGATAAGTACCGGGTACACGTTCGTTGGCCCCCGGGCCACACGGGAATCCCCGGGAACGAAGAGGCAGACGCCGAAGCAAAGTTGGGATCGGCCCTGCCGATACCCCAACACGCCAAACGGTGGCGGGAGGAAAAGCTTTGGCCCGGAGAATGGCCCGGGACGCCCGCAACGCGTGGTTCAAAAACAACCTCCCGGAACGGCACAAGGCCGTAGGCCTCCCGCCGGCACCACAACACACGCCCGACGCTTTGCAACTGCACCGGAGGGTATTGCAACGGTTGATAGCCGCACGCACATGCCACAGGGACTTCGACTGGTACCACAGGAAATTTAAACACGAGGACGACAACCCGTGCCGCTGTGGGAGAAACAAATCCCCTTCCCACCCTGTATATTGCAGGTTGGCTAGGGCTCTCGAAAACAAATGGCCAAAGGCGGACCCCGCCCCGGCTTTTGACAGACCGGGATATTGGAAACGGCTACTCCAAAAGCCTTTTCTTTTTGCCTCGTTCGTCGAGGCTACCAACTATTTCACTATCGCCGGCGATAGTAACGGGCTTTAAAGGCTTACGCACATCCTTTACCCCTCTCTTGTCTACCTCTTTCCTTTGTTTTTGTCACTTAATCCGGGCCAGCATTAGGTTCGTTGGTCCCCCGCACATCTGGCTGGGCTTGGGGGTGGTCTTAAGGACCTCCCCGCCTAAACTCAGCTACTACTTCACTCTGGCGCTTTGCCGGCTGACCGCATCACTACCACCCGCAGCGTTTACAACGCTCTGGCGTCTTTATGCCCTACTGCCGATCGCCCGCTCACTAACAAGGAGCGCTGGAACGCGGCCCGATCTCTGTGTGCCTTCGGGTTTAATTTGTTAGCTGTTTCGATAGCAGCACTATAGCCTGGTGTAGATAAGCTTAGGTAGCGCTAGCACGTCGTATGCACCTAGGGAGGCAGGGACTGATAGATCCCGACTTACCGACGCTAAATATACTCTCTCTCTCTCTCTCTCTCTCTCTCTCTCTCTCTCTCTCTCTCTCTCCGACGAGCTGCCGCCTTTACCGGCAGATATTTCCCAGAGGCTGCGTGGCATCAGACCAGGCCTCCGCAGGCACCAGGGCCAATCGCGGCCGCCCCCAGCAGCCCAGCCGTGGTGGCGGAATGCGCGCGATTAAGTGCAAATGCGAAAAGGTCCTGGTGCTATTGGGGGAGCAGAAGCGCCAGGAGCACATTTCTCGTCTCGTCCAGGGATGATGCATATGGGTTAAACACAAGTGGGGGCGCAACAGACGGCCGTTGGACGGTAGGGAACGCTTGGCTGGGAGCAAAGGGGAACAGAGGCGTCCGTTTTTGGAGGCGAAAACCTCCGTTTCTGGACGCCTTTGATCCCATTTACTCTCGAAACCTCCACAACCCAAAACATGTGAGGGCCGAACTAGTACTCAGGTGGGTGACCACTGGGGAATCCTCGGTGTTGTATGTTTTTGTCGTTTTGACCTATATTACTGCTCACTACTATTTTGTATGTTTCTTTTTCCCTCCAGGTCTGTCGTACGATAACGGCTCAACCATTGCAAGCGTCACGGAAAGAACAAGACTTTTGCGCGCGTCAACTCCTGGCATTTGACATCGACGGGGCCGAGAGGCCTATAAGAGGCGCTCTCTCTATCTCATCCGTCGGCATAAAAAAAGGAAGCAAAATGGGGGTATATAAAATGATCAAAAGAAAGGAGGCCGAGCTTTGCCTGCCCGTGCAGCTCCGGAAATAGAAGGGAAAATGCCAGCGAAAGGGGAAGAAGAAGAAGAAGAAGGATATTGGAGGAAGGCGGCGAGGGAAGATAGCACCTAGTCCCGAGCAAGACTAGACGAGGAGAGAGAAAGACAAAGAAAGAAAAAAAAAAAAGCAGACAAAAAACCACAAGGCCCAACACCCACAAACACCAACAAAAAAAGAACAGCAACCCCTTAAACACCGACCGACACCAGCCTTGTCCTCAACTGTCTTTGCCTGCTCTTCTAATTCTATCCGGCTCTCCGTGTCTCCCCTCGCCAGTTCTTGGCCTCCTCCTTTGTCTAGCCATCGACTAGGGAGTAAAAATAAAGAAAACAAAGCCCAGTTCCAAGCGCGCCGATCCATGTTTATTTTAAAAGCGTGTGGTTGTTTTTTTCTTCGTTTTTTGCTTTGGTTTGCTTTTGTGTAGCCCGATGCGCCACTTTGAAACCTATCCCTCCTCTTTAAACCCCTTCTCCATTTGGAGAAGCGGCTACATATACCCCTGAACAAAGAGCAGAAAGAAGAGGAAAAAAGGGGGAAACACGGGGGAGATTTGGAAGGGGTAAATAGTCAAAGGAAAAAAATAGGGGGAAATTTGGCCGAGGTTGGAGACCATGCAACCCAACGAGAGAAAGGAAGACAAAAAAAGAACGCTGGTTTCGCTCCCACAAGATGCGAGAGCGGCGCCCAACGGTCCTTCTCCCGTGCGTTGTTCATCCCTCCATCCATCAGTATGGCAACAATGCCATATATATCTAAAGCCGAAGCCCCGGGTACAAAAGTGTTGAACATGTGAGAAGAGAATATGGAGAATAAAAATAAAGGAGAAAGGCGACTCCTTCATAGCAGCCTCGCAAGCCATCGAGGCCTGCGTCGTCCACTCTCCTCTCTCTGCTCCACTGCCCGCCATCGTATCAAACGAAAACGTTGAGACGTCCCCTACACTCATCCACCAACTCGAAACATCCCCTCGTCCCCTTTACACAAAACCATGAAACGTCGTTACCTCGTAGGCAAGCATCGTTCCGCGTGTGTTTGTTGCTGAAAATCAGGCCATTAACCGTCATGACGCTTTAAAAGTTGCGGGTTGGAAAAAAATGTCGTCGTCTTCCTTATCCACCTTTTGGGTATTCCAATCCACTTCAAAGTCTCCGTCATCATCTCTTTCGTCTGTTCTGTTGAAGCCTATGATCTTAGTCGTGCCCGAGCTCTCGGCTGGTTCCGCGACGTGGCTTGTTGGTGCCCAGGGCCCTCGAGGCCATGGCGGCAGAAACCCCTGGGGGCTGCTCTCGATGCCGTGAAGCCGAGTGCCCCGTGACGCAGCCCAGCAATGGTTGGAGCGTGTTTTTGGGTGCTGGGCTGACGGCTGCTACGTCGGGTCTCAAGTGTTGCTTGGGACGTTGGTATTTGGTACCGATGGGTACAGGTTCAGAATCTGGCCCTGGAGCTGGCTAAAACCGCTGAGAGAGCTACGACTTCTGTGTCGCGACCTTGGTTGGTTCAAGCATTTGTATCGGTACCTGCGCAAGTGAGGATCCATTTTGTGAGCCTCTCATCTCAATACCCTCATCTTCCTTTCAAACATCGAAGGGGCAGTCTTGAAGGTGGTGAGAGCCTTACGGTGACTGCGGCGGATCTGAAATCCTACGAAGTTGCTGCTTAAGCTGTTCCTCTGGCGACGGGTGATGCGATGTGGCGTTTGATGCCGGCGAGCCAGGCACCGACGGCGTCCCGGGCATGTGCTGGGACATGGACCCGCGGGATCCGGGGGGCGTCGACGGCACGTGGTGAGTCAGAGGGCTCATCGGTGGAGGCGTCGTCGGGTTCATTGTGAGGCCTGGCGTCGTGAATACAACATCGGCCGGCCCACCAAACGGTCCGACTGTTCGAGACTGGTCAGAACAAGTCGAACTGATCGGAGCGGCGTCTGAGCTGCCCTTACCTTGCGATGCGGGACCCATCGGGCCAATGGCGCCAAGCGGGCCCATGGGACCAATGGAGCCCAGAGGCAAGGGACCAAACATGTTCATCGACTCCAACGGGCCCAGAGGCCCGATGAAGGGCTGCCACAAAGGGCTGAACTGGGGCCGCATGTGCATGGGCGCTGTCGTGGGGGACACGGCCTCCCACGGGTCTAACAAGCTGAGAGAGGCCGCAGGGAAGTAGGAGGGCGGCGGCGGTGAGGCCTCATGCATCATAGGGGACGTTGCTGAGAGATCAAGCGACAGCGACGACGGCGACTGTAATACCGAATCGGGCTGAGGGTTAGGGAACCTAAACGTGGTGTTGGGGGAGAGCTCGTCTTCGGCGCCGCCGTCGCTGTAGTTCAGGTGGCGCGCAGGCTTGCTCAGCCCCATGAGGCCACCCCCTAGCGTGAAACTGTTACCACGTCGGTGGACGCTCGCCCGCGCCTTGGAGGCCGACATCATCAGCTGCGACCGCAGGCTACCTTCGTAGCCGTTCGTGAAGCCACCCCAAGTGGCGTAAGGCGTGCGGTACTTGGACGAATCCCTGTTGTTCTGGACCTGGAAGAAAGTATACTTCTGGGCGATGCCTGGGGTTTGTGAAGCTTGCTGCGACGCCTGCTTCTGTGACGTTTGTTGCAGCTGCTGTTGCTGAAGTTGCATCTTCTGCTGTTGCTGCTGCACGTACGGCGGCAGTGGCACCTTGGATTGCCGGGGAACGGGCTGTCCATTCCCGCTGACGGTCTTCGCAACACTACTATGAGAGGAAGCAGGCAGAGAGTTCCGTCTCTGGATGACGGCAGCGTTTGGCTTGCTCCATGTCCTTGGAGGGGGCGGGCCAAGGGGGGCTCCGACAGCTGGACGAGCCGCGGATGAAGTTTGGCTGGGAAGTGAGATTGCAGAAGCTGAAGACGTAGTAGTGGAGAGCGAAAGTGAGGGCTTCTGGAACGACGAAGGGGTGGCAGTGTTCGTGATGGCCGAGGGGGTGACGGCGGCGGCCGGGGCAGGGCTGGGGGCGGGTGCAGATGGTATTTTGAACCGTGACTCGGCTGTGGAGACAGTGGAAGGGGGAGATGTCTGGGAGGCAGGGAGGGCGGGAGGGGGCATGGCCCCCTTTGGTGCAAATGACTGGGGGGTAAAGGAAGTGGTGTCGTACGCCGACTTGCGCGGCTTGTACACATACGGCTTCTCTGTTTTGAGAGCGCCGGGCGGTAGTTTGGGCAGCGGGATCGGGGTGTAGGACCTACGCGGCTCAGCCGACGACGACGGGACCGACGGACGCCGCACGGGCGGGGGCCGAGGGATCGTGTCGAGGAAGTTGCTTTTGGCGTTGTGCCGAGGCAGCGCCAGGTCCTCGGTGTACTGTGGCCGCAGGTCCGTCGACGCCGTACCCAGGTAGTGCCAGAGCTGCATCTCCTTGGCCAAGTCGACGGCGACCTGCTCAGGGTTCTTGCACTCGTCCTTCTCGCAGGTGTGGAACTCAGCCCACTTGAAACCCTCGGCGAAGAGGTCGTCGGCGCGCGGGCGCTCCTCGCCCAGCCGACGTGTGGCGTGAATCTCAGCCTTGGCCTTTGTCGACGTCGGCATCGGCAGGGCGTTGCGCGACGCCTTGGGTAGCCTGAACTCGGACGGGTCGGGCAGCAACAGCCACTTCCATTCCACCTCGACTCGGTCGCTATCCTGAGTTAGTCCTCTGCTCTTTCTATTGCCGTGAGTCGAGTTGTCGTACCCGTGTGGAATGATGTCCAGAAGTAGTGTCTCCTCGTCGGGTCTGTTTTCGACGACTACTCCGGCGAAAATATCCCCACGGTAGTATTGAACTTGGCATATGGCGCCCTTCTCGAGGGCCGCCGCGCTCTCTCGGACGCGCGCGTTGCTCTCGAGCGCGTATCCGTCCAGTTTCTTGTCTCGCTTGACGCGGTGGAATCGACAACTGAACTCGAAGGCCTGCTCCTTGTATTCAGTACCGTCCTCACCGAAAATGGGCACATCCGCCTCCTCGACAAAGACGCCGGCTGCCGCGGCGCACGTGCCGTGGTAGGACCTCGGGCACTTCTTCTGGGAGCACTGGAAACACGCGCCCCTCTTGGAGCGGCAGTACAGGCACTTGAGCTCTAAGCGCGCCTTGCTGATGTTGGCCACGTTGGCCACCGTGTCTTGACCATCCACAGTCTCGATGTAAGGCTCAGGAAGATAGAGAGCACAAAGACGGTGGGCTTTGCGTCCATCGTCCGTCGGCAGAATCTCGGAGCCCGGGATGTTGTTCGGGCACAGGCAGCACGGCGGCTCCACATGCGACCTAATGCGGAGTCTGATCTTCTTGATCTTGGGCTGGCCCTCGATGTCGTCCCCGGTTCTCTTCCTCTTGCGACCCGGAGCCCTGACCCGCACAACAATGCCCGAAGGAGGAGTAGGCAGGCCAGCCATGGCCACATCATTGTCTTCATCTTCGTCGTCATCATCATACTCGTCCTCCGTCTCCTCGTACTCGGTGCTCTCTCCGCGGAGTTTTCGCTCAATCTCGTACACGTCGACCCAGACGCTGTCCTGAGCCTGCGCACACTCACACTTCTTGGCAATCTTGCCCATGGGAAGCCAGGTGTCCAAGGCAAAGTTGACAGCCTCGGCGCAGTTGTATCCGAGGTTGTAGCCCGAGTGGTATCCATACGGATACGTAACCACGAACTCGCCAGGGTATGAGACGCACTTGTTCACCTTGATGTTGTAGTACTGCTGCAGGTGAGCAGGCGAGATCAGGAATGCCTTGTGACGCAAGAACTGGTCGCAGGCCTTGGCCTCGGTAGGCCAGATGCTCTTCATGGCGGCCTCAAACCGACGCGCATCGCCCTGAGAGATGCTGTACCACTGCTTGGGCGCGCCGAAGTGGAGGTAGTTGATGCTGTATAGATCCACATCCTCGAGGTGCCAGGCAAACGTGGCCTTCCACATACCCAAGTAGAGGTAGGCCGTGTTGACCCCGGGAACCCTGGTCCCAAGGACATCCAGGAGGTTCGGCAGCTTGTTAAGGTTCCAGAGATCGGTCGATTCGTGGAACAGTGTGCCAGGAAGATCGGCGCCGTAGAGCGGCTGCGCATAGGTGAGGGTCTTCCAATATGTGCGCTCCAACTCCTCGCAGCGCTCCGGCGTGTAGTCCGAAATGTCCATGTGATAGTCCCAATCCTTGAACGCGGCCTCGTCAATCATGGCAGAGCCCTCGCGCCTGATGTACTTGCGACGAGCCGAGGTGGACTGGATCTTGGGCTTGGCCTGTGTGACGCCTCCCATGCGGCGAGGCACATTAGACATGATCTCGTCGTCATCATCCTCCTCGATCTTGATTCCGGGCTCGGTCTCGATGGTCTCGGCAACCGAGCCCTCCTCGGCGTTGGGGGACTCGGGCGTCATTGGCCGCGGCTCGGGCTCGGCAGTGGACTCATTCCTGGAGCTGGCAACGCTCCTCCCTCGACCCCGGCCCCGACGGCCAGCCCTCCGACCGCGAGTAGCCGGCGCGGAAGCCGCCGTCGTCGTCGTTGCGGGCTTGGGCTTGGGCGCAGGCTTGGGCTTATCGGCGTTTGCGCGACGCTCACCCCTGCGTGCGGGTGGCTGGTGCTCGCTCTGGTCACAGAGCTGCCTCCATTGGGGAAGGTTGTAGGAGCGCTGGTGCAGGATGTTGACCTGACGATAGGTCCCATTGGAGCCCATGATGTCTTGCTTGATAGGCTCTCGCACTCGAATGGTCTTGACGAGATCATCAATCGGGGGCAGCGAATCTTTCCACTCCTGAGGGGGGATGATCTTGATGATTCCGGACTTCATGCCATAGGGATCGACTTTTCCCATCTGCGAGCATTTCGAGGAGGCCAGTTAGCATAGGTGTTATAGGGAGTGTAGAGAGGTGGTGTATCACAATGTTGTAAGGGCGAGTGCTAAGTCTAGTTCGGCACCTGAGACGGGGCGAGGGTCTAGCAACTTATTTCCGACGCGGATGTTGGCACGACATACAAAGCGTTTGAAGTCCCGGAACTGGGCCATAGTCGGACGGAAGACGGGAACGGTGCCGGACCATTCGGCCGGAAGGACTGGGCCGATGTCATCGTCGTCAGGGTTAGGCTGAGGCCCGGCCGGGGGATCAGCCGGAATGTCAGCCGGGGGCGCATGGTTTGAGAGGATGGGGATGTCGTCCGGCTGCAGGTCGTCGGCGAGGGCGTCGTCGAGGTCGCTGAGCTCCGAGTCGCTGCCGTCGAGCTTCATGGCATTGTTGCTGTCCGGGGGCGAGTGCAGGCCGGTGGGCTTTGCGGCGGCCGGGGCGACGACGGCGATTGTGTCGGCCGACGCGACGTGGTCGGCGTCTTCGTTGGACATGATCGCGGCAGCAGGTTCGGAAGGTCGGGGTGCTTCCAGGCGACCAATCCCCAACGCAGGGGGGCCGGGATTTGGATGGGCGGCGCGACTCCCTCCAGGCCGGCGGTGGTGGGCGAGGCTGTTATTTTGGTTGGCGTCGTTTCAACTGGCTCGGGCGGGAAAATCACGCAGGGAAGGAAGGCTGGGCTGGGCAGAGGCAAGCGCTGGCTGCTCGAGAGCAACGCAGGCAGCTCTGTCGGGGCGTCGATTTGGGTTTGACAAGCGCAGGCAGGCTTTGGTAGGTTTGGATGTGGGTTGGTGGTGTGATTTGTCCCAGAGGCAGCCCTGTGCAATGCAGCGATGCGATTGATGAATGGGCTGGCAGTGCTGCTCAGTGGTGCCTGCCCTGATGGCAGCTTGCTGGGAAGGGTGGTGGTGGTATGTGCGTTGCGTTCGTGCGTGCAGTCCAAGTGCTTTCGCTAGCGTAGCCCGGTGGGTCGATTCCTGTGCAATCTGAGCTGAGGGGCGAGTTGGAGAGCTGCTGCTGGGTCTGTCTGCGATGTCCAAGTCCAGTCGCAGCTCAGGATTCGACGGAATTAATGGAGAAGGCAAGCAGTAGCAGCAGCAGCAGCAGCAGGCAAGCAGAGCGAGTAGAGGCGCGCAACAAGGAGCGAGACTTGCTGCAGCAGCTAACCATCTGCAACAAGCGCAGGGCACGTCCTGCACCTAGCACGCACACAGTCGCCGATTCGCGCACTGTCGCAAAACCTGGCTGGCCGCCCCAGCCCGCAGGTTTCCGCTTAGAATGCCAGCCGAATCTTAGTCCCTCGAAGTGGATGCCCAGTGTGTTAACTCGCGAAGGCTGAGCCAGACCGGGGATGGCACCAACGATGATCCGTTGTGCTGTCTTGTCCCTGAGATGCAGGCTGCCTTTGGCCAAGGGGCGAAGGGAGGTTCTGGCAATGGCTATGGGCAACACGCGAGACAGCTCTCGATCTCCAACGTGCTAGGCACGAAAAATAAGTTATTTGACTTTTTATGGACACGCAGTTTTGCACTCCGGGACACCCCTGGCATAAAATTGTGATGTTGTGTTAATTTTTTTTTCTCCCCTTCTCCGTTCGCCTTCCCCTGTTTCTTTCTCTCGGGCGGGCCGCAAGCGACATCCCCGACACGATCGAGGCTACCAGCGAACTCCATGGAACCGCCACGAGCCTCCGTTGGTGTGTATGGACGCTTGGTCTGGGGATGCTCGAGATACGGGGACACACCTACCCCTTGACGTCCTCTTCCGTCGCTAGATAAATGGCGGCAGCATCAGCAGCGGCGCTCTTCATGTATCTTTGCCACATAAAGCCGCAGGTCATGTACGCCAAGTTTCTCCCAAAAGAGACGGGCGGTTGGCGACCGGGGGGCTCGTCGGCCCTGGTCAAAACGGGACGGGAGCCTGCCTCTGGGCGCAACGAATGCCTGGGTAGCGCGAAAGAGCGCAGTTGATATCGAGAGGCGCCTCGTCCTGCGTGGCGGACCCGCTTGTCTGCTCCCCACGTCGTCATATCACAGCGCATGGACGCTCACCGCCCCCGATCACACACACACACTCGCACACCCACCCTCCCCACCATGAGAGATGGATGGACTCGCGAAGGAGGGGTCCAGCCCAGGGCCTGCCGCGAACGCACCGCCGAGGCAGGCTGGTTTTTTCCCCTCCCCAAATGCCGCAGGTGAGATCTCGAATCAAAGCCTGGCCTATGTTTCAGGAAATATGGAGTTGCAAGGCCATTTTTCCCGCCAGCAAATACCAGTTGCTTTGGCCAAAAGCAGCACAGGCGAGCAGGTAGTGCTGCCTCGAGAGCTTCGGCGGGCCATGGTTGCTCCTATCTCGGAGCATCCCCGGGAGATTTGGGCGACAACCACGAGCAGCAGCAACCGCACCACACATCATCAAAAGACTCATACTTCTTTGCACGGCATGCCGCCAACCACGAGCAGCTATCGCCCTAGGTTCCACGGATCATGAGATCTGAGTCCGACGTCAACGAGTGAGAGGTGTGCAAATCTAAAATGATAATGGAGAATAATAAAAAGGAAGCAGAAGAAAAAAGGAGGAAGAAAAAAACGGCCTGTCTCGTGTCTGCCCGCCTGCACATCACCACTAGCACGCACTTGTCACCATCAATCGAGGGGTTGGTTGGAGGGGAAGGCTCGCTCTCTCGTTTGCCTAGCCAAGCGATTGTTTTGGCAAGACCCGACAATGCCCGCTGCGAATCCCTTCTCGTTTTCTCTCCTTCCTTTCTTTTCTTTTCTTTTTTTTTTTTTCTTCCTCTCCTATTCGACACCGTCGGCATTGCAGCTGCAGCGTTGTGTTGTTGCTCAATATTTCATTCCGTTACCCCTCCATTCCCCCCATTTCATGTTCGCTGTCGCTGCGTAATATCAAAAAAAATTTTCTCTGCTGCATCTTGTGAGCACCAATGGCAGGCCTGTCGTGGCCCATCAGGTTCTTCGTTTTTCCACCCTCGGGCCAGACCACAGCCAAGTGCAGCTGCAGTGCCGACTCGAACCGTGTCGACCCTTGACCGAGACCAGGCTGTGTGTGGGTGGGGTCGCCGCGGGCGGGTCTGGGGACTCCACATGTACAAAGAAGCATGAAGCGATCTTGGCCGCGTCCAACTCTTGGTTGGAGCCAATGCACGCCACGGCGGCCTGCGTCCTGCCTGAGGCATTTGGCGCCCGATCTGAGTCACGGCAGCTGGTGTTGGTGTGCGTCGGGCGTCGTTGTCCAAATTCAGGCTAAAGTCCCTGCCCGGTCGAGGGAAGGATCCAATTCCAGCAGCTCCTAGCTGCGCTGCACGTCACTAGCACGTGCCAAGCTAACATAGCTCCGAGATGACAAAGCAGGAGCTCCAGCCTCAACGTCTGTGCCCATTTTGGGCATCGGGAATGCGACGCGGCTGAGCTTATCCCTTATCTTCCCCTTATCTTCCATACGCAGATGTGATGTTGGTTGACGGCCAGTTGTCAAAGGAGAAAAACCAAAGGGCCGGATGTGAGGAGTCCTCTCGCATTCACCAATTTCCAGACGCATCACCCCGTCTTTGTCCTCCCAAGTCCCTGAATCACTCGCTTATCATCAAACGAGGGGCGATGGGCCGGCGCGCAATGCGCAGTGACGCGAGTGGAAAAGTGTCCACCTTCCTCAAACGTCCGAGCCCGGGCCGGGCCGACCACGGGGGTGCTGGACCGCCCGGGACTTTTCGGAGGGACCGGTCGGCCGGAGGAGATGGTGCATCGCCTCCCGCCCGGGGGCTTTTTGCTTTGCAGGGACTGCTTCGGACCGTCGCGCATTCTTCTGCTTGTAGAGTCTTTCAGGCATCACTGGACGGTCATGGTGTTCAGAAGAAAAAAAAGCAACGAAAACTGCATTCCCTGTAGGAATGGTCCTCAAAAACGGGTCTGCGCATTGCGATGATTCTGAAGAGTCTGCCTTGGCGGCAGGGACGCTCCGCCTCCACATAAGTTCCAATCCATGTACCTGATACCATCATATGTCGTCGTCAGAAGATTACGGTCGCCTGTGAGGATACCTTTAGTGTTGGTGACACAGTCATGCCCCAGATATTGCTCCACGAAGTCCAGTTAGGAAGAGTCACATCACGCTGAATCCTGCGTACTTTTTTTTCGCAAGCCAGTGAGCTCTAAAGCTACCTGCGCAACCACAAGCCACCACCCATTATTCCGGCCAGGCGTGGTATTTGGCAGCGGCACGCAGTCGAGGTGTTGGCCCACTGCGCCGGCTTAGAAAGAAGGTCTCCATGGTGCAGCCCTTGACAAGAAGACGATCTTCCCGCAGAAACTTCAGGGGGGCAAGGGGTTTGAATTGGGGATGCTGATGGCATAGTTATACGCTGGAATACCAGATAAACATAAAAAAGAAAGGGAAGAGGATGAATAAAACGACGGATGACCTACGCGGCGGCATGGGTTGCTGGGCGCCTTCGAGTTTCTTCTTTCGCCTTTGCCTGGAACTAGGTAGAGACACGCCACACCTAAAATACGAGGCAACTTTGCTGCCTACATACAACATCTCGATAGCCTCATTATCTACCACCGTAGATAGCTTCGTGTAAGATACTGTAAAGCCTCGGACCAGGGTAATCTGACCACAGCGCCCCCAGTAGAACGGACTACGGGACGGCGCGGGTGCCAAATCGGCGGGGCGGCCTCCAGATCTTGTACTGAATGAACGAGGCCATTCCCAATTCACCGCTCTCTTCCCGGCCATATCATCGCTTCCTTCCTTCCCTTTACGTCCCAATTTGCCCACCAAGCCACATAAAAGCCTCTCTCCTTCTCGCCTCTGCTCTTCAGCCTCGTGCGCCGTCTCTCGACCAACCCGAGTCTTGCCGCCCAGCCCAGGCACATCCTGCACAGCCTGGCCTATACCCTACATCTAGAGTCTCGCTGTCATCTCTTACCCGAGCTCGTCTCTCGAATGAAGCGTCCGCTGGGAAACCCCTGCTCTGCCACCCAAGCTTTCCTACCTTACCTAGATTCTCTGCAAAATCCTCAGGCACCGCAAGATGTCGTTTGGACAGAGGCTTGAGTATTTGATGGATTCGATGATAGGGTCCTGCAGGCGCCGACTGTGTCTGGATCCCTTATCCGATAAACCCTCCCAGCACCAGCCTGTCGTCCAGCATGCGCCGGCGCGAAGTTCCCAACAAGCTCCTGCCCTACAGATCCCCACAAGAACCAAGCCGCGAGGATCTAAGAGCACAAAGGAACCATCCCTCTCCCGGCTCGAGACACTGCCGGCGGAACTAAAGACGGAGATATGCTCTTACCTAGACTACAAATCTGTCCTGAATGTCTCGATGGCGAGCAGACGACTGTAAGTACCACCTCAACGCCCTCTGGCTGCTCCCTTGAACCGAACCCGTCTGACATGTCATACTCGCCGCCACCACTGCAGCCACCACGACATCGGCCCAGCGCGGTGCGACGCCGGCGTCAGGGCCGAGTTCCTCGTCCGCGCCCAGGGCTTCAAAAAGCACTGGCCCACAGGAGCCTTCGAGTTCAAGTACCAGCGAGCCAAGGACGGCGTCATCCGGCGCCGGGTGGTGAAGACACCCTCGGGAAGGCACGGAAACTTGGCGTGTTTCCGCTGCAACAAGGTCTTGGCAGCCGAGAACTTTTCCCAACGCCGACGCTGCGACCGGGCGAGCCGCTTCTGCCTGAAATGCGGCCGCGCCGCGTCAGCCGAGGCGCTGGCGCGCGGCCGGGAGACGAGACGGCGTAACCGGGCTGCCCGGCTGGCAGGAGCCTCTGGGGAGGCCGCGGACTCCAGCAAGTAGCTTGGGAGTGATACTGATAATCCGCAGCTACTTGACAACCAAGGAAAACAAGGGCGTAACAAGGATTGGAGAGCAGATATCAAGCAAAAGAGCTGATCTAGACGGGCGATGAGAAAATACAGGCGTTGATATTGCGATTGTCTTTGGAGTTTGGGAAGGGACATATCGTCGACTTGATAGCAGATGCGGTGCATACACATCTCTAGCATTTTAACAGAATTATTTGAAAGTCCTTCGAGAGGTAACACGACGAAAAAGTCACACCCATCGTTTCCTCGACTGTCTGTAGGATCAAGAGAGGTGGTGCTATTCAAACAGGTGATTTGTTTGCTGAAAGACAGGAATCGATAAGAAGGCTTGATGCCTTCCCAAAACATCGATTGGCCAAATATGGAAAATTCTCCGTGTTAGTTGCCCGACTCGGTGCCGGCAAAACAAAGGATCCGAGCGAACACAATGGAGAAGAATGTGAGATTTGAGATTCGACATTTGACCCAGGCCCCAGAAGCAAAGCGCCCGTTTCAGGGGCTCAGGCCAACAGGCGTCGAAATAGGATCCAATCATGTGGGCGGATGCAGCCTCAAAAGGTCGCAACGGCCCAACTGCAGAGCCCCCCTCCTCCATTGTCGCTGTCGCTCTGCAATTTAAACAAAGGTGGTCCCGTCCCGCCGTCGCTTTTTTCTTGTTTCCCCTTGTCGCGTCGCGCGCATGCCAGCTAGGGGGTCTCGATCTTGTTTCAAAAGAGCCGCGCTGCTAAAAAGCTCGGCCACACACAACCTTAGACGCAACCTCACACAGCTCAGCCTGCTGAGCGCCTTGGGTGCGAGGGCTGGCGAGGCTGGAGGCGCGCTTGGATTGGTCAGCGGGAGCCTGTTTGCGTCATACTTGGACGAGCGGCTCGGGACACCAACCAGCCTATCACAGCCCAAGGAAGGGTGGTTCGAGCCGGCTTCCGTCCAAGCAGAGGCATGGGCTGGAACCAGACCCACCAATGTGTTTTGAAAACTTCACCAAAGGAACTGCCGAGGAACGGATTCGCGGTTCCTTCATCTCTCGACTCTTGTCTCATATCTGCCAATCATCACCATCACCGTCGTCATTTTCCTCCCGGCCTCTTTTTTTTTTTTTTTTTTTTTTTTTTTTTAGCCGCCTCGCGTTCAGGAAACGAACAAAAAAAAAAAAAACCCCGACAAACCGCATCGTTTGCGACGAAGAAACGGCCCCACGCAAAGCGCGACTCGCGGGCTTGTTCAAACCGACGTGTTTGCGCTGCGCGAGCCCCAGCACAGAGTGGCGAAGTGCTCCAGATGATGGATGCTAGCGAGAGTCTGGAGTGGGCTGTCATGGACGCTGTCAGGGCCGACTGGACAGTTGATAGCAAGCGCACTGGCCAGGGCTTTGATGTACCCCACTCCCATCGGCAGTCGTCGATGGATCATCTGCTGCATAGATGCGGAAAGAAAAAGCACGAAGAAAAGC
>JNVV01000012.1:293185-364291 GCA_000733355.1 Falciphora oryzae
GGGGCTCGAGGGACGTGTCTGGTAGCAACCGACGCAGACGCCCGCTCGCTGGCCCTATTGGACCGACGCGGCTAGGTATTGCTCCCGGAGCGCAAGCTCCCTCACTCCCCTTCCCATCTGATTTGCAGTCCCGACGCTTGCTTGAAGAATGGCGCATTTTCGTCCGAAGCACGACTCCTGTGCCTCCGCCGATAATGAGCGGGTTTCCACAAGGTTTCCGGGACCAACGTCCGCCCGGTCTTCTGTACCTGATCGCATCCTGGGGGAAATGACGCAGCCCATCTCAAGTCGTATTCGGAGCCTCAAACAAACGGCGCCTGTCCGTGTCGGCTCGACTCGCCCGCAATCACGATCTGCTGCCGGCGTGCACCCTGCTCTGTTCTCCTTGGGCACCCCTATATCAACGGGGTATTAATAGAACGAACAAGAGCTTGGTTCGACACAGGATGGGGACCTGGGGACATGCCCGTACCCCTGCACGACCCAACACATGGCCAGTGGCAGGCTCAGGAGGAGCCGCTGTGGCAAGCAAGTGTGGAGAGCATCTCCCATCGGCCGATAGGAATGGGTAAAACTACCACCTGTGCTGGCCCTGTCATCACCGGACGGGGATCTTCTCGTTTCATGGTTCAGACCACTTCCGCACCGATGCTGGGTGCTCAACCACCCATGGATCATGGGTTGCCCACCCAGCACAGGCGCTGTCCGCGCTTTCTTGTTTGAATTGAGACGAGAGCGGGCGGCCTGCCATGGGTGCGCGGTCCGCCTCCCGGCCCAGGAATTCTATGATACCTGGTTATATATCCGTCTGCCTGGAAACATCATGAAAGCCGGAGTCTGCTGGAATTTCCTCCGGCCAAAGTCAAGATCCAACTTGACCCAGACGCCACATTTTTGATGGTGAACTGGCGCCACCACATCTCTTTTTCACTTCTCGAAACACTTTAATATTTTTTTTTCTTTGTTTCTTATGGCTGGCCCAGTCGCCGCTTTCTTGGCCCGTTTACAAGTACAAGTGTTGCAGGCGCCATCACATCACAAACCGCAAGGGTCAGGAGGGCACTTGGACGACAATTGAATGCTTGGGTTATTGTCTTCTAGTCGTTATCTCGGGTTTCATTCTCAGAACATACACTTTCACAAAAATGGCAGTCCAGTCAAGGGGCTCGGTGAGCTCGAGGCTCAGCCACAGTAACCTCGTGGCGGTCCCATTACTTCTCTTTCTTGGTACACTCGTCTTACTGATATGGAGAGGTGGGGATACATTGGGCCAACTATCAAGGAGGCTAGGCGGCGATGACCAGGCGGGGGTGGTCAACAACCTCGGCCCCTGGAGGGATACGATCGAGAGCTTCGTATCACCCGAGACGGCCGATGCGATCGAGCATGACCGCCAGCTCCGCCGCAGCATCGGTGCCGCCGTCGACTTCACTCGCGGCCTGACCAAAGATCTCGCCGAGCGCTTCGAGCTGCCCTCGCTGATGGAGGCCTCGGACAGCCTCGCGCTGGCTAGGAGGAACCTTGACGACAGCGGCATCAGGGGCACCGCAACGACCCCCAGTCCCCCATCCCTTAGCAAGCGCCAACAGCTCTTCCCCAGCGTGTCGGGCTTGCCGGGTATCCCAGGGCTCACGGCACCACTATTCGGAGGGTCCAAACCGACGCCTGATACGACCAAGGACGCGACGGCACCCGCGACATCATCACTGGCGGCATCGAGCAACCCGCTCGCGGACCTGGGCAACGCCGCGCTCGACGCCATCCTGTCGCCGCTCAAGGACGCGCTGAGCGGTATTACTAGTGGCATCACCAAGAACCTGGGCGGCGCCGCCATGTTCCTGGGCATCGGCATCGGCGCCGGCGCGGCGCAGGGGCTCAATCTGGCGCCCGCAGACAAGCTCAACAAGCTCGCCGCCAAGATCGCCGCCGACAACGGCCAGCAGGCCACGGGGCTCAACCCGGCCATCCAGAGTCTAGGCCAGGGCGCATCGGCCGCCATCGTCGGTGCCCTCAACGTCACAGGCGGCGGTGGCGGGGCCCTGAGCTCTTTCAACATCACCTCGCTGCTCGGGGGTCAGTCGCTGTCCGAGGTCGCCCTCAAGTTCGGCGACGGCCTCGGCTCCGGCGTCTCGTCCGGGCTCAAGCTGGGCGGCAACAACAGGCAGGTCTCGCCGCCACCCTCCGGGTCTAAAGCCAGCGACGTGGCGGGCGCCTTCGCCTTTGGCCTGTCGGACTCGCTCGCCCGGAGCGTGAACCTCTCCGGTGGGCTGCCGGGCAGCAGCGGCGGCAAGGGGCTGGACCTCTCGGTGCTGCAAAAGGTGTTCCCGGGCATCAACGCGGGCAGCGTGGCGCAGGGGTTCGCCAGGGGTCTGCTCCAGGGCGCGAGCGACTCGATCGAGGCCATGGGCGGCGTCAAGGCGCTCATGAACGGGACGGCGCACATGCCTACGACCATGCCCAACGGCACCATCGCCTTCAACGACACGCTGGGCGGCGCCTCGAGCGGCTTCGGCCAGGGCATCGGCGGCCAGGGCGTCCTGGTCGCGACGCAGCTCATCGCCGAGGCGTTCCCCGACGTCGTCAGCGTCAACGGCTCCAACACGACCGGCAATAAGGTGACGACTCGCTCTCTCGACGTCGTCCTGCCGCGCCAGTTGGGCGGCGGCAACAACAACAACCAGCAGGTCACGATCGGGTTCGGCCCGGCGCTGAACCTGTCGACCATCATCAACACGTCGACGCTCTCGAGCGGGATACAGACCATCGTAGACCTGCTGCGCTGCGAGGGCGTCAGCGGCTTCTTCCTGATCCTGTCCGGTCTGCGGAAGAGCGGCGCCCTGTCGGGCAACTCGAAAGACGTCGGCGACACGCTGGGGCCCAACGTGACGGCCACCATCCGCGACATCATCCCCAACGGCACCATTTCCTTTGTAAGCGGCGGCAACAGGTTCGAGTTCGACGGGCAGGTCCTCCTCAACGCGATCGGCGGCTCGCTCCTCTCGCAGAGCGACAGCATCAAAATCAACGGGAACAATCTCATCAAGTTTGCTGTCCTGCTGGTCCTCCATCGTAAGTTCCGAGTTTCCCATTCCCTTGAACCACTCTCTCTCCTTTTATCGGCACTATGATTGACGAAAATAACTTTGCACAGTCCTCATCGCCTTCTTCGTCTTCGTCGCCGTCCTCCCCCTGGCCATGGGCCTCGAGGGCGCTCGCAGCATCCTCGCCCGCGCCCAGCTGCAGCAGGCGATGCCGCGACAGACCCCTCGCTGGGTCGGGATCCTGTGGCTGTTCGTCACGGCGCCCTCGCTCATCCTCGTCCTGGTCTTCGGCGCCGTCCTCGCCGGCGACAAGCCCGACGGCCACTTCCGGACCGCGCACGCCATCCTCGGCCTGCTCGCCGTCATCTTCGGCATCCCCGCCACCGCGCTCTACTACGCCGACTCGCGGCGCCCGGAGCTCAAGGCCCGCATCCTGCGCGGCCTCGGCAACGGCAGCGAGCCGCTCAAGGCCGAGACGCGCTTCATCCTGCTGCGCGCCCTGTCGAGCCAGGTCTTCCAGACGCTTGGCACGTCGGCGATACTGACGGGCTTCGGCGACATGGCCGCGGCCGTGCTGTGCTTCACCACGGTGCTGGTGCCCTTCGAGGCCGCCATCACGGTCGGCTTCGCCATCGCGAGCGTCTCAAACGTCGGCCAGCTGCTCGCCTGGCTCGACTTTTACATCGCCTGGCGCACCTCGCGGAACCAGAGCGAGAACCAAGGCGGGGTGGAAGGGGGCGCGATGCGGGGGAGATCGCCGTCCGAGATCGGCACCGACGAGTACAGCGATGCGGCGGCCGACAAGGAGGCCCGCGCCGGCATGAGGCCCGCGGAGCCGCCTCGCGCCGTCCACGTCCAGCCGCAGAGGCCGATAAGGGAGATGAGGGTGCTCTACAATGAAAAGATATAGAGCGCATCCGTCCGACTGGGTTTGTATTCACTTTCTCTTTTTGCTGCTGTGCTGCGTGCTCTCTGGTGAGGGCAGCCGGCCTACACTCAGGAAACGCTCGAGATGATGCCTTACATATATTAATTTCTACTTTGCTCTAGTTGACGCTTTTCTTTTTTCACTTCTATACCCCGTTATTTTAGGCAATAAATATTCATGTTCGAACAAGACTCTCTCTCTCTCATGTATAGGCGTGCTGTCTGTGCTCTTGATACGTTGAGGAAACCGTTGCGCCATCGTGAATTTATTTCATCCCAGGGCGCCTACGAAAGCAAAGACCGGAACATATTCGTCCCTTCCAACCGCGCGGGAGCCCAGAAGCGACCTGCATACAAGACGACGCGTCCGAAATGATCCTTTTCCCCCTACCCAAAATCAGTCCAGCAGCCGCGCCAGCCATCCAAGCCTAGTGATGGGGGACGCGCGCGGCTCTCGCGTCCGACTTACGCGCAATAGACTCCTCTAGGTTTCCGACGTCCCTGCCCGAAACGTCAAGATCAGATCGAACGCCCGTTGAGAATAAAACAAGAGCACCAAGGATCAGCCCAAGGCCGGTCAACGGAAAATTAACCACGAGATGCATCCATCATGCCGGCCATTACAAATGACAATAAGTGAGGTTAATTATTTATATAGTAAAAAGTAAAGATAATGCCACCTATGTAGGAAGGGGAGGCAAAGAAAGGCCCCAGCCCTCCTTTGTCATTGCCAAGCAGAAGGGACAAAAACAGACTCAAGGTTAAAGATATTTGGAGGACATGATGACGAGAATAGGGGAATATTAGGGGGCATGATTTGATCGTGACAGAAATAGCAACATCAAGAGCATTACAACCATCGTCACCTCGACGGGCGCAGGTGCTCGACGCCGAGCCCTATAAACTCAAACAGGAGTGGTATGCCCTCGACGCTGAGCCATGCGATGCCTGCCATGACGCATAGACCGTTAGTTTTGACGCTGGGGGCGGGTGCGGGTGGTACGCAAAAAAGACAGAACCAAAGAGCACAAAACTTACCACAGTAGACAATCAGCTTGGTGACCACCTCGACATCGTACCTCACGCGCGGCTTGACGAGCCTCTCAAACATCTCCATGTCGCCCAGCTCGTCCTGGTGCGCAATGAACATGTCGGGCTCGTCGTCGCCGTTGCCGCCGTCGTCCGCCGTCGGGCTGAGCACCACGGTCCCCTGGCCCATCATGGACTCGTACTCGGCCAGCGTGCCGCCGCTGCGGAGGTTGTATCCGTGGCCGGCGGCGGGAGACACCGGGACGGGACTCTGCTGGCGGCCAGACGTGTACGCCGCGACGGCGTCGTCCCTCGCGCCGCCGTCGTCACCGTCACCACCAGCCTCCTCGCGCAGGTCGCGCAGGCTCGGCTTGCTGCCCAGGCTCGCGTTGCTGCCGATGCTCTCGCGGCGCCTGCGCTCGCGGTACGCCAGCGTCTCGTAGGCGTCGGCCGCGCTCTGCGGGCCGATGCTCACACTGCGCCCGCGCCGCCCGCCCACGCGCCGGATGCTGCGCACAATGTCGGGCAGCTCGCTGACGGCGGGCAGGACCGTGTCGGTGCGCAGGCGGAGCAGGTCCGGGATGTTCTTGTACTCGCTCGCGCGCATGAAGAAGCGGCGCGGCAGCGACAGGCCCCGGTCCTCGATGGCGCGGAACAGGTAAGGGAGCGCCTTGAGGAGGGCCGGCTTCATGGCCTCGCGCCAGGCGAAGATGACGACGATGCCCGACACCAGCCGCGCCGCGACGGTGGGCCAGCCCAGGTCCGGCAGCGGGAAGGGGTGGGCGGCCGGCCAGGCGAAGGCGGAGCGGCCGTAGTGCCAGGAGCCGGCGTCGACGCCGATCATGACGCCGGCGAAGGCGACGCTGTCGTCGAAGCAGGGGCAGTCGTCGGCGGGCTCGGGGTGGATGCGGACGAGGACGACGATGACGAGGGCGAGGACCAGGGGCGCGCGCCAGGTGCTCTCGTGCATGTAGGCGGCCAGGACGGGCCCGTAGTAGAACTCGACGAAGGAAATGGCGGCGCCCATGGCGGAGCCGATGATGACATCGAGGAAGCCGTGCATGCCGCAGTACAGGCGGCCGAGGACGATGGAGGCGGCGTAGAAGTAGCTCAGCCCCTCGAGGAAGAGCTTGGTGCTGGGCGCGAGCGTGTTGCTGGGGTCGTGGAGCATCAGGATGGCCAGGACGGCGACCGAGACGGCGTTGGCCGAGTGGGTGGACGGGAAGCCGTACTCGAGCGCGGCGGAGCCAGACATGGTGATGCGGTGCAGCGGCGGCGAGAGCGGACGGGGCAGCGAGAGCAGATCCTTGACGAAGCCGGTCAGGAAGACGCCGGAGCCGAGGATGTGGATGAGCCTGGGGGGCGTGTGGCAAGGGCCGGTCAGCAACGAGAGCGAGGGTCCAAGGCGGGGGAGATGCACTCACGACTGGCCAAACTCCTTGAAGCCGCACCAGAACATGATGGGCAGGCCGATCATGAAGAAGGTGTGGGTGCCCAGGTTGGCCGTGATGGCGAAGTAGCTGTCGAGGGCGGGCGTGCGCATCTTGCTCTGCATCCAGGCCAGGTACGGCGTCTCCCACCGGACCAGGGGCAGCATCTTTTGTCGCAGCGAGTACCTCCATTGGGGGAGAGCGCGCTTGTCTAGGAGAGAAAAGTGGTCGGTCAGTTAGATGTGCTTTTTGCTTCGTTCCGCAGCGCAACGCGACAGAGTAGCAGAGGAGCAGACGTACAGTGATGTAAGCTCTTGAGCCCGGCGTCGATCACGTCGGCGCCGGCCCCCTTGCCGCCGTGGGCGTGGGCGTAGTCACCCTGGGCAGCGGCGGAGGACCCGTCGGCGGTCGTCACCAGCACTGTTGGGCGCGGCGGCTGGTGGTGCGCAGAGCCATTGGCCGCCTTCTTGCCGTTCTTGGGTAGCAGCTGCGAGCCAGGGCTCGAGCCGCTGGCTGAGGAATTCATGTCGGCGTCGGCTCGGCAGGCATCCAAGCTCGTGCTCTGAGGGCGACGAAAGGGCACAAAGCAGAAGCAAAAGGCTGGCTTCTGCGCGGATCGCGCCGCAACGCGCTTGCGGTTCGTCAATTGTTCGGCCCCGCGGAGGGTGGGAGGGGCCTACCGGGTCGAGGTCGTGCGACACAGCGCCTGTGCTGTCTTTGCTGCCTTGTGTTGAGGAAAAGTCGGAACGAGGAGGTGACGCAGCAGCATGGAACTGGAGGCCGCAACACAGGTACAGGTACCAAAAATGCAATTGAATTCCGTCAACGGCGACGTTGCGTTCGTCCCGGGTCAGAATAGAAAAAACCCGTCTTTGAGATAATCCACTTCCTTCGACTTCTCGCAACGTCACCCACTTCGGAGCTGCCCCGTTTATTTCTTGGGTGCTCGCAGCAAATTTGTCTGGTTTCCCTGCTCGAGACAAGGCACTGGCTGGATCCTCCTGCGCGATCGCCTAGGGCCAGGACCCCGGGTCATCGACGATTGTCGAGGGTGCGCTCACAGCGCTGTGGCGGGAAGCAGGCCCCACCTCAATGCAAGGCCCTCAATTGTCTGCCAGTCGGCGCCAGTGCCACCAGCTCGTCCGGCGAGACGCTATTTAAAATTGCAAAAGCACGGCCATCAACGGCACGCCAAAAGTGGACTGCCGCGGACGCGTACTGCGTATTTGGCACCCGCGTATCTCGGCATTGCTCCTTTGGTTTGGTAAATGTCCACCACCTGTTGGTTGGCCGGCCCCCTGATATCTGTCCACCACACGTGACTGCAAGAGGAACAACACCCAGGCCTAAGCAGTCCAAGAAACAGGGGCTCTGGGCAACAAAAAATGGCCGCCCCCAAAAAGCTGGCCGGCAAGCTCGCCGTCATCACCGGCGGCGGCTCCGGCATCGGCCGCGCCATCGCCAAGCGCTTCGCCGCCGACGGCGCCAGCTGCGTCCTCGTCGGGCGGAGCTCCATCAAGCTCCGCGACACCGTCCTGGCCCTCGACCGGCCCGCCGACCACTCCATCTGCACCGGCGACGTCACCAGGCCCGAGCTGTGGGACAAGCTGGGTCTCCACTTTGTAAACCTCCCCCATATCCTCTTTGCTTTTGTATATATGCATATGTCGTCAAAACGTCACAGAAAAGACAGTAGACTAAACTTACAATACATCGTCCTGTTGTAAATGCAGAGGGACATGGCAATCCTCGTCAACGCGGCTGGCATCTCGCAAAACAAGCTCCTCATAAGGACGCAGCCAGAGACGATAGACGCCGTCATCGACACGAACCTCAAGGGCACCATCCTGGGCTGCAAAGCGGCCGCCCTCGCCATGATCAAGTACAAGAAAGGCTGCATCATCAACGTCTCTAGCCTTCTCGGCGTCAGGGGCGGCCGTGGGGCGTCGGCTTACGCCGCCTCCAAGGCCGGTATTCTCGGTCAGTCTAGTTCGCTATTATGTGTTCTTTTCATTTTTTTTTTTTTTTTCTCTTTCGTCTTTCCTTTCGTTTCTTTCGTATCTATTCATTTCAGACCCCATAGTTCACAAGGGAGCGAATGTGTGAGGATGATGTATAACGCCACCTATATTGTGTATGTGCCCGCATGTGTGGCTCAGGGGACTAATGTCGCCTCCCCGCATCTCAACACAGGCCTCACTCGATCCCTCGCTGCCGAACTTGGCGGCGCGAACATCCGTGTGAACGCGATCATACCGGGCTATGTCAGCGACACGGGAATGACACCAGGTAAGTAGGTCCCCTTCAGCCCCCTACCGCGATCCCTTGCGCCTGTCCAGCCTTCTAGGTGATTCTTCCGTTTTTATTCCTCGGCTTCTCTTTTCTCGAGTCGCCTTCTCGGCCGGTCTAGCCAAATAGCCAGCCAGCCGCTCTGTATATATGCCCTGCGGGTGGTGATGATTGTCTATCCCTCTCTCTCAAGGGGTGAAATAAGGAGAGAGAAAAAAAAAAGATGAAAAGAAATCGGCAGGCGAAAAGAAAAGAAAAATACCCAGACAAGTCAAGCATCATGGCCCGGACAGATCCGCACAAGCTAATTTACATGTGTCACAAATCACCAGAAATCGGCGAAAAAGTCAACTCCATCCCACTCCGTCGCATGGGGACGCCAGAGGAAATCGCAGATGCTGCTGCCTTCCTCGCCACCAACGAGTACGTGAGCAATTGTATGCTCAACATCGACGGTGGCTACAGCGCCGTGTAAGTATAGTCAAGGAATGTGTAAAAAGAAGAGAAGGACGCCAGAAAGACGAAAGAGAGCCTGTGTTCGCGGTTCGAATCGGGGTTTTAGTCAAGCACGATGATCCCGGTTGCGGAGGATTTGTCGGGGATGTCGTCGATGACGATCTCGTCCCCGCTACCGCTAGTCTTGACCTTCTTCGGATCTCGGGAATCAACGTCGCCCTCGTGAGGGCGCTTGGTGCCCTGAGAAGCCGGTGACGTCTCAAGGACGACGTCCTGGTCGGCCGTGCCGTTGGACATGGTGACTCCGTTTGTCTCGGGCTCCGGGGCCTTCTTCGGCCTCTTGGGAATCTCGGGCTTCTTGTCAAGCCAGAGACCCTGGACGGGCTTCCCGCCTTCTGGTGCGCTGTAACAATAGAAATAGACTAGTTAGAAGGGGGTTCTGGTCGCATAGCATAGACACAAGATTTACACTCGCCCTTCTTGAATGTTGATGACAACATTGACGAACGGCTCCTCATCGTCATCATCAATGATGGTGACGAAGCTGTCGGGTTTGATTCCTACGCGTTATGTGTTAGTAGTGCTGCCACTCAATCAATCTCCAAGTATTCCACAGGGATATTGTATTGGGGGCTTACCGAGATCGGAAAGTTTCTTTGGGAGATTCTCAGTCTCCTCAACGTCGTATAGACATCCAACCTCGTTGTTGACGCTGAACTCCTTTCCGTCGAAGCCGAGCTCAGGTTTGATGAAGCCCTCGACAAGATCCTCCAGCGTCGCACGTGACAGGTCAACAGACACTCTCGTCTGGAAGACACTGCAGACGGGGCAGTCAGGGTTGGGGAGCCGTGGTCGGGATGGCGCGATACGGCGATCTGGGTTGAATGGTGTCAAAAAGGCCTCTTTGGCCGTCTCATAGTCGCCCCGCAGAACCTTGAATGTCTCCAGAACACAGAGCCCGGCTACGATGGCGTTGGTGGTGGCAATCGCTGGGATGATGTTGCCTGCCATCTGTTTGATGTCGAAACGCGACTTGGGCTCTATGCCAAAGACTGTGGAGCGAATGTTGGCGCTGGCAGTCACAAAGTCGAGCGTGTCCTCGTCGTCCTTGTCGAACTCGATCGTCGGCTCGGGTCCAGAAGGTGACTCGGCCTTCTGGTCCATCACGCGCTTGCTCAGCCTGCTGAGGCTGTCGACAAGGACGGCAAAATTCTCCTCCAGGGACCAGATCTTCTGACCATCTTTGAGAATGGCCTCTGTCCTGCCAAGCGCCTCGGAGGACTTTTCCTTCAGGGCGGCAAATTCGAGCGGAGATGGCGGTTTTCTGCCGTCCTTCCACATGTCCTCCATAGACCTCAACCTCTCGACGTCGGTCTTGAAGACCTTGTCGAAGAGCATTTGCGCGAATGGCTCGCTGCCAACGGCCTCGCGGATCTTCCTCAGCGCCTCGGCCTCGCGCTTCAGCTCCTCAACCTCGTTGGCGTTATCCTGGTCCGCGCTGTGGTCGATGACCGATTGGTCCTCGCTGGTGCCGAAGATCTCGTTCAGAAGGTAGCTTTTGCCCCATACGATGCAGTGTATAGGCTGGCTTGGTGTGCTCCTGATGGTGCACACTGGGAAAGACTTGGGTGGATCCTTGGGCGTGCAGTCGTAGCAGGCAGTCACGCCCTTCTTGATGACCTGCACCTGGCCGTTGAAGCCCGTGGTGCCGCTGTCGATGAGGGGCACGTCGGCGGCCAGGCACATCTTGTTGACGTGCCTGCGCGCATCGAAGTTGTCGAGGGCGTTGAAGACGACCTTGAAGGAGCGGAACCAGGCGACGTTGAACTTGGGGTCCTTGATGTCGGTCCAGTGTGCGACAATCTTGACGTTGGGGTTGAACTTTTGCGCCGCCTCCTTGGCGATCTCAGCCTTGGGTCGCTTGATGTGCTCGTGGCGGAAGAGGAACTGGCGGTTTAGGTTGCTCAGGTCGATCGTGTCGAGGTCTACCGCGTGAATCTCGCCAAAGCCAGTCAAGGCCAGGTTTTTAAGCAGCTCGCAGCCGATTCCGCCGGCACCGACCATCAGAACACGCGCCTGTAGAGTGCGTCAGCTAAGTCGCTGCAAAAAAACGGCAGGCACGCTCGAGCGACGGCGCAGGAGTTGTGGGGCTGGCAGCAAGCGTGTGCGGCCAACAGCCACCCAGAGGGCTCGGGCGAGGGCTCACCTGTTTGACATGGGCATTGAGTGCGCGTCCCAGTGACTGGCTATTGAAGGAATCGCGATTTCTGGGAGGAGCAGGCGCTGTCGTCGGGGGCGGTTGCCGAGACTGGACGGTGTATTGCGCCGTCGGCAACGCAGAAGCCGGCGGATATACTGGTTGCTGCGCGAGCGGCGCTAGTTGTTGTTGCGCGACGGGCGTGGACACGGGCGCAGGCGTGGGAACGTTCGGCGGTGCGGGCGCGAGGTCCCGGGCAGATGAGCCCTGGGTGCTGCCGGACGTGGCCATTGTGGGTGATGATGCGGTCTCGAGGGTGCTGCAACGCGGCGGGTGCAGCTCTGATCGCGTTGTCAAGGTGCAGAGCGCCGCATGAGATGGGCGAGGGAGGCAAGGCTGGCTGCTGCAGCGCAAACGATATGGCGTCTGGGTTCTGGATTCTGGGGTCTAGTCTAGATAGCGATGTTCCTGCTTGGGAGGCCGGCCGAGGGAGGACGGACGGGACCGGCTCGAGGCGTGGGAGGTGTGGTGTGACGAAGGTTGGCGCACGTTGTTCGTGGCTCGGATCAATCAGTGATGGGTGTTGCAGCCGCCCGCGAGACGCACTCGGGTGGGTCGAAAAGCGCCAGAAGCTGCCTCCAAAGACTGCCTCGAGCTGTCAGAATCCAATGGCTGACGTAATTGGTCGGTGCGTCTCGGTGGTGCTTGCGCCTGTAGGGATGCCAAAGGGGTTAGGGTCGTCACACGACGGGCATCACGGCACTGCAGCTGAATTCCCGACATCGGTGAGGGAAGCGGGTGTGTTTTTGCTGATGAATCCCAGTCCATCAGTAGGCTCTGCCTTTTCATTGAGTGCGAGTCGGTGACCAGCCGTGAGTGACCTGGCTGCGTGGCTAAATGCTTTGTGTGTTGCACCGTCAACTCGAGATTTTCGTGCTTGTGATCCGATCCTGGCGACATCCTAGAAAACGGGCAGCCAGCTGCGAGGTTGGTGCAGGGTTTCACTGCCCCTCCAGGCGACCCGCAGCGACTGCATGCTCCAGGAGCCGCCCTGCCCCTGCCGCTGCAGCGCCTGGGCAATCTGGTAGATATTTTATATCCCAGCGGGCTACCAGGGAGACCGCTTCAAGGTCAAGCCTTCAAACAAGCCAACTGTTTCTTCCCAAACACCGAGGTAGCGGCTGGAAAAGAATTGTCCACTTTGACCGACAGCAGACGACCCGCAGACTGCAGGCAGAATGTCCGACGACGAGGCCGACCCCGAGCTCCTGGAGCTGCTGCGGCAGCACATCCAGGGCCGGCTCAACGTGAGCGACGAGCCCGAGACGGGCGTGCTCGAGGACGCCGAGTACGTCTACGACAACTCGATCGACGTCGCCCTGGACATGCGGGGCACCAAGAGCGCCGCCGAGGCCATCTACTCGGTCATGCAGCACCGGGGGTACTCGACCGCCACCTGGAGCGAGCACGAGCTGCACCCAAAGGACAGGGACGACGCCACCGTCGCCTTCATCTTCGCCATGGACCTGCTCAACTTCAGCTTCTGGTCCGAGCTGCCCGGCGGTGAGCGCTTCGCCGTCGAGTACCGTGGCAAGACGTGGACCGGCTACTGGAGCCTCGTCGCGGCGCTACAAAGGGCGCTGGAAGAAGGTAAGTCAAGTTTGGTCATTATTTTTTCTTTCTGCCTATGTCGGTTTAGAGAGCCGATGTCCGGCGCCGAGAGACATGGATTCTGTTCCGTCCCTCACCGCCAATGCCATGGATATCGGGAGCGGTCGTATTGAACGTGACGATGAACAAACCAAAAAGAGATTCCAATCACCAGCTCCGACTTTTGGCAGAGCGAGGACGAGTGCAACATGGAGTTGATGAAACACGTTTTCCGCTCCGCCACGGACGAGGAGATGCCCCTGCTAGAGGAGCGCCTCGCCTGCCTTCGCGAGGCCGGCCAGGTGCTCTACGAAGTATGTCTCAACTCCCTGTGCATGAAACATTATGAGAAAGAAGAAAAAAATGAAAAGAAAAGAAAGAAAAAGGGCGCCGGTGGGAAAATATGACGAGAGAGGCCCAATCCCCAGAATCATAAAAGACCGTAACACTTTGCTTACTCCACGGTTCCGTCGCATCCCTCTCCGACGACAGAAGTACTCGTGTAGCCCCGTAAACGTGATAGCCGCCGCCCAGAACTCGGCTGCGCGGCTGGTGAACATCCTTGCGCGCGACTTCCCCTGCCTCCGGGACGAGCACCGGTTCGAGGGCCGCAAGAAGCCCGTCCGGTTCCTGAAGCGCGCCCAGATCTTCGTCGCCGACGTCTGGGCATGCTTCCAGGGGGAGGGGCACGGCGCCTTCCGGGACGTCGACAAGCTCACCATGTTTGCCGACTACCGGATCCCTCAGATCCTCAGCACGATGGGCTGCATCGGCTTCAGCCCGCCCCTGGACAACGCCATCCGGGCCAAGAAGCTGCTGGATTCTGGGGGAACCTGGGAGCTGCAGCTGAGGGGTCAGTTTGTTTTATTCTTTCTCTCTTTTCCTCTCGGAATCACCAACCCCGGCGCAAATATTGAGTAATAGTGGAATACCGTGGACTAACTCCCCAACAGCATGCAGTATATGGTGCGTGGAACTCATCAGGAGGGAGATCAAGCGGAATCATCCAGACACCAAGATCAACGCCATCCTCATCGACTTCTTTCTGTATGATCTGATGAAGGAAAAGGAGGCTGCAGGAACGGAGGTTATACCACACCATAGGACGAGAAGCATCTGGTATTGAGAAGGCCTAGTGGCCATGACGGAGAGCTGGAAAGGCAGAATAAAGTTTGGGTTGGTTTTGCCATTTCGACAGCCCGACCCGGCCTAGAAAGATGAAGCAAAAAGAAAAGAGAGAGATGCAAGATGTACAATACAAACGCCAGCGCCACCTAATACCGACCGACGCCATCATATCAGACAACTAAGCAAAAGCAAGAGAGGGTGGGCATGGGGCTCGTTGCTCCATGTCCCAAACACACAAGCGGGAGAGAGAGACCGTGACTCGGAAAGAAGGCAGAAGACTTCAAGCAAGATCAGGATCAGTCGCACTAGGGTTCATGATTTCATCCATGTGAGCCCTCGAGGGGCCCCCCTTCTCCTCCTTCAACAGGACAGCGAGCACCTCGATAGGCGGCCTCAGCCCAAGCTTCTCGGCCCGGTTCCACCGCTTGATGCGCGAAACACCGATGCACGGCTGAACGAGGGACGGGTTAGTTTACTTGCTCGGCAAATCCTGTCCATGGAGACTCTGTGCCAGAAATAAGAAACTCACCCCATATTGAGAGCTGACATCAAAGTACCGCAGCACCTTCTCGTTGACGTGCAGGTCCCCCTGGTGCACCCTGGGCGCCAGCCGCTGCGCCTCCAGCGACCTCCAGTACCGCCCGACCTGCGCGTCGCTGACCTGCTCGGCCTCGAGCTCTGATGCAGACTTGACGGGCGCCGGCGCCGGCGCTGTCGTGTACTGCTCCTCCTCCGCCTCCTCCTCCTCCTCCTCTTCAACATCATCCTTGACCGGAACGTCCACCACCTCGGGGACAGGGGCAGCAGGGGCCTTCTCCGGAGCCGGCACCTGCTTGGGTGCTGCCAGGTCCTTGCCGACGGCCCTGGCGGCGGACGGCTTGGTGACGCGGTGCGCGAAGCTCAGCTTGGACTGCCTGCCCGGGCCGGTCGCAGCGGCGTGGGCGCCAGTCGATTTGCGCGACGGGGGCATCCTTTCAGGTTCGGAGATGCCGGCTTTGATGTGGGCGGTGTGTTGTGGGTAGGTTGTGGAGAGGGAGGGTTCCTGGTGATATACTGGCGGGATTATGGATTGCACAGATGCCCGAAATCTCGCCTTGGGTTTCGTCTCCTTCTCAATGTGTGGGCATGAATTGTTTAATTTGTTTTGTTGCCGTCGCTTGATGTTGTTGAAATGAAAGAGCACCGGACGATGGACAACGGGAGTGGAGTGAAACGACGTCCACCAAAACCGCTGGGAGCTGAAGGTGCAGTCCGCTTGGCTGGCGGGGCAACACCAAACTGACTCGAAAGCACGTGACTCTTCTGGGCTCATCCATTTTCGACACAGCCAATGAGGTCTCGGCTAATTGTCAATATGACATTCCTTTCAGGGCCACTTATTCGGCTAGCATCAGGAAGTTTCCTTGAAGTAAAGTGCTGCGTTAAGACAGCATTCTGTTGATATTTTTGGATTGAGCGCATGGCCCCCGTCTGGGGTTTGGAGTAAAACTGGGACCTTCTTAGAGACGATGGAGAAAGCCCATATTACAGAATAAATGGGCTCACAAGGCTTGCTGGAGGGGGAGATTCGTACGTGTCAATGCAGTTGCCCGAGGATATGGGTGAGGCGTTACAACCAACAGCCGTGGCCCACAGTCAGCTGCGCAAGGGTTCTAGCATGAGCAAACGACACACAACCAGCATGACCATCAACCCTGCTGCTGCCGCTCCGACTGCTCCTCCTCCTTCTCTTCCTCCTCCACCTTCGCCGCCCACCACGCCTCGAGCCCCGCAACATCACACCAAGGCAAGTGCCTCGGCGCCTCAAGCCACCACGGCCCACCGTCCCTCGGCTTATCACTAGCATACTTCTTCAAACTACCCCCATCAAACTGGTGATTCTTAACACCTAGCAGCAGCACCACAGCCCCCGGGACCGGCGCAACAGGTTCGAACTGCTCCGGATCGAGAAACACCGTCAACGAGACCCGCTTGCTCGTGGACGGGTCCGCCAGGCGCGCGGTGCGCTGCATGTACGAGGGCGGCAGCAGCGACGGCTCCGGCCGCGACAGCTCCACCACCACGGCCAGCACGTTGACCATCCAGTTCTGCTTGAAGGGCAGCAGCGGGATCGCGCGCAGCGGCGTGAGCTTCAGCGGCCGCGACAGGTCGTGGCAGGCCCAGGCAGGTGGGGTCCCACTCCCGCTCCAGGGCGTGGCGGCGGTTTGTCGTCGTGTGGTCGCTCCCCCAGTCACCACCACCGCCCCCGACGGCGCTTTTTCGTAGACCTGGTTGCTGCTGCCGCTGCTGCTGCGAGCTTGCTGAAGTCCCTTGTCCGCCGGACGCACCACATCGCGAGATTGCGCCGCGGAGGGCTCTGACGGCGCGTCTCGCGTGCTCGCTGCGGATAAAAACCCGGCCACTGGAAATGGCTGCTTCTGCTTCCGTTTCCGACCGGCCACAGCGGGAGGCTTCCGAGGGACGACAGTGACGCGGCGCTTCGGAGCGACTTCCCCATCATCAGCCCCCGTAGCCTGCTCAGCTGGAGCAGGGGGCCTAGGCTTCGACAGCGGCGTGACAACCTCGACGACGAGGAAAACCGTAGGCCGCGTCTCCGACGACGGAGCCTCGGGCTGCACAACCCGCAGCCAAAAGTCGTCCAGTCGCACGAAGGAGCCTTCGTAGATCATGCCCCCGTGGACGAGCTCGTGCGCCGCCGGCCGGAGGAAGGCCTGCATGCACACGCCCCCGCCATCGGCGAGGAGGAGCCGGACGGCGCGGAGATGCCGGCCGCGCCGGCGCTGCCGTTTCCGGGTCGCGCGCTGCTGTTTGGCCGCGGCGGAGGTCCGATTGGGAGCGACGATGGGCTTGGTCACTGTGTCGACCTTCTCGACGAGGAAGACGGAGCCCGAGATGCAGTCTTCCGACTGCAGTAGCTCTGCGATGAGCGGCTTCAGCTGCGGAAGCTCCTCCCCCCTTTTCAAGGTGCGCAGATTTGGGCGCCCCCGAGCCATTAAAGTAACTGCCCAGCTTAGCCTGGATTGATTGTGACATGAAATTGCGTTAGAGACATGTCAATGAGATACGGGTTGCGTTGTCGGATCTCGAGATTTAGATCATTGCAAAGAGGTATGAACGTTCAATGTCGAGAGTCGTCGCGTTGTGGCGGAATCTGAGTTTGAGCGCGTCTGATGTCAATGAAGGCGAAAACCGCACCGAACCCTAACCCTGCAAACCGCGGTGCTGGGACGGATTTAGCTTCCATATCAAGAACAAAAGTTGCATAAAATCACATTTTCGGACTTTCCGATTGAAGATGGAGCTGGGGTCTCAATACGGACCTGTCACGCAGTGCAGCGTTGGCCACGACTGCGGGATCACATATTCCCCCTGCTGCATGCATCTACTCCCGGTCAGAAAAGACAGACATGTGAAGGGACACGTGGTGCGGTTGAGACAAATGGAATTCCACTACGGTATCAAAGCTAACACTCTACTATAGAGGGCCAAACAGGGGAAGCGGCTGGATCATTAGAAAGAACTGTCAAGGGGAAAAATACTGTGGAAAGCTTTTTCGGCCGGGGGTAATACGAGAAAGGAAGTCAGACGTAATAAAAGCCTTGTGTTGGTTGTCGAAAAAAGAGTCCAAGCCACAGCGCGGGAAGGGAGAAGGGAAGGGGAGTTCCCGCCGAACAACAAAAAAAAAGAAGCCGTCCAGTTCCTCAAAGGCCAAAGGGGGTATAGACCTGCGCCGCCTTCATGCCCACATCACCAATGACCTGGGAACAAAACAGACCGCCTGGCTTGCCTGCCGCGGGTTCCTCCCTGGGAGCTTTTGCTGAGGTGTCCATGGGGTCAGGGTCGCGCGAGAGGCATGCCGGACTGCATGGTGACGGATGCCGCCGCCCAGGCGATCGGCCGTCAGGCACATGTATCAATGAATCCAAGCAGCGCCGGGATAGTCACCATATATGATTGGCGACACCTAGTAGCCGTTCATAGTCATCCTTTGCGAGCCGCGGCTCATCTCGCGGTCAGCGGCGGGCGAGATCGGCCTACTTCCATGGCCCTGCGCGCTGGGGTCCTTGAGAGCAAGCAGCTGCTTGGCGCGGAAGGTCTCGTAGTGGATCTGCGAGGTCGTCTCGATGAGGTCCTGCAGATGCGTCCGCAGCAGGAAGTTACGCAGCTGCACAAACTCGCAGTGGTCCTCATCCTCGACGTTGATGACGCCCCACCTGTTCTGGCGCCCGCGGACCTGCTTGCCATTGACAATGATGGATTTCTCGGAACCGACAACGGCGAAGGGAACAGTAGTCTAGATTGGAAAGAATGTGCGTTAGCAACCCGCATTGCCTCGTAGGTTCGAGCGTTTTGTCCGCAGCCTGCGGACTGTGGCTGTCCGCGCAGCTCGGGGCAAGTGCTCACCTTTATCTGCTGGTTGACCGAACGCTCGTCCTCGTCGAGGTCGTCATTGTCATAGGGGTACATCTTCAAGTTGTGGAAGGCAAACTCCTCCTTGATGCGCTCCTTGAAGGCCATGCGCTCCTCGAGGGTCAGGGAGTCGGCCTTGGCAATGACGGGGACGACATTGACGACGTCGGACAGCTTCTTGAGAACCACAATATCAATGGGCTTCAGCGAATGGCCCGAGGGCTGGATGAAGAACAGGCAGCAGTGGATGCGGGTGTCCTGAATGTAGCGCTCACGCTGGGCGGTGAGCTCCTTGCGGAGGTACGCAGAATGCTGGTCCTTGATGTACTTGACGATAGGGTCCCAGCAGCGGTCGTTGTTGATCAGGTCGCCGTATCCGGGAGTGTCGACAATGTTAAGCCGCAGGCGGACACCGTTCTCCTCGATGATGTGCGACACGGGGTGAATCTCGGTCGTCGACCGAATCACCTCCTCCGGGTGGTGCCTGCCCTTGCTCTCGATCAGGTGCGAGGCGAAGATGGTGTTGATCAGGGTCGACTTTCCCAGACCGGTTTGGCCTGTAGAGCAGAGAGAAGCATCCAGCCGTCAGTAAATATGGTCATTGCCGGTCACGAGTACGCCTTTTTAAACTCCGTCGCGTGGCGCAAAACTCTCTTGGACGCGTGGACAGGCAGACTCTATTCGTCCGAATCACGCCAGATGCACGAGACGGGGCTGCCACGAGGAACTCACCGACGCAGATGATGTTGAACTGGAAGCCGCGCTTCAGCAGCTTGCGCTCGATCTGGGACGTGATGCTGTCGAAACCGACATGGCTTTGTGGGTAGATGGTGGCTGCGGGCATGGACGCCATGGTTGCTGGTGAAGATGGATGGGTGACTTTGGGCGTCGTCTCCTGCTGCCGCTGCTTCTTTCTGACCGAGGCGGCCGATTGTGTATTATAAAACCGCGAAGGCGGGAGTATGGGAGGAAGAGTTGGACCTGGACGCGACGTGCAACGAGAGGCGAAAGCAGCAAGAATGGGTATCTCTGAGAATTATGATGGCGAGCAGGATTGCAAGCCGTGGAAAGCGGCGGTGGGAATTGGGATGGGCTCCTGAGCAACCTTTGCTTTGCTTCCCGCCTCTCTCGTGCCAAACAATAATTTCCGTGCAAGGGGGAGAGAGCAAGGGTCGACCGGGTCCCACAGAAGGGGAAAGGGGTCGCCCGCGCCTGGTTGGCTGCTTGGTGCCCGTGCACGGGTCCTCCGCCTTGTTCCACAGCACTCCTGCATCTGCAGGGATTGGGCAAGTGCTGGCAGTGGGGCGACAGCTGCCACGGGAACCTCACCTTGTGATTGCCGGCTGCCAGCGAGCCAATGTGCGCCTGGCTGATCGGCAGATGCCGCACGCGCCAAATAATTTTTTGGTCGGAAGCTCAGCGATGCCGGCTCCGTGATAATCGGCGACGCCGCGGCACACAACAAACCTCACCCCGGAAGTACCCAATTGACGAATGCGAACACTCCAGACACGATTTGTCGACCCAGAAGCTCTCTGCTCGACTCGAAAACTCAGCCTCCGCGGACCCTTCCGCCGGGCTAAGTCAGCTCTGCTCCTTCCAGCGCGAGGCTGACAATTGCCCGCGACACTACCTACAGCACGATAGCCATTGGCGCACACCATTGGCATCTCATGGCCGCAACCATGGCGTCCCAGCAGCTCAGGCTATCGTACGGGTCACTGTTCCCCAGGCTGTCGCTCTTCTCCTCGCCTGCCCGCTCGTCGAGGTTACAGCTCCGCCAAATATCCCTGCCGCTCCTCCCGTCACTCAGAGTCGCCATCCCAGCCATAAGTCTAGGGCTGCCGTCAGTGCCTGAGTTGCTAGGGGAAATATGGGAGGGGATTCTGAAGGCGGTGCCAAAAAAGAAGGTGTCACACATGAAGAAACGCCACCGACAGATGGCAGGCAAGGCACTAAAGGACGTCACAGCGCTCTGCAAGTGCCCAGCATGTGGGAACCTGAAGAGGATGCACTACCTGTGCCCACACTGCCTGAAGAGTAGGGCCGTCCCATATATATCATCGTTTCCCAACCCTGACGTCCGGTCTACTGACAGCCACTCCTGTAGAGGTCCAGAAGGCGCTGAAGGATAAGCATGCGGAAGACGGCGAGCTCAGCTAGATGGCCGGCTAGCTTTGGTTGTGTCGTTTTCAAGGTCATAGATACCTACCTATCCGAGAGCCATACGGCCGTCTTGGACACAAAACCGACATAGTCCCAGGTCATGGTTGTATGATAATGTGTTCCAAAAAGGTCCGTCTCTATAAGCAGAGGGAAAGACAATGAATCATCCGGAACAATACACACACATCGGGGGCCTGCTTAGCAATACCCCAGTCGACATTGAGGATGCCCCTTTGTGGCCAGAACTGGAGAAACCGACGGTGGTGAGGCGACGCGGCGAAACGGGGCACCAAGTGTTGATAGACCCGTGACTATGACATGGAGCCTGGCGGTCATATCTAGAGAGGCTAGTGCACTGAATATTCCTTGGAGGCCCGCTCCTTGATCATCAGTCAACAAGGGAGAACTTGCGGCGAAAAAGAATAGTCTTCAACCGGCCGACACCGACATAACGACAGTATAAAATGTCCTCTCGTGGCTTGAACCAGCACATACGACCATACCCACTGGAATATACCCTAGTCAAACCAGTGAGGGCCTTTTTGACTAGAACAATGGCCGCCCGCCATTGGCGCCCCACCCTCTCTGCCCCTCTCCATGCTCCACACCTTGTAGATGCAGCACCTCCCTCCGATTTCTGAACGTTTCTCCCTGAGAACGGAATTCTGTCGTCAGGCACATCTCCTGGCCGTACGCCAGTCCGCTGCCACCAACGGACCGCCGCCACCACCTTGATGCCCACCCCCCTGCCCGCCGCCGCCATGGAGAGGACGGTCACAAAAGCCTGCGGCCCGCCTCGTCGAGGGGGGGCCGGCCGCATTTCCCTGCGCTCCTACCGACACCACAAGACGAACGGCCATTCCCCCGCGCTCCCGAGGTCCTTTTGCGTATACGTCGTTGGTTGCGGTTGACCAGCGGCAAGGGGAAGACGTGATGGCGTCTTTACCAGCGGGTACTTCTGTCAGGACCACGAGACCGGTTCAGGCCTATCGGGCTTGCCGAGCACGAGAAGAAGACAGGCGCCGAGATGCTTTCGCAAACCTTGCCAAATTCGCCGGGAAGCCATTGTGCGATGCACGCGACTGCAGTGAAAGCTTCCGCCGTGCACAAGAGGCAGTGATGAAATCATGGAAGATGTACGTCCCAAATACACTCTCCTCCCTTTTTGTTTTTGCCACATTATTGATATCTTAATCCCTAGGTTTTTTGAAGGCGTTATCACCTGGGGCCATGTTGCTCATTTTCTTCGTAGCCGGAATCGTTACTTTCGTCATCTCCCGTTGCCTACCAACCAAACGGGGGCCTCTCCCGGACGAGCCGCAGGCCGCCGTCCCTTGCGACGGCATAAAGCTAAGGCACCCTGCCGTCCAGTACTTTGCAGATATCCTCGCTCGGCACCCCGAATCGCTCCCGGATCCGGTTCGAAACGTCATTTGCGAGGTCGACCAGATGCTGATAGCGTGCTGCGCCACGCATCGCGGGGGGCACCCGATTGACATCTCCGCCATTGTTGCCGCAGCAGGCGACGGCGAGGACTGGGGCGAGCTACTCAACCACCCGATCGGGCGTCTGCCGGGGCTGCAGGCCATGGTGATGCGCGTCCTCGCCCGCTGGATGAACCCCAACGGCAACCCGGACCAGACTCTGCTCCCGCCAGGCCTCCTCCGCCTCTACCAGACCATCATCTCCAAGCTCGGAGGGAAGCCGGGCCTCCAGGCAGCCCGGAACGCCTGGCTCAACGTCACCCTGAACATGATGTGCGAGGCTACGTCGGAGTTTGGCCTAGGGTACCCTTACGGATATGCCTTTGCCGAAGATGACCCTAGGCTTCTCAACGTGCTCAAGCTCGAGGAGCTGCTCGCTGAGCTACTCGAGCCCTTCGGTTATACCGCGGAAGAGATTGCGCAGTTCCCCGAGGAGGAGAGGGGGTCGTTCGAGGGCATACGCTCCTAGCAAGGCCGCAGGCTCCTCCGCAACACCACCAGGGACGCCGCGAGGTACCGCGTCGCCACCGCACCGGGCGCGGACGAGACCGGCGGCGGCGGCGCGCCGGGCGTGGAATGGCGTGAGACCCTGTGGCCCAGGTTCTCGCTTCACAGCTTGTCGGGTTGGTACTACGCCAGCTGGCATGCCGATGTCACCGGGGTCAGGGACCCGCTGTTGCCGTGGGAAGACGAGTCGGAGGATGAGGGCCCTACTGCTGAAGATGCCCTAGGTTCGGCAGGCAGTTGGCGAGAAGGCGTGGCCACCCTACGCCTTCGCCTATGAGGCATCAGCTGCTTTGCGATGCGAGCAGCAAATGTCCAAAGGGATCGGCCGCGACGAAGCAACCTCGAAGAAGTTGTCCGAGGACCAGTACAAAATCAGGGCTGCCTTGCTGATTTGGCACCTGCACCGGCCCTCCGCTCCTCCGGGCCGCAATGGATAGATTTCCCTGATTTCGTTTCACGTTCTCTCTCTGGTTCTCTCTCTGGTTCTCTGGCAGCCCCTTTGGCAGCCCCTTTGCAACAGTTTACTTTCTTTCTGGCAATGTCTTGGCAGTATCTTTGACAGTCTTGTTGGCAGCTCCTTTTACGCAGAATATCATACTGTCATAGCTGCCAAACGCAAACCGCCGTGTAGCTCAAGGAGCTCATCAATTATAGCATCTGGTTTCCGCACGCTCTCTCAAATGCCCGTCTCCTCCTCCCTTTGGCGTCGTGATGCAACAGTGGGAGGGAGCCCTTGAACACCAGGACCAGGGACTTGCTCTCCTAGGGTGGGCGAAAACGGAGGGAAAGGAGAACCAGGGATACACGTAGATGCAGAGAGAGGTCGACAGCATATGCTATTGTTCGATGCATGTGATTCTAGTACATTGTGCCTATCAGCCTCAACTGCTATGCGCAGCCATCAACGCGTAAACCTGCTGCGCCGCCTTTGGGATTTTGTTCTTGCCGCCGCCTGGGCCGGCCTCGATCTCCATCATCTCGGCGGCCCAGTCGCAGATGGTGCGGGCCAGGTGCTCGACCTGCTCCTCGGTGTTTGCGGCGTGGAACATGAGGCGGATGCGGCTCTGGCCGCGCGGCACGGTGGGGTAGTCGACGGGGAAGGCCGAGATTCCGGCCAGCTGCAGCTGGAAGACGAGCCACCAGACGTAGCGCTGGCGCGACCGCAGCGGCACGATGTGCGCGTTGAACTCGCGCTCCTCCCAGTCCTCGATGACGGGTATGTTGAGGATGCCCTCCTCGTTGGCCCGGGCCCAGTGCGGGTTGGACTGGATGGTCTTGAAGAAGTGCTTGACCAGGTGCTGGATGTTGTCTTGGTACTGTTTGGGCGGTCAGTTTTCTGTGTCGTTTAATACGGGAAGGGGTTGCATGCCTTTTGCGTCTCGCCATCGGCCATGAGCTTGTATGCCGCCCTGATGCCGGCGACGGTCGGGAATGAGGGGGCGGTCGTGTAGATGACGGAGCGGGCAAAGTTCATGATGGTGTTGCGGACCGAGTCGTTCCCGAGGATGACGGCTGGTTGACACGCGAACTGGGGGGGTCAGTAGTCTGCTTCGCTGCACGGCGCGGATGGGAGGCGTATCCTCTCACCTCCGGTCGACGCCAGGGCCTTCCCGCAGGTGTGCAACCGCACCGCCACCTGCTTCTCGACGCCCAGCTGAGACACCAGGCCGGCGCCCTTGGGCCCCAGGATGCCGGTGGCGTGGGCCTCGTCGACGATGAAGACGGCGTTGCCCCTGGGGCACATCTCCTTGGCCACGTCCATCATCTCGAGCAGCGGGCAGACGTCGCCGTCCATGCTGTAGACGCTCTCGACTGAGATGAGGAGCGAGCGTGAGCCGTCGGCGACCTGGGGCTGCGAGTCCATGACGCCGGCGATGGCCTCCTTGAGGGCGTCGACGTCGTTGTGGCGGAACTGGACGCGGCACTGGGCCAGCGACGCGCCCATGCCGTCGTGGGTGCTGGCGTGGACCAGCTCGTCGTAGACGATGGCGTCGCCGGGCCGCGGGATGGCGGCGTAGATGGCCGTGTTGGCCTCGAAACCGCTGCCGACGATGAGGGCCGTCTCGGCGCCGTGGAAGGCCGCGATCTCGGCCTCGACCTCCTCGATGTAGCCGTAGTTGCCGTCCATGAGGCGCGAGCCGCCAGAGTACATCATGAAGTCCGGGTGGCGGGCCAGCTCGTCGAGGAAGGCGCGGCGGATGACACCCGTCCTGCCCAGCGAGAGCATGTCGTTGGAGCAAAAGTCGTAGGCGTGCCCGAGCTTCCAGGCCGACTTTGTGCGCGTGAACATGGAGTGGTCCGCGCGCCGGAGGTCGAGGGCCTCCTCGAGGTTACGGAAGAAGGTCGGCGCGTCCTTCATCTGCGGCGCCTGGGGCTTTTGGCTCTTGATCCAGCCGGACAGCAGAGAGATGGCTGCCTCGGACATGTTGAGGTTTGCGAGGGGGGTACGTTGACGAGAGAAGGTCCGCGTGTTGGGTTGAGGAAATGCGTTGGTTGTGCTCGTCGTATGATGGCTGGCATGGAACGAACTACGCCATGACGCTGGTGGGTTGGTGTTTAAAAGCAAAGCCAGACTTGCAGCATCGAGCATCTGGACCTGGCATTGCGATGAAATCCCAGTCCATGGCTAGGGACCCAAGGCAAGTATCCGGAATGCTTGTTTGCAAGTCATCAGGTCAGCATGAATGCCTCGACGCAGTGCGTCGTGTCACATCTTGGCCTGGGGTCGGGGTCGGAACCCGAGGCGGCGGCACGGCGGGCCCGACATCAGCGCCGCTGAGCGGGATGCAAGGGGCCCGCGATGGGACAGGCCGTTCTGCCGAGAAGGCTTGGTCCGACCAAGAATGCAATTCATATCATCGTCCACAGCTTCCAACCGTATCGCACGAGGAAAAAAAAATAAACACACAAACTGCAGCCTTTCCCGAATCTGCTTTCGGCGCAGCAAGTCCAGGGCATCGACTATTCGGTACCAAAAATGAAGCAAGACTTGATCGGCAAGGCAAGCGACGACTGTCCACTTCCTGTTCAGAAGATTTGGGGTGAGCGCTGACGCTTGAGAAGACGGCCTTCATCACTGGAGGCGCTGGCGGATTGGGAAGAGCCCTTGCCAAAGAACTGGCGTCTCGAGGTACGCGGTCGGTAGATGTCACCCCCAGTAGAGTCTACCATTCTAACACAGCCAGGTGCACACATCACCCTCTTCTCCCGAAGCCACGACCCGCTGCAGGAGGCGAAGGAGGAGATCACGCCCTTCTGCGTCGACAAAAACCAAGATGTCAACATCGTGGAAGTCGACATGGGATATGCCCAAAAGGTAAAACCGTCATTTCCCAGTCCGGTTGTTGCGCGTCTCCAACGCCACGGCCGCTGAACTCGCTTCTCTAGGTCGACGAGGCATTCAAGTCGCAGCCCCGGGTCCCCGACATCGTCTACTGCGTGGCCGGAGGCAACTACAACCAAAACGGCTTCTTCGTCGACCTCAGCGCCAAGGACCTCGAGGACTGCATGCGCAACAACTACTTCTCCGCCGCCAACGCCGCCAAGACCCTGATGGACATCTGGCTCGCCGAGGACGCGTCGGTCCCCAAGCCGCCCCGCCAAAGGCACCGCCAACTCGTCTTCATCAACAGCGCCGCCGCGTTCCTGGGACTGCCGGGCTCCATCGCCTACACCAGTAAGTCTCGGGGTTTGTGGACATTTCGATGTGAGCCGATCAACAAGATTGACCTTTTCTTCTTCTCGCAGCCTCCAAAGCCGCCCTGCGCGCCCTGGCCGACACGCTGCGGCTCGAGGTGCTCCGGCACGACACGGCAGAGTCGCACTACTCGATCCACTGCGCCTTCCCGGGCGACTTCGTGTCGCCGGGCTTCATGAAGGAGCAGGCGACCAAGGTGCACCTGAACAAGACGATCCAGGGCCTGCACCAGCCCATCGAGAAGCTGGTCGGCAAGTTCCCGTCGTCGGAGAAGGTGGCCGCCATGATCATCAGGGCCGTCGACCGCGGCGACTTCATCGTCACGTACTCGCTCGAGCAACACGCCCTGTTCGCCAACATGATGGGCGCCTCGCCCAAGCGCGGCTGGGGCGTGGTCGACACGCTGCTGCAGCCCCTGATGAGCTGGGTCGTCATGCCGTATTTCCGGTCAAAGTGGGAGGGGCTTGCGAGGGAGGACGGCGAGCGGCTTCGGAAGTCGGGCGAATAGGTGACAGTGGTACATCCTGCTTCCTGAATGATAATGGTTGCTGTGCGCTGCGTTCAAGGCTCGGGAATGTGAATTGCAGGTACATATCGGTACTTTCAGCGCCCCCTGGATGCTCGACTGCATTCATCCATGCATAGTGCGCGCCCAGCGAACCCCGCGAGACGGGCGATATTCGGTGTCGTAGCGTCAGCGGCACGGCAAACGCTCAGGGTTACATTGGGCTCTTTGAGTCCAGACTCATTGCGCCGGCAAGCGGCTTTGCTGTGCTCTCGGGAAGGCAGTTCGGCGCGGGCCTGGGACCTAGGGAAGCGTGTGCCGATTGGCGGGCTCCCGGGTTCCGGCGCCCGACTGCAGGGCTCGGCTGATTTCCGCAGCTTGGCGCCAGTGTTAGGGAGACACGGCAAAGTCGATTTGTTGAGATAGGTACAGCACTAAAGGAAAGCCAGGGGCCACGGCCAAGGGCGGGCTCAAACGTTCCCTCCTGCCAGGATAGCTCGCACAGCTGTGCTCCAGAAGACCGAAGCCCCATTATGGATTTTTTCAGGCTCAGGAGGCGACCTGCCAGTCCAGCGACCGTGCCGACAGACACAATCATCCCCTTCCACTACTATGACGACTCCAAGCACACAAACGGCCTCTGCTTCGACTTCACGTTCCGCTTCGACGACGTCCTCGACGCCGACAGGCTGCGCGCCGCCCTCTCTCGGCTGCTAGAGCTGGGCGACTGGCGCAAGCTGGGCGCGCGCATCCGCAGGGGCACCGACGGGGCGCTCGAGTACCACGTGCCGCGGCGCTTCGACGACGCGCGCCCGGGCTTCGCCTTCTCCACGGCCGCCTTCGACGACGCCGCCGTCGACGAGCACCCGCAGGCGTCGCGCCTGGCGCGGCCGCACGACCTCGACGCGGCCGGCCTGCCCGTCGCGTTCCACGTGCCGGCGGCGCGGTCGCCCGGCTTCAAGGCCTTCATCCGCAACCCCGGCTTCCCCGAACGCCTTGACGACTGGCTGGTTTCCGACAGTCCGCAGCTGGGGCTGCACGTCATACGCTTCCGGGACGCGACCCTCGTCACCGTCTCGTTCCTTCACAGCCTGACCGACATGATGGGCCTCAACGCCATCATGGACGCGTGGACCGCCGTCCTGCGGGGGGACGAGGCGCAGGTCAAACCGTTCGTCGGCTTCGACCACGACCCGTTGGGGGCGCTCAGCAACAACAGCAAGGCCAAACCGCCGCCGGGGAAGTACCTGTTTGCGGACAGGCTCCTCACGGGCTGGAGCTGGGTCTTGTTTGCGGCGCGGTACTACCTCTCGATCGAGCTGCTGTGGCCGCGCAGGGAGGAGGAGCGCATCGTCTTCCTGCCGGCGCAGCACCTCCGACGGATGCGTGAGGAGGCCCTGGCGGAGCTGCTGCAGCAGCAGAGGGGCGAGGGGGAGGCGGCGGCGACGTTTGTGAGCGAGGGCGACGTCGTCTTCGCCTGGTGGACGCGCGTCGTGCTGCGGGCCGAGCGGCCGTCGCCGGACCGCACGCTCAACATGCGCAACACGTGCTGCTGCCGGTCGCTGCTGGCGGAGCTCGGGCTCGTCCCGTCAGCGGCGTCGGCGCTGGTCACCAACGCCGTCTTCGGCGCCATCACGTTCCTCAAGGTCCGCGACGTGCTCGACAGGTCCCTCGCCTTCACGGCGGCCGAGGTCCGCAGGGCCCTGGTCCGGCAGCGGAGGCCAAAGCAGCTACAGGCGCTGGACGCCATCCGCAAACGCTGCCTCGACGGCGCGGGACATCCGGCCATTTTTGGAGACCCTGGCATGTTCATGTTCATGGTCTCCAACTGGGAGAAGGCAAAGCTTTTCAAGGTGGACTTTTCGCCTGCAGTGGTTGGCAAGGGCTTGAGCATCGAGAAACGGAAGAACCATGTGGGGATGCCGTCTTGTCTCCAGGGGAGCGGCACGAGACACTACGCGACTCGAAACACGGGCGTGGTGATCGGCAAGGATGCGGGTGGGAATTATTGGCTGTCGTACAATCTGCGTAAAGGGGCTTGGCCGGCGGTAGAACAGCAGCTTGTTGCTTTGTCCAAGGAAGACACCAACAGAGTTTGAACTTTGAAGACGGGATCGGCAGGTAGATGCGATTAATATTTGAGTTGTTTAATTCTCTCAGTAACTAGTTAAATTATTTTTTCTGGCCTTTTTCATCCCATGTTTTGTCCGAAATAAACTTCGAAGAAACCTCTTCAGTCTAGAAATGGACCAAGATTCGCCAAGAGCCCAAGTAACGAGCACCCCACTGGGATAAAGCCCTGAAGTGAAATACGATCTTTTGTAATTATAGAATCTCACAGCTCGGCTATGCTCCTGTAACAGTCACTTTCTGACAATTAAGCCTGTTTTCTCAACCTCAGCTCGGAGAGCTCGTTATCAAGAACGAGACCCGTAGTAATAGAGCCGTCCGCATCACCATTGATGGGGTCTGCCGGCTTGACGTCGTCGACGGCAGCCTTGGAAGGCTCATAAACCTTGCGAGGCCCAGTATACGCCGTGCCCATCCAAATATCCCACCATGGGAAGTAAGTCGCAAAGTTGAACTAAGCATAAAAGACGGGTTAATTATCAATGGGGATGTCGCCTCACTGAGAGACTGAATTGGTTTACTTGCCTGAAATCCAAAGTTGGCATGATGGATGTTGTGCCACTCTGGCGTATATCCAATCAAACCTCCAATGAGAATAAAGGGACTGTAGGGCAGCTTGTAGGCGCAGTGGTTCTCGCAGGATCGGACCGTGGCCAGCGACAGGAACACGGCCTGCTCGACGTCTGTGAGGCGTGGGATGGCAGAGGCGAGCTGTGAAGCGACTATGTCGAAGCAGATGCTCTCGGCGGGGTGGTTGTACGCCGAACCAAAGGAGAAGGAGTTGTAGAGCTCGTGGTGCATCGAATGGAAGCGTTCTACAGGCCGAAGAGGTCAGCCACGGCAAGCTGCACTACAGTGGGCATCACTTACTGAACCACCACCTGTTGCGGTGGGCAAACAGGTGCGTCCAGTACAGCCAGGTGTCAAAGATGAAGAAGGCAATGAACTGCCTCACGCCGAGATACGTGAGCCTCGCAAGCCAGGCCAGCGCGGCCAGCTGTATCGAACTACTGTCGTGGGGGATGCCGAGCAGCTCCGATGCGGACGACTGCCAGTAGGCGTACGAGCCGAAGCAGTCTGAACATTCCTGGAGGGGAGGGAGGATGTGGATGAAGACGAGGGAGAGGGCGGTGGTGACGCTGTGGTAGGCGACGGCGTGCGTGATGACGGCCGCCCTCGACACCTTGTTCCGTTTCAGCTCCTCGGCGCTGGGGTAGACGCGGTGCTGCTCCCAGATGTTGAACGTCTCGAGGGTTGTGAAGAAGAGCGTGCCCAGGATGTAGCTCGTCACGGGGGAGATGGCTGCCCATTGGGAGGTTGTCAAGCTCGGGAGAATGTCCATAATGGCAAATGGGTGGGTTGCGCAGGAATGACGGTGCTGTTTTTTTCTTTGCTGGCAAGATGGGGGTGGAGGGCTCACTCTCGACTTTGGGTGTTGATTTTTATTGATCTCGAAACCTCAAGGTCCCCAATCGCCGCACAGTCGAGCTTGTGCCTGCAAGGTCCAAAATCTCGGGGTCGGAATCCGAAGGGCGGCCAGACGGAGCCCGGAACCCGGGCTGGGAGATTCCAATCCTTTCCTGCGCAGCGGCGTGATTGGGAGGATTGGATGCATGCGCCCTTGCCGCACACATGGTTGGACAGACAAACGAAATTGATGCAATGTCAGCGATGCGCAATCCGGCAGCATGTGGTGTTGTCCTCCCGCTTGTGCGACCAGTCTCCTCAATCCGAGGGAAGGTGAAGGCTGCATGCCTGCCGTGTGAGCCGCGGGCGATTTGGCACCTAGCCGTGGGCGGCTGGGGGTTTTCTGCTGCAGCCAACACCGCCTGGAACTTGGCCATGCTCCCGCCTCCAAAAAAAAAATTGGCGCTGCGGGTCCCAGCGAAAACCAACGTTCAATTCACGACAAACTCGAGAATCTGCGCCCGCCTTGGCACCGTCGACGTCGCTTTGGGTCTCCAAACTCAATTCAGGGCACACCGCGCGCCCGAGTGGACCCCATCTCCCGGCTTCTTCATCATGCGCCACTCGGACGCCAAGACCGGCGGTCCTGGTGTCGAGGCCGCCGCGGTCGCCGTCGCCGGGGATTTGCTGGAGATGCAAGAACGCCCAAAGGACGCGGAAAAGGCACCCGAGCAGCCTCGCGGGCCCGACGAGCAGATTGGGGAGGTCAAGACGCAGCCCGCGCCGAAAAAGTCCTTGTCCTTCTGGCTTGCCTTCGCGGGCCTCGCCCTGGTCCTCTTCGTCTTCCAGCTCGACGCGACCTGCCTGAGCATCGCCCTCCCTGTGAGCCTGACAAGACCATGATCCATGTCCAGCGGCGTCAACGTTTCGCCTGTTGATCGAGCCCCAATCCTAACCCATGGCGCGTGTCGGCAGGCGATCTCTGGCGATCTTAAGGGCACTAGCCTCGAGGCGTTCTGGGCGAACCTTGGCTACAGCCTCTGCGGCCTGGTCATGCAGCCCGTCTGGGCCAGCCTCTCGCACGCCTTCGGCCGAAAGTACCCCCTCCACGTCTCGGTGGCGCTCTTCTTCGTCGGCTCCATCGTGTTCGCCCTGGCCCGAAGCATGAACACCGTCATCGCCGGCCGCGTCCTCCAGGGGCTCGGCGGTGGCGGCATCGACGTGCTGGCGTCCATCATCCTCGCCGACATGACCACCCTGGAAGAGCGCTCCAAGTACCTCGGCCTGATGGCCATCCCCAGCGCCGTCGGCAACATCCTGGGCCCCTTCGTCGGCGCGCTCTTCTCCACCTATACTAGCTGGAGATGGATCGGCTGGATCAACCTGCCCCTGCTGGGAACCGGGGCAGTGCTGCTCTTCTTCTTCCTCAAACTTCGCGCCGTCCCGCTCGGGGCAACCCTCGTTGCCAACCTGAAGCGCCTCGACTGGGTAGGCATGCCGCTTGTCGTCGTCGGAATCTCCATTTTCTGCATACCCGTCAGCTGGGCAGGGTCGTTGTTTCCGTGGACCTCCTGGCAAACCCTCCTTCCCCTGCTCCTGGGAGTTGCCATCCTCGGTGTGTTTGCTTGGTATGAGTCCAAGCCCGCGGCACCAATCATCCCTCATCGGCTCTTCCAGACAAAGACGGGAAACATGGCCTTGCTGGGCGGCTTCGTCCACGGCATTGTTCTCATCTCGCTGCTTCAGTACCTGCCATTGTTCTACCAGGCTGTCCAGCTCAAGACCGCCATCCAAGCTGCCGTTTTCCTGCTGCCTACCACTATTTTGAGCGTGGTGGTCGCGGCCGTCTCCATGATGATGGTCCCCCTGTTTGGAGGATACGTATGGCTCTTGCGGGTTTCATGGGTCATCACCGCGCTCGGTACCGGCTTGCTAGCCCTCTTCGAGGTGGGAGCCTCGACGCCGATGCTCTACGGGCTGCCGATCCTCTGGGGCCAGGGCGTTTCGCTGCTGCGTCTCACCATGCTGCCCGTGCAGGCGAGCGTCAAGCAGGTCGACGACGAAGGCCTGGCGACGGCAAACTTCCTCACCATCCGCATGTTTGGCGCCCTCGTTGGCCTGGCCATCTGCTCTCCCATCTTCAACGTTGTCTTCTCAACCTCCATCTCCCAGGCCGGGCTTGACCTGACGGGAACACTGGCTCCTCTGCAGGATGCCTCCAATGCCGTTAGCTTCATCGGCAAGCTGATAGGACTGGATGTTTCCCCCTCGACCTTGGATCGGGTCTTGGGGGTCTACCTCGAGTCTTTCAAGGTCATCTTCTACACCATGACAGGGCTGACCGGGATCGGCTTGGTGTCTTCGGTGTTCCTGGACGAGATCGAGCTGAAGAGGAAGGACCGGGGGAACCAGCACTTTGAGGATAACTAGACCTGCCGGGACATTTTGCTATTGGGATTGAACTTGCGATTGCGAAAGCATGGTAATGGGAAAATATTTCATTCTAATCTTTGTCGAGGTCCATGGGCAGGAGAACTCAGGTCCTTCGTGGATGTAATCATGGGGATTAGATGTTTAGACGGCAGCTGCTTGCCCGTTCTCACCCTTGCCGTTCAACTTGTCATAGTCGATCATGTCCCACTGCTTGGGCTGGGTCATGACGCCCTCATCCAGCAGCGCCTGCATGGCGCCTTGGAAGTCGTCCAGCCCCAGATGCAGCGCCAGCTCGGTGTAGTCCTTGGTCCACAGCCCCGGCGAGCCGCGGGGGTACTGGGACCGGAAGCCGACGAAGCGCTGGGCCCGCTTGGACAACTTCCTGGCAGTCTCGGGGGTGATGATGAAGGGGTGGGCCTCGGAGGGCGTGAGGAAGCTGGGGACGACGGTCAGCTGGGTGCACTTGCGCTCGGTCGCGGTCCTGTTCTCGCCCATGGCGTGCACGACCTTGCCGCTGATGAGCAGGCAATCGCCCATGTCCATCTCGGCGGGTATGGTCTGCTCCATGCGGCCGCGCTGGTCAAACGGCCAGCGGTTGCTGCCGGGGATCACGCGGGTCGCGCCGTTGTCGTCGCGGAAGTCGGAGAAGGCGAACAGGAAGCTGATCTTGGCCTCTGTCCCGTCGGGCCCCAGCTGCGCGTAGGGCGGGTACGAGGTCAGGTCGCGGTGCAGCACCTGGCCCGGCTGCGGGCCCATGGCGTCGAGCGTGGACGCGGTCGAGAGCCAGTAGTCGCCGTTGTGGCCGCCCTCGCGGAAGCAGCGGCCGCACACGGCGTGCACGAAGGCGCTCTCGACGACGCGCGCGCGGAACGTAGGCGAGTGGTTGATGAGGTCGCCCGCGCGCCGCGTTCGGGTGCCGTGGAAGATCTGCAGGTCCTTGTGCGGCACCAGGCTGCCGCGCTGCACCGTGCGCAACAGCGGCTCCAGCTCGGCGTTGATCTGGGCGGCTTCCGAGCGCGTGAGCATGCCCTTGATGATGACGGCGCCCGATTTGTGCCACGCCGCGAAGACGTCGTCCAGCGGCGTGTCGACCGTCACCTCGGCGAGCTTGGGCAGGCCGTTGGACTGGGCCGTCTGGGGGACGTCGGTGGGGACTCGCCACATGGTTGCGTCTTGGGGGTGGGTGGCGGACGGGATGGCGGTGGTGAATCAGGGCTCGAAGGGTTCGGTAACCGGTCAAGCAGGGCGGGAGAGATGCTGGACTGATACGTTCTAGATACCGCCTAGTATCGGTGTTTTATCGTAAAAGGAACCCTCGGAAGTTAGGTCTGCCTCAAAAGAAGCCCCAGGCACGGCCCGTCCACCGGTCCGCCGGTCACCCGCAGGTCGCAGCCATCGGGCTTGCGGGTTCCGGTCCCGAGGCTGGCTAGTCGAAGCACGCAGATCCTGGTCGTCCCACGCCAGCCACAGGATCGGCTCGCCGAGAGCGGGCAGGGGCCTGGTTCAGGGACATCAGGGGTCGGGACGAAGACGGAGGGGTTTGGGTCATTGCGAGATAGTGAACCGGCGTAGTCTGTCTTGTCGCGATAGTAACACAGACATCATGAGCCTAGGTACCGACATCAGTTTATAGCTGGGTAGGCTGCTTGAAGGTTCGAGCTTTTTGCGGCTGGCGCAGGAAGATGTGGAAACAAATAGATTGTATCGCGGATAGATTGGATTTGATCAATAAGGCCATATTTTCATACATGAGAGCATATAGGAATCAACAAAATGAACACAATAACTAGTCATCAGAGCAGCAGATGGAAACCAGCGCACAAACGAAACGCCAGAAAAGAACCTTCGCAAAAAAAACAGCCAAAAGCAACCCTACGCTCCCTTGTCCTCAGTTGTCTTCCTATACAGCTCCTCGGCGGCATGCTGCCCCAGAATGTCCAAAGACCCCATGCTCATCATCTCCAGCATGGGAATATCCAACGAAAACACCTGCTTGATCCACGCGCGCAGCTCAAGCGCCACGAGCGAGTCGAGCCCGAGGTCAACCAGGGGCATGCTGGTCTTGAGGCCGTCCTGGGGCTTGAGCAGAAGGTCGAGCAGCTTCTTACCGATCTCGACGGCGAAGAGCCCGGCCGCCTGCTGGGTCTTGAGCACCAACGGGTCCGCCTGGGCGCCGCTCAGGTAGGAGCGCAGCACGTCGGTCGACGCGGCCGCGACGGCGGCCGTCGAGTTGTTGTGGTACGACGCCATGCGCCGGTCCTTTTTCCAGATGACGTAGTTGCTCGGGTCGTGCAGCGGGATCAGCAGAGCGAGCCCGACGAGGAAAGTGTTCTTGTGCGAGAAGCCAAACGCGTTCCTCGAGTTGGCCGCGGCCGCGCCGGCAAGCGCCGCCCCGAGGCCCCCCTCGGCCCGGCTGTGCACCTGCATGGAGATGGCCATGGCGTCGATGACCTCCTGCTCCAGGACCGGCTTGAAGCCGCTGCGCGACATCTTGCCGATCATGCCCTGGTGCTCCGAGATCCACCCGACGTCCTCGACGGCGCCCATGTCGACGACCGAGGCCGGGAGGCCCAGCCCGTTGCGGTACTGGGCGAAGGCATCCAAGAAGCTGTTGCCGCTGGCGTAGTTTGCCTGACCGGCCTGCCCGACGATGCCCGACACAGAGCTGAACATGAGGAAGAAGTCGAGGTCCGCGCCCGCGGCCACCGAGGCGTTGTGCAGGTTCCAGGTGCCCCGGACCTTGGGCGCAGTCGACGCGTTCCACTCGTCGTGGCTCATCCGCGTGTAGTTCTCGTTGGCCACTACCATGGACATCTGGACGATGCCCTTGAGCGGTAGGGTTGCCGCCGCGATCGCCCTCTCGACGTCCTCCAGCTTGGTGGTGTCGCCCGCGACGAGCTTGGCTTTGCAGCCTATGCTTTCCAGCTCCCGGACAAAGGCGTCGTCCTTGTTGGTGAGGCCGGCGCTGCGAGACATGTAGATGATCTCTCGGGCCCCGTGGTCGGCCATCCACGTGGACACGGCGCGGCCGATGCCGCCAAGGCCTCCGATCATGAGGTAGGAGGCGGAGCCGCTGAAGGAAACGTCCAGCTGCCTCCTGACAGTCTGGAGCGGCTCCGACTCTCGTCCGGCCTGCTTCATGGACACGCCGACACGGCCGATGTGCAGACCCTTCTCCATAAAGCGGAACGCGTCCGTGGTCTGGGACACGGGGAAGATGCGCATGGGGAGCGGCGAGATGTGGCCCTTGTCGTAAAAGTCCAGGATGGTGAAGATCAAGGCCCTGGCGACGTGGATCCGCTTCCACAGCCCGTCGATGTCGACGCAGCAGTAGTTGCGGTTCGCCAGGAAGGGCTTCATGTCGAGCTTCCCGTCACCGATCAGGTCCCTCTTGCCGATCTCGAGAAGAGTCCCAAACTCGGCGACGCAGCTCCAGGTGGCGTGCAGGAGCTCTCCGGAGAGCGAGTTGAGGACGAAGTCGACGCCGCGGCCTCTGGTCTCGCGCATGACGCCGTCCACGAAAGACCTGTCGCGAGAGTTGAAAATGCGGTTTCTCGGTATGTTGTAGTTGTCCATCAGATACTTGACCTTTTCCTCGCTACCGACCGTGACGTACAGCTCGGTCTCCAGCATCCGGGCAACCTGGATGGCGGCCAGGCCGACGCCGCCGCAAGCGCTGTGGATGAGAACGGTCTGTATAATGTTACTATTAGTAACGCCATCTGGAGCCACGCTAGGGCGAGCGAGTTGCGGGGTAGTTACTGACCTGGCCCTTCGTGACACGTCCGACGTTGATCATGGAATGGATGGCGGTGAAGTAGGGAATCAGCATCGTCCCAGCCTGGTCGAACGAGAGGCTGTCGGGAATCCGCACGCAGACGGCCGCCAGCGTGGTCGTGTAGGTTGAGAAGGCGTCCTTCCTGCAGAAGCAGACGACGCGATCGCCCACTTTGAGATCGTCCGGGCTGACGTCCGATCCGACGCGGGTGACGACGCCGGCGGCCTCGATGCCGAACAGGCGGACGGGGAGCTCGACGATCCCCAGGGCGACAAGTACGTCCTATAACTAATGCGTTAGTCGATGGCACTACCAGTAGATCCGGGGAATGAGGAAGTCGGCCCACCCTAAAGTTCAGTCCCGCCGAGTGGACCTCGACCTCGACCTCATCGGCATCGAGCTCCTTGCGCTTGTGTTTGGCATAGTGCAAGCTGTTGATGCGCCCGGGCGTGGTAACGTTCAGGGTTGCCATCTCATTCGCCTCGTGCGAGATGAGGAGCTCGTCCTTGAGAACAAAGGGGTGGAAGCGGGCGAGCTGGACGCGGTCGTTGAAAATGGCCCACTCGAAGTCCGGGTTGAGCTCCTCGTCGTCATACGAGCGCGCCTGAAACCTGGCCAGGACCTGAAGGAGGCGGCTGATGGACCCGGGGCTGTCAAAGTCGTCGACCTGGCAGGTCCCCAGCTCGGCTAGCTGCTCCGTGCGGACGGTCCTGGCGAAGCCGAGAACCTGGGCGTACCTGGGATCCTTGCATCCGATGTCGACGAGATGCGTCGCCCAGAGCATCCCGGCGCCCTTCTCCTGGAGCCCAAGGAGGAATGCCTTGAAGGCCTTGAAGTTTGCCTCCTCAATGTCGTGGAAGAAAGGCTTGTCAACATCCAGCAGGGAAAGCACATCCTGTCCGGCTGGGGCTTCATCGGCGAGCCCGCACTTGACGATCTCATAGCCGCCCTCCTCGAGCTGGCCCAGGATGCGCTGAACCTGGGCTCCTTCATTTTCCACAAGCACGGTGACCTTTTTGACAAGCGCCTCGGCCACGGGCCTGGTGACGATGGTCGCCGTGACCTGGAAAGGGGCCTCGGCGTCGAGAACCACGGCCTCGGGCGCGTCAAAGCCGGCAACGGCAAGCCTCGACTGCAGCTCGTCGGTGCTAAAGTACGGCGGCTGGGCCGGGCCGTCCGAGGGGCTCGACCACCAGCTCGGGAGGACCCCCAGCAGATAGTCCACCCACCTCGACGACGGGCAGAGCTCCTGCAAGAACAGCCTGCCATTCGGCTGGAGGAGCTTCCTCATGTTGGCGAGGCTCTGCTGGGCACTCTTGGCCTCGCGGAGGGTGTTGATGGCGATGATGAGATCGTAGCTGGTGTCGGCAAAACCCTGGTCGAAGGGGTCTTCGTTGATGTTCAGGGTCGCATAGTCCATGTTGGCGAACAGCTTCTCCTGGGCCTCGGCTGCGAGGTAGCCCGGCGTGGTCAGCGTGTACTTGGCGCAGAGTATTTCACCGTCCTCGCGAGTGAGGTGCTGCAGGATCTCGCGGTGGAACGAGACGCCGCTGCTGGTGCCAATCTCGAGGATGCGGAGGTTGGGCTTGGAGTGCATCAGTTGCTGAATAAACTCCTTCCGCTCCACGTGTCCGAGGTACTGGTGGACGGGCTCAAAGGCTCCTTCGGATAGCACATCTTCCAGGCGGCCGCCAGACAGCAGCGAGTCCAGATTCATGCAGACCTGATACATGGCAGCAGCGACTGGGCCCGCAGGCGTGTCGGCCAGCTGGTTCAGCAAGCCATCAATACCGGCGACAAGCCCCTGTCTGTCGAATCCTGTGGAGAAGAGAGGCAGAGTGGGAGACCCGACTGTCGGCTGGGACTCGATCCAGTCAACGTGCTTCTGGAGATATGCCGGGTTCGCGCTATACGACGACTCGGCGAGCCGCGACTGGGACAGGCGCAGGCAGAACTCGCCCAGCGCGCCAAGTGCGCCCGAGTGGTGAGCCCGTATCTGAGGCGTGTGGAAGAGCTCCTGGACGTCCAGGCAGTCAATGTCGGGCTTCCACTCGCACCTCGACGCGGCGTGCCCGTCCGTTATCTCGATGGCGCCGGCGCCGTCCGCAGGGGACATACGGATGCCAGTCGCGTCGACGACCTTTTTACCATTCGAGAAGCACGAGCCATGGCCGACGACGGAGGAGTTGCTCGACAGCTTGGCCGCGACGTTGGTGATTACGTCCGAGCCGCACATGTACACCTTGATCTGGTCGATGCCGGTCGGCAGCCAGGTCTTGGTGTTGCGGGCTTTGCCGTTGATGGCGGCAGCGCCCAGGATCTGCAGGACCGAATCGAGGACGGTGGGGTGGATGAAGTAGTTGCCCTCGTCCCCCTGTCTTCCGTTGCTGACGTGTCCCATGGCCCGCTGCTCCCAGGTTGAGGTAGCCATCGTGGTGAGCGTCTGGAAAGAAGGCCCCAAGTTGAGACCACCCTTGGCCATCTTCTCAAACCACTTCCTCACGTTCAGCTTCCTGGGGAGGTCTTCCGGCTCCCGCATCTCCTCGGGCGGGGTCTGCAGGGCGGAAACCTGCCCCGTGCAGTGCTTTGTCCAGCTGCGCCCGTTGTAAGACGACACGGCAAAGTTCCACCACTGGCTGTCCAGGGAGTTGGTCAGGCGGTGTGGGTAAAAGGTGGCCACGATCTCGGTCGGCTTCCCCTCGCTAAGCACGAGAGCGGTGCTCACGAGGATGTTTCGGACGGCAAAGCCCTCCTCGGCGCCGGTCAGCTGCCTGATGGCCTCGCCCGCGAGCGAAATGTAGCCGCAAAACGGGAACACGATGTTCTCGCCGACCTTGTGATCGCGCAGCCATGGCGCGTTGGTGATGTGGATGAGGTTGCGCCACACCGGCTCCGTGTCGCTGCACTCGACCACCCTGAGGCCCAGGAGGTCGTGGTGCGGAAACTTGCGGTTGCGCCAGTCCTTGCTCAGGCGAGATTCGTACCAGTACGTGCCCTCGTGGTTGAAAGGGTACGTGGGGAGGCCCAGGAGGCTGGACCCCGTTGGGTAGAGGGCCTCGAGGTCGACAGATGCGCCGTTGGAGTGAAGGCCCCCAATCGCCGCAAGAAGGGACACGACACAGTCCTGGTTACGCGCCATCGCCGACACGTAAGGGAGCGGGGAGTTGGTTTGTGCAAAGATCTGCCTCAGTGGCCCCGCGAGCGCTCCGTGAGGCCCAACCTCGAGGAAGACGGCGTTCTTCCCGATCTCGTGCCTCAGGATGGCCGAGACGGCCTCGCGGAATCGGACTGGCGACTCCAGGTTCTCTTGCCAGTACGTCGGCCCGAAAGTGTGCTCCGGGTCCACGAGCTTACCAGTAACGCTGGAGAAGAACAGGACCGACGGTGCTCGTCCGACCACCTGCTTGTCGATGAGCGCCTGGTAGTGGTGGCCAATCTCCTTCATGTGGTGCGAGTGGTAGGCCTTGTCAACCTGCAGCAGTCTGGCCAGAGTCTGCGGCTGACCCTCCTTGACTGCCGCGACGACAGCCTCGACAGCTTCGGTGTCGCCCGAGATGGTCACACTCTTTGGGGAGTTGTCGCAAGCGATGGTCACGCCGGGGACGAGATACTTTCCCGTCTCTCCCCAGCCCAACCCGATCGCTGCCATGGCCCCGGGCTTCTCCTGCTTGACCGTCACGGCTCCGCGGTGGTGGGCTGCCGTGATTGCTTCCCCGGCCGTGAGGGCTCCGGCAGCATAGGCCGCCGCGATCTCGCCCGAGGAATGACCCACTACGGCCTGCGGCGTGACCCCTGCAGCCTTCAGGGTGTCGACGAGCGCGATCTGGACCGCGGTGCAGAGGGGTTGGGAGAACTCGGCCGAGGAAATGCGACTCTTCTTCCCGGCCTTCTTGAGTTCCTCCTGTATCGAGTAGCGGGGCTTCTCTCCGTCAATAGATTGAAGATGCTGGTCGAGAGAGCGGATGCTGGACTTGAAAGCATCGTTGGACTGCAGCAGTTCCAACCCCATACGGGGCCACTGAGCGCCTTGGCCGGTGAAGACCATGACGACGTCCCTGGGCTTGGAGGGATCTACCTGCACCCGCGGAGAGACGGTTTCGAGAATGCCGTTCTTGACGATGCCGAAAGCCCGGTGCGATAGTTGTCTCCTCCTTCTGGCGAGGGTGTAGGCCAGATCAGCGATCTTGTCCGTGTTCTGCTCGATCCAGGGCTTGTAGCCATCGACTAGCCTGGTGAAGGACTTGGGCGAGTTTGCCGAGAACAAGAGGAGCTCGGGAGACTCGGAAGGCTCGTGGACCGCAGCCGGGACGCCGTGGTAAGCCGCGGACTCCAGAATGACGTGGGCGTTTGCGCCACCAATGCCAAAGGAGTTGACGCTCACGCGGTCGAGGCGGCCTTCTGGCCACGGCATCGCCTCCGTCGGGACCGACAGCTTCGCCTCCTCGAACGGGATGTTGGGGTTGGGGGTAGTAAACTTGATGTTGGGAGGAATGGTGCGGTGCTGAAGCGCCTTGACCATCTTCAAGAGTGACACCAAGCCGGACGCAGCCTCGGTGTGTCCTAGATTGGGCTTGACCGAGCCGATGTAGACGCCCTTCTCCCCGAAGACGCGGGCAACGGCCTTGGTTTCGATGGGGTCGCCCGTCGCCGTGCCGGTGCCGTGGCACTCGACCATGGCGGTCTCAGAGAAGTCGTCGATGCCCGCGAGAGCGTACGCCCTCCTCATCAAGGCCTCCTGCGCGTCCGTGCTCGGCTGCGAGAGCGTCGGGGTTTTCCCATCCACGTTGTGGGACGTGGCTCGCACGACAGCCTGGACGGGGTTGCCGTCACGAAGGGCATCGGCCAGGGGCTTGATGAAGATGGCCGTGACGGCCTCTCCACGAGCGTAGCCGTTGGCGTCGGCAGAGAAGGTCTTGCACGACCCGTCAGTGGACAAGACTCCCTGCTCCTGCATCGCCTGGGACATTGCTGGCGCAAGGACCAGATTGACGCCGCCCACGATGGCAGCCTCGCAATCTCCCCTGCTGATGCCGGCGCAGGCCTCGTTCAGAGCTACCAGGGCAGACGAGCAGGCTGTGCGAATGGTCATGCTGTTTCGAGACGTCAGGGCGGGTTCTGCTTGGGTAGTGGGTAGAAAGAAACGAACGTACCTCGGCCCTTGCAGATCAAACTCATACGACAGACGATTGGCGACTACGAAATCGCCCGCGCCCGAGATGCGATGGATCCCATATGGCTGGGTCTCCTTGCCCATCATCTCCAACCAGTCCTCGCCGAAGCTGCCAACATAAGTGCCGATCGTCTTGCCTCGCCAGTCGGTGACACCGGCATCCTCAAAGGCCTCCTGCGCCACCTCCAACATGATGCGTTGTTGGGGGTCGGCCCGCTCGACCTCGGTCCGTGTCATGGAGAAGAAGGACATGTCCAGCGCCCCGAGCTCGACGCTCTCGTCGAGGAAGTAGCCGTACTTGGTCGAGACGGTGCCGGGCTTCTTCGTGTCCGAGTAGTAGGTGTCGATGTTGTAGCGCGTTTTCGGGACTCGGCACCGACCATCCTTCTTGGCGAGGAGGAACTCCCACAGCTCGTCCGGGTTCGCCAAGCCACCAGGGAGGCGACACGCCATGCCGCAGATGGCAATGGGAATCTGAGGGGTGTCCCGGGGCCCTGAGGTCGAGTGCCCATTCAGACCGTTCATGTTGCCTCCGTTTGTCGATGTGCCGTTCGGGCGCGCACCGTTGGTGGCGTGCCCATTGGCGCCGTAGCCATTGATGTGGCCATTGGCGTCGCCGCTGATGGCATGGCTGCCTGTGAACGGGTTATCGATGCTGGCAACCATGATCAAAGACACTGCTGGTAGGATTGGGTTGGACGAGTTGACGATGCTCGGAGTCAGGAAGACAGCCAACTGCCTGGTAATTACATTTGACGCGCCAGCGACAGTCGTGCTCTTAGCCCATCCCTCAAGGCCCAAGACATCATGGTAACAAGCATACCACTGCCATCATTAGTACGCGCCAGGCCTTATTCAGCTGCTGCTGGCGGCTCTGACCGTCCATCTCCGCGTCGGATCACTCGGCCGATTCGGTTGATGTGCCGAAGCGGTTTGCTCGGCCCCGGCTGATTCCCCCGACAAAGAGTCGCCGCCCGGTCTCCGTGGTTGGTCGAGATGGACGCCCCACTCCCCTCGGGGCAGAGGCCTGGTTGCGGCGGCGGGAGGGAGGCAAGGCGTCCGGCATGGCTCCAGGAGCCGAAGTGGTGTGGCTGACCTCGATCTCATGCGGGCGGGCCCTCGGGGAGACGGGAACCCGCACAGCGGACCCACTAGCGCCTGCCGCAACGAGACGCACTGGTACCGTCGAGACCGTGTCGAATCCTCCTCCTTTCCCAACCTGCAACGTTCCAGACCAACCGAGAACCCTCCATGCGATCCCCTCCACTATTCCACCGGCAGCATTTCGGCCGAAAGCGCGCAAGACCTCGAGCACCTTGTGTTACCAGCCGGCTAGTTCGGCACAGGTGTATGTGCCCTACTGCTGACATTATTTACCTGCTTGGACAGCCGCCACCCACACGGCCCGGACGCAAGCAAAGAACTGCAAAGAAAGGGCTGATCGATGGTCACCTCCGTGCCCTTCTTCTCATTGCTTTACCAGCGTTAGCAACCACTGCCAGAAACTCCAACCAGACCATGAAGGCAACCACATTTAGGGATTGCCGGCGACTTGTTCGGCACCACCTGTGGCTGGAGGAGTCGACGCTTAAAGGCCACACACCCTATCTCTATCTCCTTAAGTGGCGTTTGGCCCTTTCCCGCAGATCTTTCCCTCTGCCAACTACATTTGTATCCAGGATAACGTCTGGGATCGTTGTCTTAATCGGGAGCAATGGGCCAATGGATGATGTAACTGCGTTGCTGACTGTAACCCGGCCGTGATTAGGTCATTGTCGATGCTGATTAGTTCATTATCCGTGCTGATCCCCCAAACTCGGCATCCCGCGATACACCTTCATCGCGCTCCATTGAGGAAACGAAAGTCCATATTATTAATCCTATTTTTTGGCTACGTTTAGCCGCCGCGGCTTGTCTGCTGCACTCGTTACATCCTTCTCCCCCGCAATGGATTATCAGTGCAGCAGATAAGGGAAGCATGGTCCTGGAGCTGGAGCTGTGCCGTCTCACCACACATCCTCCGGCCTCCACGCACAGGAGCCTCCGCAGTCAGCACGCTCCTCAAGACACCCACGGCTGTGCGATTCTTGCACGGGCCGCATTCACACTAGTTTAGCGGACGGGGGATTCTCGGAAGCACCGCAGACGATGCAGCTGCGGGTGAGATGTGCATGTTGGGAACCATGACATTGGTTAACGTACCCAAGGTCCCCAATGGCATGATTTCGTGTAGCGGCGCTATTTGGATTTAGCCTGATTCCCACGTCGAGAGCTTGCTTACCCTCCAGCAAGCATAGCATGTGAGCTTGAGCACATCGGGGTGGGATAAATAGGCCAATCTCCTCCAGAATTGCCTACCCCGGTATCGATGCAATAGTGTAGCATCCCTGCCTGAAATTGTGTCACCGGTCACGTTTGTTCGACACAAGCCTCCGCCCCGAAGCTCCCCGGATGGTCATCTCTTGGCTCGCACGTGGCTCGCACTTGGCTCCAAGATGGCCAAGGAACCAACAGGGAATTCGTTCCAAGGTGAATGAACACCTACACCATCTAATTCTCTAGTCGTAATCCGACACTATCAAGTACTCAGTTGACCGACCCAAGCTTTAGTCTGCAACCAGTGTCGGATCAAGAAGATTAGATGTGACAGAGAAAAGCCTTCATGCGGGAATTGTGTCCGGTCCGGCCAGGACTGTGAGTGGTCAGGGCAGGGCAAAAAGGGCAACCAAGTTGCACTTCTGTGAGTATTGTCCCCTTGGCTTTCAGCCTTGCAATATCAATGTGCTTAAAAATTGCAGTAGTCACACGATCTTGGGGCTGGGTAGCCGACTGCAAAAAGTAGAGGTGAGCGAGAGTCCCGTTTTCGGCAAAAGCCAGCCTGATCTGAGCCCTCCCTGTTAAGTGTTCTGACATCCAATCAACAGGCCGCAGTGCTTGACATTCACAAGTCCCTCAAACGGCCTCTTGAGTCGCCACCTAATAATTCATCTCCCGTCTCCCACTCAGGACAGCAGCATGCCGACGAGGCCCTCAGCTTGCAGACCTCGGAGCCATCAGCGTCCGATGACGGCAGCACCTCGGGGCCATTTTTCACAGCCCCCCGGGGACGCCTGTTCAGGCGCCAAGGCAACACTCCAGGAACTCTTTACTTCGGCCCGACATCACTCGAGGCTCTGATACTCGACTTTGGGGAATCCATCTTCGGCCATGCCAGCCCGGACGCCCATGCGCCCAGGAGTGGCAGCGTGTCCATCCACGACAAGATCAACGCCTTTGTCGACACCACACAACACAAGCACCTCGCCGAAGTGGGTTCCCCACCAACCGAGCCACCTCTGGCCATCTTGGAAGCCATGATAGAGCCGTACTTTTCTAACATCAACCCCCATTTCCCCATCTGGAGCAAGGAAGGTTTCCTAAGAATCCTAAGCCAACTCAGACGACATTCTACACCCCCCGAAGTTGGATGGGCCTCCATCGTCTGCTGCAACAACCTCATCCTCATCAACTTGACCGCCGGCTTGGTGCGCTCTGTCCAGCGGAAATGGTCACAGCCCGGATCGGGCGAGAATGTGTCCTCTATGGACTCTCACCTCGTCGCGGGATTCCTCGCCAATTCCAAGCGCGCAATCGAGAACCTTGGCCTGCTCTCCCCGTGCCTCATAAACCTGCAGGCACTTCTGTCTTCGGTACGCCTCTCAGCGATTATGTGGTATTCTGGCAATTGCTCACACAGATAGGCCACGAAGCAAAAGACTAACGGCCCTGGGCGCCAAAGTGTGTCGTCGCGCAAGATCATCTCCCTCTGCACCTCCTTGACTTCATCTTTGCGCAGGCCGTCCGCTGTGCCGAAGCCATCGGTGTCTTCCAGTGGCACCGGCTGAAGGGCCAGCTGACCGAGGACGAGTCCCGAGACTACAAAAACATTGCGCACTGTCTCTACATCCTCGACAAGCAAATCTCCTGGACCGCGGGGGTGCCTCCCAGGGTGCCGAGACGCCAGGTCCAGCTCGACTTGGCTCTCTCCGATGCGTCCATCGGCAGAACCCTGGCCGTCAGCGCGGAGCTAGCGACCATCGAGGAGGCCATATTCCTGGAGATTTACGCCGACGGCATCAAGGCCCGGACCGAGGAGCAGGTGCGCCAGGTCGTCGGGCCCATCAGCCAGCGCCTCGACAGCTGGCTGGCCAAGGCTGGAGTGGACGTGGAGGCGACCAAGAGGCAACCGGGAAACCACCCCGCACACGCCGCCTTGCTGTTCAACAGCCTGTGCGCGAGGCTTCTACTCATCTGGCCCTACAGGGAGCACCCGGACGCCATGTTCCAGCAGCGCTACGACATCGCCGCTACATGCATGAGGCTCTTGCCATCCTTGTGGGCATCGACGCCAGATGCTGGGCAGCATGCCTCCGTGCCACTGTATGTAACCTCTCCAAACCAAGAAGGGCCCATCGTGGTCTTGTATCTAATGCTCGCTGCAGCCTGATCGCGTCCTGGCCGCCCCTCTACCTGATCGAAGTCTGCACAAACATCCCAGATGGTAACAGCGACGAGCAGGACAGGGACTCGCTGCGGAGCTTCGCCAACCTCCTCAAGGCCATTGTCGGCTCCAGGCAGGACATGTTCTACACGAAAAGGCTCGAGGAGATTTCATCCATCCTCATGGACGCGGTGCCGGCGGCGAGCACAGTGACAAAGCGGCGGAGGACCATCTCGTCGTCGGAATTCCCACTGCAGCACTCCGGCGTCACGGGCTTTGTCGGCCCCTTTCAGGGCGGCGGGCGGCAGAGCGCGCCCAGCCAGGCCGAAACGTCCGACAGCGGCCGGAACTCGAGCGCGAATACGGGGAGCTTGGGGTCGGACCACCAGCAGTACTCCGTAGTCGGCGGGCTCGCATCCTTCTCGGACTGGGACGAGCTGGCCGGGCTTATGGCGCTGAACAGCAGCGGCTCCAGGGACATCAGCATGCATCTGGGCCCTGTCGCGCACGAGCACAGGAGCCTCGAGGATGACTATTCAGAGGAGCTGATCAGCCACCTGGCCTCGTTGAGCTAATAACAAGATTATTATTTTACCGTGGCAAATCTGGCTATGGCATGGGGCCGTTCCATCTCCATCATCCTTCCAGGGGGCCGCTGTAAGGAGCCGTGCACTAGAAGGGTTCAGGTGGTCCAGCAGTCGTGTTCAACAGCAGATACTAATGCTAGGTACAGACAAAACGGTGAACGATAGCTCGCCCCTCGGGACCCCTTTACAGGAAGTCTCTCGGGCCCTTCTTATGCGCGCCCTCCTGGGCGTCCTCCTGGCCCTCTGGTCGTCTGGTCGTCAGGGTCAGTGCCCTTCTGCCTCATGGTAGGATCACGCGTTTCGCGTCGAAGGCCGAGCTCGGCGTCGCGCCACTGACTGATGCGCTCGCTAGTAGTCAAATATTTTCTGCCACTCCCTTCCTTGCCGCCCTCGGACCCTCTTCGGGGGCTCCCTCCGGGTGACTCTAGTCCGGGAGGCATGATTCCGATCGGGGCGTCACAACCGCCCGGCACGCGCTGGCTCTACGGACACGCCAAGGCGCACAAAACAGGGCGGGATGCCACCCGAGGAAGCCCGATAATTCCCCGGCCCCCGTTGCCCCCTTGCTGCTGCTGCTGGGCCTATTGATGCTGTATCCAGGATCCCTTATGTGCTTTTCACATTCAACATTCTATCCCGGATGCTGCGGATTCGATCTATCTCATGCTCTTTTTTGCAAGACGCTGTGTGCGGCGTTTCTGATTTTCGTGCTGCTTGCCAACAAGTTTCGAAACAAGAATGTCATGGTTTTCTGCATTTCCCAGCAGATCGATTTCGACGCCAGGGACGATCTCGTCAGCTACTTGAACGAGCCATGCACGCCGAACTCACCTAACAAGATTGTCATTGCCACTTTTGTGCTCTCCTCGGAAGGGCTCAATCTGCAGCGGGCCAACTACTGCGTTCTTGTTGAGCCTGCAAGCGCCGATGTTGAAAAGTAGGCACAGGGCCGAATTAACCGGACTGGCCAGACGCTCCCCGTCGAGCTCATCCGCCTGGTCGATCCGGCCAACATAGTTGAGCAAAACCAGCGCAACGTGCGTGACGGGCACCTGAGGGCGGTAGTCGAGCTAATAGACAAATACCGGGAGGGTCAACATGTCTCTGGCTCTGGCGACTCTGCTGTCGATCCTGCGTCCGGCTGTTCCCCCCCAAGTCTACCCTGCATGCGGTATTGTTTTCGTCGTCGTTTGAATTGAACTATTTGTCTGGAGCCTGCATTATACCTAAACAGTAACGTAGTTCACCATGTTACGATCAGGGGTTCTGGGAGCAAATGGGATCAAAGGCGTCCACCAAAAGCGTCCGTTTCTGGACGCCTGTGATCCCATTTTCTCCCAAAACCATGTTTTTGCCGTTTTGTGAAACCTAGAAGGAAGCCTTTTGTGTTTTATTTTAAAGGCTGCATGCAGTTTGATGGAATGAGGTTGAAGTTAGAAGCCTATATTCAAGTGAGATGAGACGAAGGCAAAGGTCGCGTGAGGAAAACGCGACGCGGGAAGCTTTTGGAGGGGTTCTGCAAGCTCGTGGGGTAGCAGCCCACTCTTCTTGGCACCCGCAGCCGCATTCAGACCCCAGACAGGCACCAACGTCATCTTTCTTTTTCTTCCTCGCCAACTGCCGCGCCGCGACGAAGCCACATGGAGGAGCTGGCCACGACTAGCAACCGCGAAACATTGAGGCTACTGGGATAGCGCGCAAAGATTGCCCAGCATGGTATGCAAGTCTTGGGAGTCAGCGGGCTCGGAAGAGAGTATCAACAGTAGCAGCACCGAGCTGACATCCGAGCAATGCATGCTCTACCAACTACATAGTCCAAGCAATACCTCACGGCCCATACCATTGACGATGGTCAGTGAACTCTGCTCTGTATAATGCGCCCGACGAAACTCTCCCAGCGGGCTAGCTGTAAACTAAAAACCGGAAAACTCCACCCAGGGCAGCCCACCCATCCGAGATCTTCGCCCTCGCGGCCACGGCCGACGGCGTCTTCTCCGCGTCCGGCGGCTCGGCCATCAAGATGCACCGCCCGCCCTCCTCGGCGCCCGTAGACGACGCCCCGACCCCAAACACAGCCGCTATCGAGATCCCCAAGGCACACGTGCATGGCTGCCACCACCTCGCGACGGGCCGTGGCGGGCCGGGCAAGGTGCTGGCGTCGGCCGGGTTCGGGCAGGACGCCAAGGTCTGGATCCAATCCGACGCCGGCTGGAAGGAGCACGCGACCGTCAGGCCCTGGGGCGAGGCCAAGTCGGCGGCGCGCGTGTGGGCCGTCGCGCTGAGCGGCGACGAGCAGTTCCTGGCCTGCTCGTCCGAGGCCGGCGGGGTGGCCGTGTGGGACGTGGTGGCGGGCCGCGCCGTGCACCTGTACGAGACGGCCTCGGGGGGAGAGGGCAGCTTCGGCATGTGCGTCGACATCAGCCCCGACGGCCGCTTCGCCGCCAGCGGCCACGAGAACGGGACCGCCTACGTCTTCAACAACGACTCGGGCAGGCTGATCTACTCGCTCACCGGTGAGTAGTCCCCCTTTCTTTCTCCAAACAAGGCCTCACGCTCGCTCATTCACTCACACAATAATCACACACGTAAAAACAGGCCTCTCCAAGCCCATCCGCGCCGTCCGATTCTCCCCCGGCGGCACCCGCCTCGCCGCCGCGGGCGACGCGGGCATAATCGCCATCTACGACACGCGCAACGGCGAGCACGTCGCGAGCCTGTCCCCGGGACCCTCGTCGGCCTGGGTCATGTCGCTCGACTGGAGCCACACGGGCGAGTGGCTGCTGTCGGGCTCCTTCGACGGCCGCGTCCGCGTCTGGTCCGTCGAGACGGGCGCCTGCGTCGCCACCCATTCCGAGAGCGACCAGACCATCTGGGCCGTCAGGTGGCTGCCCAAGCCGCCCGGCCGCGCGCCAGAGGGCTTCTGCGCCGGCGGCGCGAGGGGGGCCGTCACTTTCTACCGGGAGGCCAGCGGGAGCGGCTGAGCAGCCCGTGATGTGGAATGAGGGGGTCGATGAGGAATGGGACGTGATGCGAGTGGGAGGAACAGAATTTGGGTGTTAACTGGCGAGATTACCAGTCGCCAGGCAACGTTTTGCTCATGCTCAGCCAGCCGGGAATGGCTGGGCGTCTACCTAGATAGATAGATAGGTAGTCCTCGCGCGACAGAATCAGTCACAGTACTTGATCGAGGAGTCCTGCTCGATGATGGCCTTGTCCCTGAGAACGCATATAAACAAAACTCTTTAGACAGGCTGTGACGTGACATGCTCTGGTGCTGAAAACAGGGAATGGTAATGTCGCTACTGTTCTAGGTCGTCAACGTACAAAATACACGAGTGCCAACGAGAAAATCGGTGATTTGGGCAATTATCTTTTAATTGTTCGTTTAATGCCTCCATCGATCTCGTCCTCCTTCCAGATCTCGATATATGCATAATGCTATTTACACATGGTCCCGAGGCTACCACGCCGCAGCAAGACACAATCTTGAGCAGTGGGAATCTAGTAGCGAAAAGGGAGAACAAAGGCCAGCACACCGGCAACAGAGGTGGCGGCAAGCTCAAGGAAGGGTGGTCCTTGCAGGCGGAGGGTGTGATGGTGATCGGCGCGTGTGATACGCCCAACCAAAAAAAGAGAGAAGAAAGTCGTTTCGTAGCTCGTCCCGTCGTCCGGCTCCGCCTCATTGTCGCGGCAATCAACAAAAAGTAAAGTAATAGTACAATATGAGGCAACACACGCCCCTAGAAAGGGACGCCGATGACACATGGGATGGGTCTGGTCGACGGGGAGGGGTTCGAGGGTTCGAGGTATGGAGGACAAGGGAAAATATGACAAAGCAAAGACCGGCAAAACCTTGCTGGTTCATGAGGGCTGGAAATCCCGACCGAGTAGCAAAAAGACGCCACGTTTTTCTGCTGTCGCTGCTGTGCCCCGATACGCCGACGCATGATGCGATGATGAGAGTGGAAGAAAAGAGAAGGGGAGGACGAGGGGCCTTGACTTGCTTGCAAGTCCCTCTGGAGGTTTGTTTGGGTTTTTTTTTATGCGATAATGCCCTTGCGTTAGCTGCCGACTCGGAGGACGTGAGGAGCTTGTGATTGCTCACTACGCATCGTCACTCCGGCGCTGCTGCTGTCCGCGGAAAGAGCCGTCGCCTCCACGATCGCCGCCTCGGCCGCGACCACCACGACCACGTCCGCGACCCTCGCCACGGAAGTTCCCGCGGCCACGGTAGTTACCCCGGCCGCGCCATCCTCCCTCTCCGCGGCCGCGGTTGCGTCCCTGCACTGACTGGAAGCCGTCGTTGGCATCAGCGGGAGCAGCAGGGGCCTGGGAAGGGAAACAGAAGCGGCTTGTCAGTGACAGGTTTCTAAATACAGGATCGGGGTAGCACAGAAACGGGGATTATAAGGGCCACAGGAAATACTCACATCTGCGGCGTTCTCAGTGGCGTCATCAGCCCACGATTGGGTGTTACCCGGGCCGGCAGGGGTAGCGTTCGGTCCCGTCTCCGTCTCGGCCGGGTTCGGGGGAACCTCAACCCACTCCTGCGACGCGGACATGCTGGCGTTGCCAGCATCCCACTGAGAGGCCTCGGCGCTAGCGTTGGCCGCCTCGTCGGCGACCTCGGCGTTCGCGGGCACTGTGTGGGCAGCCTCCTCGGTGTGGTTGCCGTTGGTGAGGGCGACATCGGTACCGGCATCGATCTCGGTCAGGCCGGCGTTAGCGACAGTGGGGTCGGTACCGAGTTCAGCCTTGCTCTCAACGGCGGGCTCCTCGCCAGCAGGGAAAAGCGGGACTGCGTGCGCGATGGCCGCGTCCTTTACTTGGGCGACTAAATAAAGGACCGGCGTTAGCTCGGACTCAGCAACGGAATTTTTTGGTGGGCGGAAAGGCGTGACGCACAAGTTGTCTGGAGCTCCTCTCCCGTGACGCTCTTGGTCTGCTCGTCAGAGCCGTGGACCAGTTTAAGCATGGTCGCAACGCCCTCCTCGTCGCCAGAGTAGACCTGCAGGAGGACACCCTCGAGAGCACGGTTCTCGTCGAGCTCGCTACTATGCTCCTCGCCGCGCCGTGCGGCCGCGAGGCGGAGGAACTGAGAGAGGACCAGCAGGCTGCTGTGCAGCAGCTTCTTGGACTCAGTCTCGGCCGCGCTCTTAATCTCGGCCACAGCCGCGCTCTTGTCCTTCTCGTGCTGCTGCGTCAGGGTCTTCTCCACCTCCGACTTGATCTCGGCGGCACGCGTGCGGTACTCCAGGTCGACCTTCTTGTACTGAGCCAGCTGCTCCTCATACTGGGCCAGCTGGGTCAGAAGGCGCGGCTTGTTGAGGATGGAGGCCCGCTGGTCGGCGTTGATGATTTTTAGATGGACGAGCTCGTCCAGGGACTTGTCCTTGTTTTCGGACACTAGGGCGTCGGTCTTGGAGATGTTTTGCTGAGAAGGAAAGAAAACATTAGCAACAAGGTGCGGGGGAGTGGCGGGGAAGGAAAAGAGAGGTGTTGCTTACAATCTTTTTGTTGACGTTGCGGATGTTCCTATTTTCACTGTCAGCTGGGGCTGCGACAGATGCGAGCCAGGACTGACGACGGACTCACTTTTGCAGGTCCCTGATGTAGGGGCTCTCGCCGTCTTCCTGAGCGGCATCGCCAGCAACCGAGCTGGGCTTTTCGGCCGGGGTGGAGGCGGGCGCGGGGGACTCGGCGCGCGAGGCGGCCTTAGCCTTCTTCTTCTTAGCCGACTTGGACTCGGCCGGAGCAGGGGGGTTCTGGACGGCGGGCGCGGCCATTGTGGAGGTGGGGGATAGGAGAGGCAAAGAGAGGAAGATCGGAGAGGGCAAGGAGGGACGCGGGCTGCTTCGATGCGCGGGCAACAAGATTCGTGGCTGTTTTCCTGGCTTCGCAAGGCACGCGGGCGAAAGTGGCTGCGGGTCACAGAGGTTCGAGAGACTGGTTTTCTCGCAGAATACAGACGAGAGGAGGCGAGAATTTCAGTTGAAATGTGCTGATCGGAGGGTTTGTTTGGGGAGGAGGGACACTGAGAAACAAGTTTTTTTTTTTTTTTTTTTTTACGAGATTTTTTTCTTCTGGTTGGATGTTGTTGAATACTTCGAGGTGCGACTTGCTGTCAAAATTTTTAGCTACCATCAACACACCACCATAGAGCTCGAGCTGCCCTCCCTCCTTCGTCCCTGCCCCATCGGGCTCTACCCGTACCCCCCTGCACGGCCCAAGGCCCACATTTCAGCCGCGAAAGACACACAGACCCCTCCCCTCTCTGCGGGACATTGGCCAGACCTCTGCTCTAACATTTCATCAGTTTATATCCTGGTCTCTCCTTTCGGAACAGCTCCATTTGTTCTATTACTTGTATGCAGACGGGCGTTGCTCCGACTCCTCATTTCATCCTCAGTGCCTTATCTATGGGTGCTATTCGCAGGGTTGAAACCTATTTGTCGGGCACGGCCTCACGGGGAAACTTATGCTTTTGTAGCCTGGAGCCTTGGGAAACAAAACAATGGTTTGTATGTAGTCGCTGCGACGACATTCAACCGATTCCTTGCCCTGTTCGCGGCCCAACCCCACAGCACCCATGCAAAAAGGAATCGTGGAGAAGCTTGAAGAAACCTGCAGGTAACGGCATCGAGATGCACCTCGGACCCCAAAAGTTCGGTTGCAGGTTAGGCTCGTTTGCGCATCGCAGCCCCGTCCATCGCATCTTTACAGGCAGTCACTTTTGCCTGCGGTCCTACGACACACCGCCAGCCCTTCATATTTTGGGCATCTGAATGCGGCCCTGGCATTACTGATCCGGCGGATAAAAAAAAAAAAAAAAAAACGCCTGAGCCCATCCTATTGCAGGTGCCGTCTGCATCGCCCAGGGTCAAGGCACGGACCCGCCGAGACACCGTAGCCCCCTGCAAATGCGGACTGTCGGCTTTGACGGACAGCGCAGAGCCCTGCGATGTCGCATAAACGCGTGTAGGTTCACACGCAAGGCGCTATCACCATTTCGTGGAAGTGTCCTCTACCTCCGGTTCACGCAAACTGTCCTCCATTCCCAGTTCGCGCATGCCGCCTTGGCATCTCTACCACGCGATCCTGCCAGACCTGACCGGCTGTCATTTCGCCCAACTGTGCTTGCTGCCTCGGCGCTTCAATGGAGGTGGTACAGACTTGGGGATGGCCAGGGTGGCTTCTAGAACTTCAGGCGGTGGCGCACAGGCATGTAATATATGATGCGGTCGGTTCGTCTCATCGATGCTGTCTTGTTCACAGCTTGAACTTGGCAAGAGAGTCCTGGAATGTATCCGACGAGGTACATGTCAGCAAGGGGAAATCGCCCCAACAATCGCCCCCAAACCCGACCTATGGCCAGCAATCAACATACCGCAGTAACCTTCTTAACGCTCCGCGGCGTGATGCCTTTCTCGCCCGCCCTCTTGGACTCGATGACCGCCTCGTTCACGACACTGTGATTTTTTTTGGTTTAGTTAATTCGTCATTCGGCCGAGAGGGCTGGCTCGAGTAGGGTGCGGTTGCAGGTGGGAAACACGTACGTTTGCAGGAATCGGATGTAGTCGACGAAAATCTGGGGGTTTGGTTGCGGGAGTTAGCTGGGCGGACCGAGTAGACGCGACGCGTCGCAAGCTGTCGGTCGCAAACGAACCGTGACATCCGCATCCTTGCTAACATTGCAGTCGGACTCGGCCTTGATGATGCGCTTGACTGTCGCCCTGGGGTAGAGCTTCTGTCCCGGCGCCATCTTGTTTGTAGTTGCGGGCTGGCTAGTTCAACCGCTGGATTCGGAGAGCTGTCGCGTGGTTGGCGGAGTTTTGGATGGTGATGATGTGATGATGGGCCCGGCAGGTGCCGTTTGACCCCGCCATACAGTGCGTTCGGACAGTTTGTCTACGGTATGCACCCCCGCCGCCGTAAGAGAGCTTCCTGCGCGGCGGCACGTGCGACTGGCACAGGCTCAATAGAGCATCTGCCCGAGAGGAATCGCATCGCTCGTTCAGCCGCGTGTGCTTCAAACCCCAAGATGCAGAGGCGTATGGTGAGTAAACAAGAAGTTGAACAAATGGAAAAAAAGAGCATAGCAGAAAAAAAATTATTGGGGCTTTTATGTAACTGACAAAAACCCCACCATCCCCTGCAGTTGAGCAAGGAGGACGAGGAGGCGGCCGGGGACGAGGTCGAGGTCCGGCGCGAGGACCAGGACAAGATCAACCGGTTCAGCCGCCTGCACCAGCGCGAGCTCACCATCGAGGAGGAGCTCAAGGCCAAGAACGTGAGGCCCCATCCATACAAACACCACAATAGAATTGCTGCATCACTGACCTGACACCATCTATCCATCCCCCCCTCATCCAGAAAGAAAAAGAGGAGCTCGACGACGTCAGCACCGAACTGGAGCTGGCCGACGAAGACGAGACTGTCCCGTGAGCTCCCCTGCCTCTAGTCCTCTCCCTTACCCGTGTCCCACCTTCCTCATATCCCTCCTATCCAACTCCCTCTTTGACACACAAAAACAGATACAAGGTCGGAGATGCCTTCTTCCACGTGTCCCTGTCCCAGGCCCAGGAGATGCTGGGCATCTCGGGCTCCAGGCTCGAGAACGCCATCGAGGAGCTCGAGGACTCGCTCGGCACCATCAAGGAGGAGATGACGCAGCTCAAGGTCGAGCTGTACGCCCGCTTCGGCAAGAGCATCCAGCTGGAGACCTAAAAGGGGGGCGGTGCACAAAAGGTCGGGCCCGTTATGTGTACGATTTATTACAACCAAGCTGGCTAGGGTAGCTAGGCATTGTATCAACGCTAAAGTGCGCCGTTCCTCTGCAATAAGATGCGGATGCTCCAAAGACTTGGCCAGATAATCACTATTGGCCCCATACCAGCCTTTCCCCCATCCTGCTATCCCCTAAATCTACCAAGAAGCCAGCCAATATCCGGAGCCATTACAGAGAAGAAGAAATAATATATGCATACGTTAGAATATCTCAAAGCCTCGCAAAGTCTGCTCCCTCTCATCTATCTTGAACTGTAATGTGCTCCCGTCTTTTCTGATTAACTCCGGATATAGGGCCCCAACAACTTTTGCTCAGTGCACCAGGGAGGCGTGCTATCCTCTATCCATAGGTATGATGCATGTCTGCCTTCCCACATTATCGGCATTCCAAGCAGTATTACAAAAATGAGTCAAACAATAACTAACCACATGTAAACTCTTCATGATTGATGTTCGTCTGAGAGACTAGTCTTTGGTGCGCTTCGCTTCCCGCTCACTCCTCACGTGAAGTAGAGAGATCCAGCTGTGTGCTCGAACGGTCCTTGAGGGTGCGTTTTTGATTCTGGGGCAGATCAGACTCGGTAGCGGACTGTGTCTTTTTGACAACGGTGCCAGAGCTCATATGGGAGGCAGCATCGTCGTTGCGGACGGCGTTGAGGGATAGCATGCCCGGCGGCCCGTTCCAACAGGCCGGGCGGGCGCCCTCCTCGCGGGGTGACATCCGACTCACCGGCGTCAAGAAGTGGTCGCTATTTGCCGTGCTCGACCCTGCCGTTATCGTGCTGGTGTCTGGGTGTGGTTGCAGACGGCTGGTCGACGGTGTTAGTGGTGTCTTGGCCTCTGCCGCCGTCGAGGATTCTTCTCCGTTGTTGCTGGCGTTTGAGACTCTCCCGACTCCGTCTGGTGTGGATGTAGCCTGGGCAGTGGCTGGGGTTTTGATGCACTCGTCGCTGCGACCATCCGCTAACGGCTGAGGGCTGCGACGTGCGCTGCTCTTGAGTGACACGATATCCTGCTCGAGAGCCTGCATTTCCCTGAAAGCGCCTTCGTTTGGCTGGATCTGCAGCTCCGGGTATTCGAGGTTGGCACCGTCGGGGCTGTGGCTGTGGCTGTGGTAGGGGCTTGTGCTGGCCCTTTTTCTGGTGGCCCAAGACGAAGACCTGCTGGGGAGCATTTTGCCGACGCTGACCTTCAAGAGCCTTCCAAGCCTGCCCGAGACTATCCGTGCACCGAGGGACGTCCTTCTGGAAGAGGCTGGGCTGTCTTTGTCCGTGACCCATCCGGCATCCTCGTCGCCGGCTCCAGGTGTCTTCGCTGCAAAATCCCTAGAGACGACGTCGCACTCGGGGCCGGCAGGGCCGTTCCTTTCTGCCCTTGTGTGAGATGGGAACCTCGCCCAGGACCTGGGGATCTCGGAGGCCTTCACCGTTGACAGCATTTTAACCTGTCTCGAAGCATATGCTTCTCCAGAGTGCTGGCCGGGGCTGCCGTCCGGGACGATGCTCGACCGGCCAAGGTCGGTTGGGAGACCGCTCTCGTATCTCTTCCCGGAGACCACACTGCGTGCTGGTGAGGCTTGGTCATGGTCGCAGGCGCTTGACTGGCTAAGGCCGGCATAGCGGGCGCTCAGCCTATTTCCGTCCGGAGTGTGAGCATTCAGATGGTCTTTTGTCCCCGAATTGCTGTTTGCAATGCTGCGGTGACCACCACTAACGCGTGCCAAGGAGAGGCGTTCATCGGCCTCTGCCTGAATCGCACGACGCCACACGGCCTCGGCGCTTTCTCTCTGACATTTCGACGGCGGCATGTCTGACGTGCCAAGGTGAGCAGACAGGGAGCCCCGACTCGCCCCCGAGCCACGGATGCTCCTCATGCTCGAGTATTTGCTGCTCTCGGGCGCGCTCGGATATGCGGTCTCACCGTCTGTGCAGGTCACCTTGGAGTCCAGTTTTGCCTTGCGGGGAACCGTGAGATGTAGACGCGCGAAGAGTGACGGCTTTTCAGATGGTGATTGTAGTCCTTTCCCCTCCTGCTGCGGTTGGTACTCATCTCTGAAATCCTCTTTGAAGCGACTTACGGAGTGCAGATTTGGCTTGCGCCGCGACTTCGACTCTGCGAACCGCATCGGGATTGTGAGAAGCTCCTGTTCCCGGCGATGAAAGCTGGAAGCCTCGGAGTCCGAGGCAAAAGCAGAGAGCGAGTCGGTGGGAGTCCTCGGAGGGCCAGGCAGAGGGAGTCTCGAAGTTGGCGAGCTACTCCGCTGACGTTCGCGGGGGCTGCTGTTCCCCTCATTGTGCGGACTGTGGCTATCTGCAACTGTAGTGTTCGCCCCTGCGAGTGTTAGTTGGGAGGGGAGCGAAAAATCAAGATACCTGCTGAACTTACTCTCGATCTCGGATTGAACAGTGTGAGCCGTGAGCCCCGGACCTTTTGAGACCGTAGCGACACCCAAGTTGGTAGCGGACGCTGAGGGCAGATGCTTCCCCGATGACGGTAGACTGGACAACGGATTTCGCTTGCGTGGATTATTTAAGCAGGGAGATTCGGCATCATGGCCAGTACTTTCCTCTGAAAGTTGCCGTACCAGCGATCCTGTGGTCTCTCCGATGGAGGTTGCGGTATCGGCATCTTCGAGAACGCCGCCCCGTAAGTGTGTGACATACCCAACCGAGCTGCCTGGGCGATCTGGTTTGTTGTGGCTCTCTTTATGTGTTTGTGGGCTCCGAGGTGCGGATCCGACTTCTTTCTGGGCTGCACCGGCCGGGGGTGACGGATTTGCGGCCGTGAAAACATGTGCTTTTTGTGCTTTGAGGTCAAGGCTGGGACAAGACGATCGTGACTTGGGCATGTCAGCAGCACTGGGTCCATCGACATCTGCCCTTGTGCTAGAACCGCAGTCGGAACTCGCCCGCAGAGCCGAGTAAAGGTCCTGGCTGCGCAGCCAGGTCCTCATTGGGGACTGGTCACAATCCTCGTTGTCTGACGAATCGCCATTGGATGCGGGGGATCCAGAACGAGATCTATAAAGACCCTGTACCGTGTGCGGCCGGGGGCCCAGGAAATTGATGGGACTCGGCTCGACCTGCCTGCTCTTGCTGTCGTCACAGCTTTTCCTGTTGATTTCCCTGGGTGAAAACCCTCCACTGACGACCACAGCGGCGACGGCCTGCCTTTCTCGGCCCGTGGCTGACGTAACTTGCTTCTCTGAATCGCTTGAGCTTGTTGCTAGCGCTAGAAGAGAACCAAGAGACGAGCCCGTCATGCTTGGGAGACTAAGAGGCGTGGTTGGCGAGATCGAGGACAGCTGGGGCATCGAGTTTCTTTTATCACGCAGGGCACCTTGAGAGGCAGACCGGGGAACCTTGGCGTCGTTGCCAGGACTCAGGTGACCAGGGCAGCTGGCCCTCCAGGCATCCGCGCGATTGCCGCCAGGCGTGGCAGGGCGCACGTTTTCTTTGCGGTTGGGCGATCTACCTGACGGGACGTCCTCGACGGCCTGGACGACACTGAACTCGATCTTGTCTCGAGGTCCACCGCCCGGGAGCCGGTCGGCATGCGATGGTGTGGCCGGAAGCTTGGCACACGCCGAGGGGCCATCGCTGGCTGCGGTTTGGGATGCATCCTCGCCGTCATTAGTCTCGAGCTCCTCCTGAATCCTCTTGCGCATCAGGCGCTTGAGCTCGGCGCGCCTGGCGAGCTCCTCGGTGCTGCTGCCGACAGTCGTTGCAGACTGCCGGCGGAGCGAGTCGTCTTGAGAGCCCTGGTTGCGGAGCCGGGTGCGGACGAAGTCGAGGGTGCTGGATGCCCTGCTCTTTTTGGTCTTCTTGGTTTGGGGCGACTCGCCGCCGCCGTCAGAGTCGTCGATCACCAGCTGGCTGATATCCACTGGCTCGGTGGGAGCTCCAGGGATCGGGGCGGGGCGCAAGGGCGATCTTGGCTGGCTCGTCGTGTTGGGCTCGGCGTCATTCCTCATGGACTCCGGCCGGGATGGAGGAGAGGGGTGTGTCGCCGGTGGCGGCGTAGAGGGCGCGTCGCCAGAAGTCTCGGCATTGGGCCTAGATGGCACAGGCTCTGTGGTTTCCTTGCTTGGCTCACGGCGGAGGCAGCAGCAGAACATGTCCATCATGTGACGTCTTGAAAAGGGTGTCTGGGGAGGCAACGTGAGAGTTTATCAAGGAGTAAGCGTATTTGTTGGATCCGAGCCTGCAGATCATAACAGACCATAGATCATGCTCGACAGTACCTCAACAGAGCAGATGAATTGAAACAACACCCCGTCCTCGAAGGCGGAGTCCAGAAGCAATTGTCCGCTGTGATCGAAAACAATGGCTGGTTCGGCAGAGGAGAGTTTGTATTGACGGACGGAGGCTGGGGCCAGCCTGGAGCGGAAAGCAAGCAGTCCAAGGCAATCGAGGCACTCTATGAGGTCGCAACTGCCTGCCCGTGTCCCGGCGGAACATCAATTGGATGCTATTTCCCTCGCCAGGCCCTCATGGCTGCTTCCGTCGGCCATTTGGTCGATTGGCGCCTTCCGTTTGAGGATACTTGGTCCGCTAAACGAATCGCGGCAGCGCCCTGGAGTTCCTGGGCATACTTGCGCCTAGCCGCCTGAATGCTTGCGACATTGCTCGAGACCAGAACGTTCTCCTTTGCAGCTGCACCTTCCTGGGACAGCAGCGGCTTGTGCGTCGTCGGGCTCATCTCGGCCAGGCGGACGGTGGTCCATGATCGAGACCCTTGACGAAAAGCTGACTGACAGCATAGAGCACGACAATAGGCATTGATCAATCGTTCTGGGTTTATGATACTTACAAGATGGAAGGGTATAAACTGCTTTTCGTACAGACACTCAAAGCCCACCTTGACGCCGATAACGGACAGAAGCTCCAGACTTTCGTCATCCATTTTTCCCACCTTTTTTTTTTCTTGGCCGGAAAACACATGATACAGTAAGGTTGAATGGAGTGCATGGACTTGACGCACAAACGGACATTTACTACTGGAATCCCAATGTGGCGTCGCTCCAGAGGCCGCCTAGGTCGAGACCCAGGTTGTCCAGGTTGAAGTCTGCCGGATTGTACGGCTGCTGGAGGGTAGTCAACTGTCAAGATGGTTGCATGTTAGGATTTGATCGCCGGTTTACTGTGGAGAACCTTTTCCCCAGGGGGTAGACATGAAATCTCACACTCACGCTCGGGTCCACCGGATTCAGCCACCATGGCGTCGGCGGCGCGTCCCCAGGGTTCATCCCGTGCATGGCAGAGCCCTGCGAGCTCGGAATGGCGAATGGGGTCATAGACTGTGGAGGGAGGAAAGGTGCGTCAGCAAAGAAAAAAAAAAAAAAAAAAAAAAAAAAAAAAAGAAAGAAAGCCGCGACACAAGTTCTGCAGCAATGGGAAGACAGTATATAAACATACCTTTTGCCTCTCGGGTGCCACCTCATATGGCGCCATACCCCTGGCAGAATACACTGACTGCATCGACGACGCCGGCGGGTTCTCGCCCTTGACGAGTCGGTAGTGCATGTTGACGAAGCGCTCGGCAGCGCCGGCCTTGGCTACCTCGGAGGTCTTGATGCCAAGGTGTGCCTCGAGGAGCCCGTACGCGGCGCACATGATGCTGTACGCCCAGGGCTCGTGGTTGCCGCACCTCAGGATCCGGTCCTCCTTCATGGCCAGGCACTTCTCCAGCAGCCTGAGCGTGTGCTCCGAGTTGACCATGACCATGTTGGTCGACCCCCTCGGCTGCAGCATCGTCACGCTGCAGAGGTTGATGGACAGCGTCAGCGCGTCCTCGCGCAGGAAGCTCAGCGTCCGCACGCCCTGCTCTGTCAGTTTGTCGTGCAGGAGCACCATGTCGCGCGCCGCGTTGTAGTAGACGATTTCCGAGTATTGATACTTGGAGTTGGTCTTGCGCAGACGCAGATACGGCTGGTGCAGCGGGATGATGTACTGCCGCAACTGGATGTGCAGGAGCGTGTACGCAAGTAGTGGCTTGCGGCTGGCCGCCGAGTCCCCTTTACCCATGGAGAGGTCCCAGGACGGCAGCGCGTCGATCTCCTGGGTGATGTCGTTGGTGTACCGAATCACACGCTCGTAATCGAGCTCCTCGGGCGCCCCTGTGAGTACTCGGCTCAATTCAAGACGCAGCGGCAGGCTTTGCCGGCTGAGATTTTGAAACGAGCAGAAGGTGTGTATAGATGTCGGCTTCGATGGCGGCAGCGACGTGTTGTCCTCAGCAAATTCGTTGTCGTTGATGTTTCGAGGCGGCGTGGCATCAAAGTGCAGTGTGCTCAGCAACGTCGGCAGGCCGTGGTCAAAGGAAGCCTGCAGGTCAAACTCCTGTATGGTCGACCACAGACGGCGCCGCATTTCTTGATTGTAGACCGAGATCTTCTCGCTGATGTGGCTCGGGTCGCGGTGGAGGCCGACCGAGATGCCGTCCTGAACCAGGGCGCCGGCAGATTTCCAAAACCGCTTCTTCTTGAGAATGTTGACTCTCTTGGAGAGGTATAGCATGCAGAGGATCTGCAGGTGGATGAGTTTCCGGTGCTTCTCGCTCTGGCGCCGGTGCCACTCCTCGACGGCGTTGGTCCACTTCTCGGCCGTGCGGTGGGCGTGGGAGACGGAGCCAACCAGCATCCCCGATGTGTTGCCGTGCAGGCAGCACGAGACGGCAATCATTGCCAGGACCAAGGCAGTGAAAGAGGCTGTCCTGGGCTGTGCGGGATCCCAGAACCTGGAGTACTGCCTTCGGAAGGTTGGGATGTGGACGATGCGGTGGACCTGCTCAAACTGGTCGAGGTAGACCTCGACGAGAATATCCGTCTCCTGCTGGGTGGGCAGCATCGCCTCGAGCTCCCGGTCGGGCTCCAGGGCCCTGCGCTCGCGGTCCAGCTTGCGCTGGTTGCGGTCCTTGTTCTTGTGCACGCGCAGGGGGCTGAGCCACTCCTCGGCCGTCTCCTTCATGAAGGGGCAGAGCCCAGTAAGCTCGCTGAAGGCCATGCATGCATTGTGGGGGCCGTAGTAGCGCGTCTTGAACTCCTTGCCCCGGAAGAACCGCAGCTCGTCCTCCTCGGCGGCGTTGTCCTGCTCTGGGTTAAAGGGGCGAGGAGACTGCCGCGGGGGCGTGCCGGGCACAATATCGACGTGGTCCCCTTTCACATAGGCCGGGGAGCCGTCGGTCAGGGTGGCGCTGCCGTCGAGAGAGCCGCCCTTGGTGAGCAGGTTCTTGAGCTGGGCGACCTCGGATTCGAGGCGGCGGATCCTGTCGTTGTCACGCGGGCTGTCCCGACGGAGGTCTGCAGGCCCCGGCGTGTACGAGAGCCGCGACTCGATGGTGGCCAGCGCACCCTGGGAGAGGCCGTTTTTGGCCGGGGGAGCAAGCCCCGGCCTGGTCTCGTAGGTGCAGCGGTCGGCAGTGCCGGACTTGATGCAGCGCTCGCAGGGGAAGTTGCGGTCACAGCTCAATTTCTGTTTAGTCAGCGACGCTATAGGTATCGGTTAGCATCATACACTCACTCTCCGTCGACACTCGAGGCACGACAGCCTGACTCGCTGCCGCTTTCTCGGCGGTTTCCCGGGCTGCTGCTCGTCATCGCTGTTGTCGCACTCGCGCGTGACAGGCGACGAGGCGCCGGTGCGGTCGTGGCTGTGGTCACGGCTGTGCTCGTCCGCCTCCTCGTGGTCTCGGGCGGGCCTCGTAGATGTCGGCCGTGGTGCGCCGGCCCCGTCCCCGCCCCGGGTCCCCGCCGGGTCTGGCATGGCCTTCCTGGGCTAGCCGCTCAAGGGCAGCGGCAATGCCTCACGTGCCTGACACGCCGGCCGACAGCACTGCGCACTGCCTGCGCTGATGCCGAAATGTGTCGGCTACACAAGCTTTTCCACCAGCTCCTCGGCGCAAAGGCTCGGAGATTCGAGACGAGTCGGGGGGGTTCAGTGCCTGAGGCTGCAGGCGCTGCGATCAATCGTGGTTGGGTGGGTTCCCGCCGAAACCGATGGTGAACAAAAGACGGCGGATTAGTCGAGCGCCTCGCCACACAAGCTCGCAATTACGAGCTGGATATATAGAACCGGCAGCCACGTGGTGTCCCTCTTTTCGGAGATGGGTTGGCTTGCGGGAGCAGCATTGCCGGCCTTGCTTTCCCAACGCCTTCGCCTGGCACGTCTCGATCCATTTTTGTCAGCATGCTTCCATCTTTGGCCCGATTCGGCACTATCGGAAATCCGATCCTGGCTTAGGAGGAAGCCACCACCGCCACACGTTCAGCCACACAGTGCGTTTTTCGGTCCTCGGTCTCCGACGCCCTCGCGTCCGAGCCCCTGAATTGCAAGCCGCCCTTCGCCTTGGTTGCCCAGCCATGTCTGGCGCTCACGTTTATTTATTTTACGTTCCCGGAGCCTCCTTTAGTCCAGGCAGGCATCTTGGAAAGTTCGCCGGTGACTCATTCAATACGAGTCGCCGGCATGATGCCACGTTGGTTGATTCCTCCGGCCGGAACCAGTAACGCTTTCACGTTGGAATGAGACCCGGAGAAATAGAGATCCTAGACTAGATCGCAGATGGCTTGACCCTTTCCCTCCCCGCCTGCCGTGGGCCAAACTCGATGTTGGCTTCCAATGGCCTCTTACCACGGCGGGAGGATATAACAAAGTTTTGACTAAGTCCCCCGGTACATTTCCTTGGATCTTGTCGTTAGTTCAGTTTATACAATTACAAACTCCTCCTCCTTTGTCCCTTCCCTGGCTAATGCCTCCCCATCCATCACACCGTGAACATAGCACTCCCCAATTAACCTCCAGGTGGCGCTTTCCTCTCCCACTCCTCCCTGTTTGTCGTCACTCTCAACCCGGCGGAGCACGAAAGGCGTCTTTCCCCCATATAGCACCACCACTACATCGCCAGGCGTCATCTCGTCTGGCCCGACAACATACCGACCCCCAGCGGCCGTAACGGCAAAGCGACGGTTCCGCGTCACCAGCGTAGCCTTGTGGCTCCATTGAAAGGCGTCGCCCCCAGCGGCGACCCGTCGCAGCTCGGGCGTCACCAGCGCGGCCGCCCGCCGGCCGAGGGCCCGGACGAGGTACGCGGCCCCGTCAGCCAGGCATATCTCGGCGGGGACCGCGAAGCCAGCGCCGGCGTTGGTGAGCGTCTGGGTGAGCGCCAGGAAGGCCGCGTCGCCGTTGACGGCGCTGCACCGGCGCTCCAGGCCGAACTGCGCGTCGCCGTGGCCGCACGTATCGCGCCAGAGGGCCTCGAGCGGCAGCCGGGACGAGGGGCCCTGGCGGAACCCAAAGGCCTTGCCGTAAAAGGTCCACGAGGCGCAAGCCAGGCTGTCGACGCGGATCCCGCGAATGTGCAGCCGGCCCCTGGCAGCGTCGATGTGGAGCTGCGGTCGGGAGTCTCCCGCGGCCCGGTGGGGGCTGACGGGGGAGCTGAGCATGTGCAGCGACGAGCGGCGCCAGTCGGGCACCCATGACGGCAGGCCTAGATTCGTATCCAGCTTTCGTCGTGACATGAGCGGCTCCTGGTGGCATGCCGACAGTATCAGCAGCGAGTCGGTGCCTCCGAGCTCGCGGATGGCCAGGTCGTAAAAAATGTCCTTCACCGGGCGGCTATAATCGGCCTCGATGTCTGCGAGCGCCTTGCTTCCAGTATATTTGCTAAAGTGCCCCAGGAAAGCGTAGACATGGTCACGCGGGTCCCTGGCCAGCAGATGCCGGGCGCGATGGAGCTGGTAGATGAAGCTCGCACGGCTATTCGTAGCCGGGCAGTAGTCTAGGCTCTCGCAGTCGTCATCGTCGGGCCGGACGAAACGGCGATACAGGTAGCGAACACTAGGTGTCAGGACGCGGAAGCGCGATCGCAGGTAGTGGTACTTTTGGCTGAGCACGTCAACAACGCTCGAAAGCACCTCCCAGTCCAGCTCTTCGTCGCCCCAATGCAGCGTGGCCGGGGTGGCGGTGCCTACTCACTCGATTAGCATATTACATATAGCATAAGTTTTGTATAATTATGTCACCAATATCAAGTGAACTAACCGATCTCCTGCACTATCCATATGCGGCTAAACCAAGGCAATTTGGTCAGCTTCGAGAGCGGCACCCACGCGTCCCCGTCCTGCTGCTGTAGGCCCTCCGAGTGCGCCCGCTGAAAGGCTTCGTGCTTCTCGTCGTCGGCGAACACGTCGTGCAGACGGTGGACCATGGCGACGGCCGCCCGCGCGACGCCGTCGTGATCCGGGCCCAGCCAGACGAGGATGTGGCGCGCGCCCTTGAAGATCTGGTTCATCAGATTGACCTGCTGGCTGCGCTCCGCCACGTCGTCCTGGTTGATGCAGACCTGGTCGGCCCAGAGCCTCCGCGGCCTCGTGGGGTGCCGCATGCGCCGCAGGGCTTCGTGGATGCTCCTCGTCAGCGGCAGCAGCCGTCCGTCGCATCGCATCTCGGCGTTGCGTGCGCCGGAGCCCCAGACGTACGAGATGGCCTCAAAGTCTGGCGTGAAGTCCAGGCTCTCGGACTTTAGGCCGCCGACCAGCGGCTCGTCGCCCACGCCCGGCTCCAGGGTGAGGATGCGGATCGAACAGCTGTCGCTGAAGCGAACATACTCGTAGCGGGCGCCATCCTCGGTCACTTCAGCTTGTGGAGCGCCCAGCTCCGAGGCCATAGACGACGGTGGCGCAGCAGAGCGAGAAAAAGAAGAGGGAGATTGCGACGAATAGGAGCAGGCCCGGTGACGTCGACAAGAGTAGTGACGCCGACAGCCGTGGCTGTGGTGTTGGTGATACTTGACCGTTGGCGCAGACCGGGAACAAATCCAATTGCCCTCCAGCGCATTCCACTTGCCCTTTGGCACGACGGCCCCCAGCATGAGTCGCCAAAACGGGAGGCTAGCAGGCAGCGGACAGCGACGCGCTTTTTGCATTTCGCATTCGGACTCCGGCCAGCATTGTGGCGGGGATTCCAGGCCCGGCAGTTGTAATCGTTCATCGGCAATTTGGTGATTTCCAGGTCCTGCACACAGCACGGTGTCGCGTCCTCTTCGCGGCAGTCAGCATTGCGAAAGCGGCAGCACGGCGAGCGGCCAATGAGCAGCCATCAATTGGGAGCCTTCCAGGCCACCATCCGCAACCACCCAATGCAACCACACACCTCATCGTCCTGCCTCGCCACATTCGTGCGTGGTATGGAAACAAATCATTTCACTTCATTGATGTCGCTGATGTTGTGGAATCTTTTATGCTTTTGATTTAGAAGAATCAAGAACTGGCAGGGCAGCCTACCTCCTTCCACAAGACGTGACATCAGCCAGGGTTAGGGGCAAAAGAGACATGTGACCTTTTATGTGCCCGAACCCGCCGGCGAAGCCTGGCGTCCTTCCTCTAGAGAAAGTTTCGAAATCTGTTCCATCACCTCTGCCTTGATCTGCTCCCATTGCTCTTCCGTGCAAGCCTTTTCCATGTCGATCCGATAACTTCTGCCTTCAACCTCGAAGGTACGCAGCCTTTGGGCATACTCCATATCGGCTCCCCGCTCGACGAGCAGGTCGGCCACCTCGTCCAGGCCACTCTCCCTGGCCATGCACAGCGGCGTCAGCCCGCCGTCGGTCTTGGCATCCACCTCGGCACCGGCGTCCAGCAGCGCCAGCGCGGCCCCTCGGCTTGCGGCCTGCACCGCCACGTGCAGCGGCGTGACCCCTCCATCCCCGGCCTTGTTTGGGTCGGCGCCTAGGTCCAAAAGCTGTCGCACCACCACCGAGTTACCCTCGCCCACAGCCCAGATCAGCGGGGTGCCGCCGGTTTCGTCTGCGGCGTCGATTTCCGCGCCGTTCCTGACCAGGCCAGCGACAATTGCCGGGTTGCCGGTGTTGATGGCATGCCTGAGTATTGATTTTGTCGATGTCGGGCCCGGGGCTTGCTTGAGGTCGGCGCCGTAGCCGACCAGCAGGTCGATGAGCTCAACATGCTCCTGGGCGCAGGCCGTGAAGAGAGGAGCGCCATATGTTGGCAGCCTCAGGTTGACGGACCTAGAGAGCAGGGCCGGGTCGGCAGCCTTGAGCTCCTCGAGAAGGGCTTTCGTGAGCTCCAGGCTCCCGTAGTAGACTGCTATGTGGAGAGAAGACATTGCGATACGCGGGCCGCGCTGCGAAGAATGGCAAGTGTCCCGCTATTCAGTTTTCGGGTGGAGGCGAGCACGCACTGGACACTTTGAGCCCTCGTGGGTTTCAGGGGTGGTTCAAAAGGAGAGCCTGCCCTCAATATAATGCACATGTATGCCTGCGGCAGCATGTAGAAGGTCAGCCTGAATTTAGTGGCATTATGCAAGCTATATCGGCGAGCTCTAATTGGCAAGCTCGTAAAGGCCATAATGATTGTTGCTGCCCAAATGCGCGGTCAGATTTCGTCGACGGCCTTGCCAACCAGCAACAAACCACAATGAACCGACGATTTCCTTTCACTACACCATACTTTGCTGCTCACATCTATGCCTCGCTCCAATTTCGCCCTAGCCTTGCGCACACAGCACTCCTATCACAGTTACCATGTATTCACCATTAGATGAGGCATCCCGCCAAATTCGGCTTCTTCGGCTGCACCCCGGGAAATCCGAAGACAGCATAGAGGTTGAGCTCCAGATCAGCTCACTTGAGGAGAACCTGATATACGAGGCGTTGTCCTATGTTTGGGGAAATCCTAGTGACAATCCCAGCAACGAGCCCACCGAAATCCACATCCGCGGCACAGGGCAATGGACCGTGACGCCCAACCTCCACAGCGCCCTCACCACGCTGCGACACCAGATCACTGAGCCCCGGGTGCTTTGGGTCGACGCTCTGTGCATTAACCAGAGCAATACCGACGAGCGAAGCAGCCAGGTCCGCATAATGAGGGATATCTACGCCCAGGCGTCACGCGTCGTCGTCTGGCTCGGCGAGGGCCGGGACGGGCCCAAGGTCCGCGCGGCCGTCGAGCTCTTCACGGGCGAGGACGACGACGTGCACTGGGGCGACCCGCGCATCCACGGCTGGACCAGGGGCGCCCTGTTCCTGATGCTGGTGCACAAGTGGTGGTCGCGCATCTGGACGCTCCAAGAGGCCGTCGTGGCGCGCCGCATCGTCTTTGTGCAAAACGACCTCGAGATCGAGGGGGAGCTGATGCGGCGGCTCCGGGAGAGGTGCAATGCGCACTACGCAAAGGGCTGCTGCTACGCGAAGAAGGGACCGCTTGATGACAAGGACTCGAACGAGGAGATCCACGGGCACATGAGCCTGCACTTTGAGAAGCTGGGCAGCGTCATCGACATGCAGCGGCAGCTAGAGGACCCGCGACTCCGCGCCGCGCTGGACCTGCCCACCATCGCCTCCAGATTCAGGGGCAGGGACGCGACCGATTTGCGGGATAAGGTGTACGGAGTCTTGGGCCTTTGCTTTGGGACTCCGACCGGCTGGGTAAACTACAAGACCAGCGTCGAGGAAACCTACATAAGGGCAGCCAGGGAGGCGATACGCCTTTCCGGCACTCTGGATGTTTTATCTCACGCATTCCCAAAGGTTGGAAACGATCCCGACCGTCAATTCCCTCCCGAAGACGATCGAGCGCCCAGTCAGCTTTCCGCTCCGACCTGGGTCCCCGATTGGAGTCGCAAGTTTCTGCAGGTTCAGAATCTGTCGGTCGTGTGGGATTACGTCCATCCCATCCGGAGCACCTGGGCGGCTTGTGGAAAACACCTCGCCACAGTCGGCGATATTCAAGACGGCGACCCGGTCCCACGCACCCTCCCCGTGTCCGGACTGATGTTCGACACGATCGAGCGCATCGGCGAGCCGCGCATCCACTGGTACTCGGGCGACGAAAAGATCTACGACGCCTGGAGGAGGCTGTCCGGGCTGGACAAGGACCCACTGGCCAGCTACCCGGCAGGGGCCACGACTAAAACGGCGCTGGACGCGTACTGGAGGACGCTGTGCCTGGACAAAAGCCACCTGGTCGTCGAAGAGGAGGTGAAGACCTTCCAAGACGCCAGCAGCGAGCGGGACGCCTTTTTCCACAACGACTGGTGGTTCAAGCAAATGCTGGCGGTGCGGGACCTCCCAGATCCGGACGGCAGCACGGGCCCCAACCACAACCAGACGATGTACGACCAGCACATCAGAAACCGCACGCTCGGCCGGGCCTTCTTTGTCTCGACTAAGGGGTATTTTGGCCTCGCGCCGGCCGCCGCGGTTGAGGGGGATCGGATCTACGTGCTGGCTGGTGGACGACCACCGTACGTTCTTCGGCCTTCGCAACTCTCGGGCCCTCCAGCCGGTGACCTCTCCGTCCCGACTATGACCTTGGTGGGGGAGTGTTATGTCCAGGGAATCATGCAGGGAGAAGCTGTCAAAGAAGTGGACGAAGGCACACGCAAATTTGAACAGATGGTTTTGGTATGATGATAACTAGCCCTGTCTTTGTACTTGTGGCGAGAAGTCACTATATCCTTCTACACAATTCTATCACATCGAGTGAACGGTCTAAAAGGCGAGCAGGCAAGTTCGGGATCGAGATTTTTATGTATACCCTTTTATCTCGGCTCATTTTTCTGGTAGTGTGTACTTTGAAGAAAGCCCAAAGGAAAAGAAGGCAACTATATACAATGAAGCGAATAGTGCCCCGGAGGGATATAACAGCAAATCCAAACTACAACAAAGGCGGTTCGACAAAGATGAACAAATCTCGAACTCTAGGTATGCTCGTCCACCTTTAGTTAGGCTGCTTGGGGTTCTTGGGGCAGTTGGAACCGCTGCCGATGCAGCAGTTAATGATGCCCGAGGTGCAAATCCCGTTGGAGGTGGCCTTGTCGTCGCTGGGGTAGGTGTAGGCGGCGCCGCGGCAGGGGGCAAAGAACCTGGTCGGGCTGGTGGCGCCGTTGCTGCGGGTCGGGTTCTTGCACGAGCCCTTGCCGTTGTCGGCCGGGCAGATGTTGAGCGTCCACAGGTTCTTGTTGCAGCCCGCGACCACCTTGCTCTCGCACGAGCACACGATGGCGACCGAGTGGCCGTTGACGTACGAGATGTCGAGCGCGATCCTGGCGTTGGGGCCCGCGCCCTGCTGCACGACGAACGAGCCCTCGATCAGGGACTCGTCGCCCACGATGGCGCGCGCCCCGCCGTTCTGCACCACGGCCACGTTGCCGGCCCAGCCCGTCGGCACGGCGAAGGAGCCGACGGCGTTGTTAGCCAGGGTGCCCGGGTTGACGTTGCCCGAGATGGCGCCGGGCGCGCCGGCGTTGCGGGCGTGGCGGGTACTGACGGGGACGCCGAGCTTGTTGGTGATGCGCCACGTCACGGCGGCGGGCGCGCGGGCCAGGACGGCCGCGTCGTCGGCGCGCTCGGCCAGCGACGGCGCCGCGGTGGGCGCGGGGGCCTCGGTGGCCGAGGA